>JAFMOD010000046.1:704288-746349 GCA_019802435.1 Corydoras maculifer
TATCGCTGGGCACACACTCACACACACAGACACGCACACAAACACACACTATATGGGGCAATTTGGAGAACTCAATTGACTTGATCCATGTTTTTGGACTGTGGGAGGAAACCGGAGAACCCGGAGGAAACCCACGCAGACACGGGGAGAACATGGAAACTCCACCCAGATGGGGATTCGAACCGGGAGGCCCTAGGGCTGAGAGGAGAACATGCTAAACCACTAAGCCACCGTGCCGCCCCTGTAGGCAAAATAAATGGTTTTATTCCCATCAGTTTGGATAGGGGCAATTTCTTACCGCCATTAATCCATGAATCCATCCAGAACCCGGTGAAAACCCACGTGGAGAACATGAAACCTGGAGCACTACTGCTACATACTGCATTTTATTAGAGAATTAATTACTGCTAGTATTTTGCCATAGTATTTAATTAGCTGGCTCTTCATTAACTAACGAGCCTGTGATAATATCATTCTTAATATCTGCTTGATGTAATCTTTTCATTTTGTTCTTAATTACCATTGAAAAATTAAAAAGGAAACACAAATATTGGCTCAGATGGGAAAATGTTCCGCTTTGATGCTGCTGCAGTTTGGCTTGTTCTCTACGTCATCGTATTCCGTCGCTTTAAACAAATTAATCTTACGTACGTGTTGGACAGTCCGTACATTGTAACAGCATGTTATCAGGCTGTTCCAGCAATCCGCTACACACGCTAGAAACGCCGTTATTTAAATGCAAATTAGCATTTTAGTGATGCCATTACTGTCAGTGCTTATGGTCTCGTGTACATCACTGTTCTAACGCCTGCTATACAATTTCAGAATGCCATCTTGATAAATGTAGTTGGCATTTCTCTGAGACTTTGCCTGAGGCGTGCTGGCACTCCGCCCATAAGGGACCTGCAGTGTTGAGTCCAGAGTGGTGCTGATGAGCCTTAAACTCCCCACCCACCCATCCACCCATCACCTTCTGCTTAATCCTGTACTAGTGTAGGGGGGGTTCTCCACACCCATCTAGGGAGAACGTTTCGGGTGCTGGGCAAATACATTCAGGACAGGGTGCCAATCTATCACTGGGCACACACTAACTCACACACGCACACATAATTTTACATACTGTATATACATATATTTATATATTATATTTATAGTTAAAATATTCTATAATATATTTATACCTGTAGTTGTATATTGTGTATATATATATATATATATATATTCGGCGGCACGGTGGCTTAGTGGTTAGCATGTTTGCCTCCCAGCGCAAGGGATTCCAGGTTCGAATCCCCATCTGGGTAGAGTTTCCATGTTCTCCCCGTGTCTGCGTGGGTTTCCTCCGGGTTCTCCGGTTTCCTCCCACAGTCCAAAAACATGGATCAAGTCAATTGAATTCTCAAAATTGCCCCATGTAGAGTGTGTGTGTGAGTGAGTGTGTGCCCAGCGATAGATTGGCGTCCTGTCCTGGGTGTATCTGCCCAGCGCCCGAGACGTTCTCCCCTGGATGGGCATGGGGAACCCCACCGCGACCCTACTAGAGGATAAAGCGGAATGAATGAATGAATGAATATATATATATTTTTTTCTCTCGTGTACCACATGTGATATTAATGATAATAAAATTATCTTGAATGCACACTATATAGGGGCAATTTAGAGCAGCCAATTCACTCAGACTGGAAACTGGAGAACTCAGAGGAAGAACATGGAAACTCCACTCAGATTGGGATTCAAACCTGGGTACCCTGCGCTGAGTGGCAGACTTGTTAACCACTACACTACCGTGCCACCCGAGCCCAAAATTAATCACAGCATATACATCACCAGTCAAAAGTTTGGACACACCTGCCCCTATATGATATGTAGTGTGTGTGAGTGTGCCCAGCGATGGATTGGATTGGAACCCCCCCCCCCCCCCATGACTCTAGTAGAGAATTAGTTGGAAGATAATGAGATAAGATGAGATTTAATGATCTGCTCATGTTGCCTGATGAACCTCCCGGATTCTCCCCCCGAAAAGGTGTCCTGTGTGTCTGTTCTGTTCATTCCACCCTTGACGTTAATCTGAGGTTTCCGTGGTCCGTATAGTCTTCATTGGAATAACCAGAGAAGCTCATTTAGTATTCGACACACTCATGAAGCCGCTGGGTTTAGTCGTTTGTGTGCAATTAGACTTTTCTCGGCCAATTTGGCCTTCGTTAGTCTTCATTCCAGTTTAAGCAGCTTAAAAATAATGCTCATAAATTAAACAAGGATTAATATCCTCCTGCTTTTATCTTTCTGCGCGGCCTCCTCTGGCCACGGAGAACAACGGTGCGACCGATCTGGATTCCAAACGCAGGGCAATCTGGGGATAACTCGCTGCTTGGCGGCGGTTAAACCTGCATTAAAAAGCAATAAGTCCTATGGATTGACATAACACGCTCACCGGTGCGTGACGTCTCACAGTGCAGCGGGGGCGCCGTTTCATCACAAAGGGCTTTAACAAAAGAACAAAACACAACAATCACTCAGAGCAAACACCAGCGGAAAGTACAGTCTGTATGAGCTGGGTTTTAACATGTTCTCCCCGCGTCCGAGTGGGTTTTCGCTGGGTTCTCCAGTCTCCTCCCACAGCTCATAAACATGGATTCAAGGTGAATTGGCTGCTTTAAATTGCCCCCATATAGCCTCCTCAGGGGGTGTTGTGTTCCTCCGACTCTCCAGCAGAGAATTAAATGAAAGATAATGAGATTAGGATTTTGTGGAACATTCAGCATCTTCGATGTTTTATTCGCAGACTCGTAACACAGTTTACAGAGTTACAGCAGATCAGAAACGCAGCGTGAGGTCAGACGGGCGCGGGGCACACCGTGACCCTGCAGTCGAAAAGCGTTGGGACCGCTCGTTTTTCTGAATCTCTGGTTCTGAGACTCATCAGTTCCGTGGCACAGCCTTTGTGTGTGTCACCTTAAAGGAGGTTGATGTGGCCTCGGCGCCACGGTCTGTCACAGAAGGTAACATTACTGCTTCACCTCCCACTCTCTGTGTGCTCTCAGAGTTTATTACAAGAAGTGGAGGTTAGGACATCGGTCTCCAGGAGTCAGCTTCATGTGGAGGTGGTTATAAGGAGGTGTAGGTATAAGGAGGTGGTTAAAAGGAGGGGTGGTTATAAGGAGGTGTACTAGGTATAAGGGGGTGTAGTTATATGGAGGGGTGATTATAAGGGGGTGTGTATATAAGGAGGTATGGTTATAAAGGAGGTGTAGGTATAAGGGGGTGTGGTCATAAGGGGGTGTGGTTATAAAGATGTGTATTTATAAGGATGTGTAGTTATAAGGAGGGGTTAGGAAGATGTGTATTTATATGAGGTTGGTGGTTATAAGGGGGTGTGGTTATAAGGGGGTGTGGTTATAAGGGGGGCTGGAATTGGGGTCCATGTGTCTCAGGGAGGTGGGCGTGGTCTTTCTAATGATGGGGTGTTATTGCACAACATTCAGGACCTGAAACTGCTCCTTAAATCATTTTGTAGGGGTGACACGTTACCATGAGCGCACACACACACACACACACACACACACACACACACACACACACACACACACTCTCTCTTTCTCTCTCTCACACACACACACACAGCAGATGTTCCTCTCCAGCAAATTTATCATTTATAAGTCATTTAAAAAAAGTCAAGACGAGAGCCCTAAAGAAAAGCAGTTGTTTTTTTAACACATGCTGTTAGATTCTTTTGCAGGTTCTCCTTTCACTACACACAGTAACATGTGGATTTGTGTTGACTGAAAACCTTCTTTTCCGTTTCATACATGCAGAGACCCTGCAGGAACATAACTGTGTTCAGCAAAGCATGAACGCAGAGAGACAGAGCTGCGACCAGCGAGTGAGAGAGAACAAACCAAAGCGAATGAGACGTTATGCATGCTGTCACCTCTTCAATTATAGACGAGGACAGTAAATGTATGTGTGGCTGTGTGTATGAGAACGACTCTGTGGGTGTGCAAGGGTGTGAGGTGGTGTGTTTATGTGAAGTTGTGTGAGAGATACCCCCACCTCCCACCCCACTGGGACCCTAGTAAAGGATTAAGTGGAAGATAATGAGAACACACAGACACACACACATTATATATGTCCAGTGTAGATAGGGGCAATTTAGATCAGCCATTTCACCCTGAATCCATGTTTTTGAACTGTGGGAGAAAATCGGAGAACCCAGCGAGGATTAAAACGCTAACGGTACCTGGCTCATGGAGAGAAGGTTCTGAGAGTTGCTGCACATGAAGCCACACCTGTAAAGCTAAATCTCTGGTTTAAAAGGCCTGGAGGAGAACCTGCAGTGCAAACCTGGAGCTCCACCTCCCTGTGTGGCAGATCCATCTAATTACTCCCAGCTGCCGTTCCTGATGAGCTCAGACTCGTTAGTAAACAGAACCTGCAGGAAGCTAGAGCTCGGGAGAGCTGCTGTCCGTCAGCGCCTCCATCTGGGGCTGTTGTTTTCACCCCTCCAGGTGATCATGTGAACATTCCTAGACAGGTGTATATAACCGGACACTTTATTAGATACAAATATCTTAGATTAGATATTAAAGGGCATGATGGCTTAGTGGTTTAGCACGTTCTCCTCTCAGCACTAGGGATTCCCGGTTCGAATCCCCATCTGGGTGGAGTTTCCATGTTCTCCCTGTGTCTACGTGGGTTTCCTCCGGGTTCTCCGGTTTCCTCCCACAGTCCAAAAACATGGATCAAGTCTATTGAGTTCTCCAAATTGCCCCATATAGAGTGTGTCTGTGTGAGTGAGTGTGTGCCCAGCGATGGATTGGCACCCTGTCCTGGGTCTATCTGCCCAGCGCCCGAGACGTTCTTCCCTGGATGGGCATGGGGAACCCCACCGCGACCCTAATAGAGGATAAGCGGGAGATAATAAATGAATGAATGGATATTAAAGGGCACGGTGACTTAGTGGTTTAGCACGTTCTCCTCTCAGCACTAGGGATTCCCGGTTCGAATCCCCATCTGGGTGGAGTTTCCATGTTCTCCCCGCGTCTGCGTGGGTTTTCTCCGGGTTCTCCGGTTTCCTCCCACAGTCCAAAAACATGGATCAAGGTCAATTGAGACCTCCAAATTGCCCCATATAGTGTGTCTGTGTGAGTAAGTGTGTGCCCAGTGATGGATTGGCGTCCTGTCCTGGGTGTATCTGCCCAGCACCCAAAACATTCTCCCCTGGATGGGCATGGGAAACCCCCCCCTCCGCGACCCTAATAGAGGATAAAGCGGAAAATAATGAATGAATGAATGAATATACCATGAATCCAGAGTGAGAACACAGACTCCAGTGGGTTGTGCAGTTGTTATTTTAATGTATAAAGGTACACAGATCTTTAGAACCAGTATCCGAAAATATACAACATCGAAAGATAAGTCAAATTACCCGGTATCATTAAGAGCATAAGTAATAATAGTATTAATCATCATCATCATCATCATCATCATTAAACACTTCTCTATTTCCAAAACACCTGAGGAAATGAAATTAAAAGAAAGATTATTAGCGTATGAGTATGCAGAAGGTCCGAGACACAACACAAATGTGAATGAGATGGATGGAGAATTACACCTGTGGTGTGTGTGTGTGTGTGTGTGTGTGTGGTGTATGTGTGTGTGTGTGTGTGGTGTATGTGTGTATGGGGGGGGGAGGGGGGGTTAAAACCCGGTCAGATTAAAAATACAGATCACTCACAGTTACACTCACCTGCTTTATGTACAGAACCTGCAACTCGAATCAAAAAAGTGATGGATGACCATGAAATACACAGAATCCAAAGAGCCATGACTCTCAACTCCTCCACATGCACACACGTCATCCGGCTGCTTCCTAGCGATTCCAAACCACAGTTTTGATTCGACCTTAAAAATGACATTTCATTCTAAATATTCCCTTTAAATCCACATTTTTAATTAAAGAATTATTTTATTAAAGGTGAACTAATATGTTAATCATGTGAGAAAGCCTTTGGCCAAACAACCATATCCCCGAGTCACTTCAATGAGTCAACTTCCTTAAACGACTCCTTTCAGAACTGGACACATTCAAGTGACTTAATTACTACATTAAAAAAAAAGAACTGAAACAACACGGAAAACACGGAAACTAAAATAACCCTGGAGCCCTCATCGTTAAGAGTTACATAATAAAAGTCTGGTGCAGATTTGAAGTTTCAATTCTGTGACCAGGTTCTCAATTTTAACAATCTGTCAACTGTGCACTACGCAGCCTGATTTGGGGCGTGTCAGTGTGCTATCGTAATGATAAGAAAAGAAAGCAAAGGGTGCAAGAGGCATGTACTAATCTTATTTACTGACTTTGCACTCTGACTTTGGCGGGTTGCTATTTGAGCGGTGCAGCTACCTGGACTTAATGTGCTGCTCCATGTTCCTGTGATTTGGGAACCCACAGAATAGAGTAGCCAATGTATCTGCATTCTCTGTACAAATGCAGTCCGTGTTATAGCGGTTAGTTGCTTTCGGCGTCCAGTGGCGTTGGACACGCCCCTTTGTTGATCCACTGCCGTGATAGCGACTGACGTCTGACTGTCAGCGTTGTTTACAGTGGGCGGCCACGCCCATCGGGGGAGGATATATTCACAAACTGTGTTGCTATTTAAACGACGCAGGAGGAAGGCGGGGTGTAAGATAGCGATGAGCATCACGAGAGTTTATACGATGTTTTTCAGATTAATGGAGGCGAATCCAATTTCCGAACTCTTCCGAATCCAGTGCTTTAAATTTTGCGGGTTTTCTAGAGAAATATCAACTAAATATTATACATTTGTACCGAAGCGTCACCTGATAAGACCTTTAACCCAAAACCATTTGCTTTCCAAATTTGCAAACTCCCGTTTTGATCCCAAAGGCGAGCCAATGAGCAGAATTCATGACATCTACAAAATAAAAGCGGAATGATTTTCTTTCTCTCGTTCTGAAGCGCAACGTCGGCTCTGAGCCTGAAAAATATTTGGTTTTCCTCACAGAGGAAAGAAAGAAGGGAAAAAAAGGTGCTCTTGTCACAAAAGTCATCTTCATTTTTGATTGTCCTCTGAAGAAAGTGTGCTGACGGCCCTTGCAGGTCAGGACGTCCTGGCGGCGGCAGCAGCGCGAGGACCTCTACAGGGACCGACATGCAGCAGCAGGCTCTGTACCGATCAGACCCGGCGCTGCTGTGTGGATGTGGGCGTGGTTTTATGCTGTAGGTTATTGTGCGTGTGTTTTCTGCGTGTCCCGTATCGTGCTGTGTTCCTGTAAGCAGTCACTGCGGATGACGGGGAGCGGGTGCGCCTCTGTGTTGAACACCCAATCGTCCAGCGGCAGCAGGTCATCATCCGAAAACAGCAAGTACAGATACCTGCAATAAAACCAACCAGCTTTACCATCGCTCACATTCCATCCATCCATCATCTTCAGCTTTATCCTCTACTAGGGTCACAATAGGGGGGGTCATCCGGGGGAGAACGTTTCGGGCGCTGGGCAGATACCCCCGGGACAGGGTGTCAATCTATCTTTGAGCACAACCTCACTCACACAGACACACTCTATATGGTGCAATTTGGAGAACTCTATTGACCTTCATCCATGTATTTGGACTGTGGGAGGAAACCTACCTACCGCTGAGAGGAGAACATGCTAAACCACTAAGCCGCCGTGCCGCCCGCTCACATTCTATTACCTGGATTTCCACCCACATGCCAGGACGCATGTCCATATGTTTAAACAGTTTCTGTAAAACGTTTGGACATGCCCCTTTTTCGCTCCACATATTGTTTTTAGTTCCAATTCCTGTAAAGATAAGACTTTGTAGTTCTACAATTCCAGACTGTTGTCCATCGGTTTGTGTTCTACAGTACATACTGTGTTCTCTGTTCTAATGTTCAGAACCCCAATGGTAGCACCACAGAGCAGGGGTTATTGGGTGGGTGCATTATTCCTATCCCAGCAGTGTCACTGAGGTGTTTAAATGAAACTACAGCAGCACTGCTGCACTAAACCCCCCTCACCACATCAGTGTCACTGCAGAACTGACAATAAACAATCCACCACCCAAATGATATCTGTTCTGTGATGCTCCTGACCAACAGAGAACAGAGAACCAACAGGGGATAATTGTAGTAATTGTCTGTAATTGTATAACTACAAAGTCCATCTCTATGGTAAGTGGAGGAGACAGATGATGAAGGAAGACTTTTAAGAATCTTTAATTCTTTTGGCAGGACAGGCAGCAGGTGATGGAAGGATTAAACTGATGTTACTCACTTCAGTGTCTCCGACAAGAAGAAGCTCTGCTGCATGTTATCATGACTGTCTGTGCTCGAATAGACATCTCTGATCCCCGAGTAGCCTGCGTCCACACGGCAGTGTTTCTCCAGAGCCTGCAGAACACACAATCGCATCTTTCATGACTCATGGACGCACATTACATCAAATCCATACAACCTTTTAGTTACCTGAACCCAGCTGCCACATGAAAAACATCAAAGAATCCGCAAACATCACAAAAACTAAGCCTCGTGTATCTATTTCAGCTCTTCAGCCCCCCCCACCCCTTCACACAGCGTTAACATACTGCGTTACACCATGTGGAGAGGCTAATGGAGGTTCATGGTTTGTGGAGTTCAACATCTTTTTCAAGGGCGGCACGGTGGCTTAGTGGTTTAGCACGTTTGCCTCTCAGCGCTAGGGATTCCCGGTTCGAATCCCCATCTGGGTGGAGTTTCCATGTTCTCCCCGTGTCCGTGTGGGTTTCCTCCGGGTTCTCCGGTTTCCTCCCACAGTCCAAAAACATGGAACAAGTTAATTGAATTCTCAAAAAATTGCCCCATATAGAGTGAGTGTGTGCCCAGCGATCGATTGGCGCCCTGTCCTGGGTCTTTCTGCCCAGCGCCCGAGACGTTCTCCCCTGGATGGGCATGGGGAAACCCACCGTGACCCTAATAGAGGATAAGCGGAAGATAATGAATGAATGAATGAACATCTTTTTCATTGTTACCATTAGGGGTCACCACAGTGCATCATTGTTTTCATCTTGCCTTGTTTGCAGTAGGAGTATCCACCTCCATCACTCCCATCCACCTGCATGTCCTCCCTCACCACATCCTTCAACCTCTGCACTGACCTGCCTCTCCTCCTCTCGCCTGGTGGCGCCATCCTCAGCATCCTACTAACTGAAATGGTAGCTCAGTGGCTAGGGTGTTGGGCTGTCAATCTGAAGGTTGTGGGTTCTAGGTCTACTGAAGTTACCAATGTGGTCCTCGAGCAAGAACCTTAACCCTCATTGCTCGAGGGATGTTGTATCAACCCTGTGTTCTGACTCCTACCAAGTTAGGATACTTGTACGATCCATCCATCCATTATCTTCCGCTTTATCCTCTATTAGGGTCGTGGTGGGGTTCCCCATGCCCATCCAGGGGAGAACGTCTCGGGCGCTGGGCAGATACACCCAGGACAGGGCGCCAATCCATCGCTGGGCACACACTCACTCACACAGACACACTCTATATGGGGCAATTTGGAGAATTCAATTGACTTAATCCATGTTTTTCGACTGTGGGAGGAAACCGGAGAACCCGGAGGAAACCCACGCGGACACGGGGAGAATATGGAAACTCCACCCAGATGGAGATTCGAACCGGGAATCCCTAGTGCTGAGAGGAGAACGTGCTAAACACTAAGCCACTGTGCCGCCTACTTGTAAGATGCTTTAGATAAAATAACCAAATGTAAACTTAAACCTCTGCCCAGCGATGGGTTGGTGTCCTGTCCTGGGTGTATCTGCCCAGCGTCCAAAACGTTCTCCCCTGGATGGGCATGGGGAACCCCCCCGCGACCCTAATAGAGGATAAAGAGGAAGATAATGGATGGAGGGATGGAAACTCAAACCTCATCCCTCCTCTGTACATCCACCTCAATCTCACCTCCCCAATGCTGTATCCAATACATCTCCCCCGGATCGGGATTCGAACCTGAAGCCGCAGTGCTGAGAGGAGAACATGCTAACCCGTACGTGTGTGTCCATTATTTTAGTCATATAGTGTAGTGTGGTTTAAGTTAAAGGTCTCGTTCAGTAATAGCAGAGGAGAACGTGGTGTATGATTTATTCAGCAGAAGTCTGGTGGAAGCTTAAAGAGAATAAATGGAGCTGGGAAACAGGGAGGGATTTCACTTTTAACAGTTGAACTTTCTCCAGCCTCACAGAAGTGCTGTTCCTCTATTTCCACGTCTCTGTGCCCGTCTCATCAGTCTCTGTTGGTGGGGGTCTGTGCTAACTGGGATTTCATCATCAGTGTGGATTCGGGACGCAGACAGTTTGGCATTTCAGTCTTCGTGACACAAATATTTCTTTTTTCTTCTTCTCCTCTCCCATCAGGAGTCTCAACAGCAGGAAGATCAGCGTGTTATCGCTCATACACCTTTCGGCATGTCTTTAAAATATGCACGCAAACTAAAAAACCCACACCGGCTTCAGGGGGATGTGCGGATACGTGGGACTTCAACCAGGAACCAAATCCAGAACCTTCCTGCTAATAATGCAGACGCCGACTCAATTCCCTAATGGACTTATGAACCAATGCCTTTTTTTTTTATGAACAGCAGTTAATGTTTTTTTATTGAGTCTCAGTTAAACTAAAGACATTATTCACTATTGGATACGAGCCAAAAGGCACAGCTTTAAGCCAATCTGCATTACCATCCGAAAAAATACGAGGAGGAGGCCCGGAGGTGCTTACCTGCACTGCCTCCCAGCCCCACTCTCTGTATTTAGGGTCGTGGGTTAGACGCCACATGTACATGTAGCTCTCTATGACCTCTGGCCTCAGGATGTAGTAGCGATCGCTCAGTCGGGTAGCCGTTGCCTCCTCACCACCATCGAAGCGGAAAGCCTCTGGTCCGAGCTTAGTTGCTGTGAAGAAATGTGAAATGTCACTTTAAAGAAAGACGGGCGGCGTCACCAAGTTGGACAAACTGGATATATCTGTTTTCCAGTTTTAAATCTAGTAAGGGCATGTGTGTGTGACATTGTGTGTGTGTGTGTGTGTGTGTGTTTATGTGCCCATGAAACAGAATAGGACTGCAGCATTATTGTAGTTCTGGAAGATTAACGACGTGAAACTGAGTTTGCTCTGCACAGACACAGTGTCATATTTAGCGCCTTTCACAACAAAAGGGGTCCCATGGGTGCCCCGCTGACACTCCATTAGCTTAAAAGCTCAGCGTAAACTATTCAAAAACAACCTTATTTAGAACTTCTTTATACAACTAAAGGATTCGTGGAAACAAAAGCATTCAGATGTATGCACACACACACACACACACACACAGTGTATGACTTGTTTTTTAGGGTTTAACCTAATTTTTCTGCAAAAAAATGGAAAATGTGGAAGGGTTCACAACATGATACATATGTATACAGCACCGGACAAAAAGTTTGGACACGCCCCCTTTTTTTGCTCCATCATCTATCTCCTCCACTTATCATACAGATGGATTTTGTAGTTCTACAATTACAGACTGTAGTCCATCTGTGTTCTTTGTTGTTGTTAGTCCCTGTTGGTTCTCTGTTCTCTGTTGGTCAGGAGCATCACAGAACAGGTATCATTTGGGTGGTGGATTGATTATAGTCAGTTCTGCAGTGACACTGATGTGGTGAGGGGGTTTAGTGCAGCAGTGCTGCTGTAGTTTCATTTTTCCACTTCAGTGATACTGCTGGGATAGGAATAATGCACCAACCAAATAATCCCTGCTCTGTGGTGGTACTATTGGGGTTCTGACCATTAGAACAGAGTACACAGTATGTACTGTAGAACAAACAGATGGACTACAGTCTGGAATTGCAGAACTACAAAGTCCATCTTTAAGTGGAACTGAGAACATGGAGAATAAATGGAGGAACACTTTCTGTGTGTATGTATGTGTGTGTGTGTGTGTGTGTGTGTGTGTGTGTGTGTGTGTGTGTGTGTGTGTGTGTGTGTTAACTTTAATGTACTGCAGGTATTCGAGTCGAGCCGTGATGCTGCTGTATGTGGGTCAGTGAAGGCCACTTCCTGTTGAAGTCTACGTACTGGTGCGACTGTAGGATTCGTGGCAGGTGTGTGTGATCTCCGCTGCCAGGTCCAGATAATGTTGCTTCTTTTCCGACGCTGCATCATCGGCTCCGACGCCAACCATGCCGCCTGCGAAACATGCCAGGTGTCCCATCTTATGGTCCAGGATGCCACCTCTCCATTCTGCCACGTAGGTCAGACCTCCTGAAGACTTCTGGACCAGGTTGGTTTCGATCGCCTGGTTAAAAAGAGACGGACAAGTGGGTTGATGAGGTCACAACTATAACCAGCTCATCTCTATATCCAATTATTAAAGTCAATGGGCTGATTGCCCCATCTAAATTGCCCCTATATAGCGTGTGTGTGCTCGAGTGAGTGTGTGCCCAGCGATGTTGTCCTGGGTGTATCTACCCAGCCCCAGAAAGGTTCTCCCCTGGATGGGCATGGGGAACCCCCACGCACCACTAGTTCCTGTCCATCCATCCATTATCTTCCGCTTTATCCTCTACTAGGGTCACGAGGAGGTTCCCCATGCCCATCCAGGGGAGAACATTTCGGGTGCTGGGCAGATAGACCCAGGACAGGGCGCCAATCCATCACTGGGCACACACTCACTCACACAGACACACTCTACATGGGGCAATTTGAGGAACTCAATTAACTTGTTCCATGTTTTTAGACTGTGGGAGGAAACCGGAGAACCCAGAGGAAACCCACACAGACACGGGGAGAACATGGAAACTCCACCCAGATTGGGATTCGAACCGGGAATCCATAGCTCTGAGAGGAGAACATGCTAAACCACTAAGCCCCCGTGCCGCCCTCTTTTACTTTTTAAAAATAATTTATTAATTTATTTAGCGCTGGGGACTCCTGGTTCGAATCCCCATCTGGGTGGAGTTTCCATGTTCTCCCCGTGTCCACGTGGGTTTCCTCCGGGTTCTCCGGTTTCCTCCCACAGTCCAAAAACATGGATCAAGGTCAATTGAGTTCTCCAAATTGCCCCATATAGAGTGTGTCTGTGTGAGTGAGTGTGTGCCCAGCGATGGATTGGTGTCCTGTCCTGGGTCTATCTGCCCAGCGCCCGAAACGTTCTCCCCTGGATGGGTATTAGTGACCCTAGTAGAGGATAAAGCAGAAGATAATGGATGGATGGATTATTCAGAGATTTCTGAAAGTGAAAAAAGACAAAAGAGGAGACTGGGTTTCCATTAAAGGAGAGACTCGACGTTTTAGAGCCGTTTTCTCCTGCGTGGAGGCTGCTGCTTGATCTGTTCTGCTGCCTTTGTGAAGCAGAGCCAGAGCGGCGCGGAGGATCAATATCAAACGATCATCTTTTGTCCTCGTCCACATTGTTCCTTCGCTCCCGCTTCCTTTAATCCGCTACAAAGACCGCCGATTCCCATCAGCACCGGCGTTCCAACACCATGTGTCTTTATTAACAGGAAGCCTTGTTAGAACACATCCTATGAGCCACAGGTCAGTGGGATAACCAGCCTTCTCTTCTCCGTGGTCATGACAACCTCATGCACCATGGACACTGTGTTAAACGCAGACGCCGCAGACGCCGCAGACCTGAGATGATCCGCAAATAGAACAGTGGAACAATTAAAACCGAAATCAATGGAATAAAGGACTCTGTAGGTCCTCGCTCCGCCTTTCAGAACCCAGAACCCTCCTAATCAACATCTCCACCATGTGGGCAGCTCCTCAACCGTCACTCCAAACCCCATGCACATGCACAGGTCGACCTCTAGTGGCGCTCAAGCGCCCGGCTGTGCCACAATAAGCAAACTGAATGTGTGTGTGAACCTGTTTCTGTGTGGATGCCCTCCACCTGCCTGCAGTGCTCTGCCCGATGAGTGCCGGGATAGGTTTCCCAATCAGGTGACTCGTCACTGGCCATTTTATTAGGTACAGCTCCAATTTATTAATCATATAGATGGACTTTTTAGTTCTAACATTACATTCTGTAGTCCATCTGTTTCTCGACATACTTTTGTTAGTACGCTTTAGTATGTTCTTTGATGATCAGGATCACCACCAAGGAGGTATTAGAGTGGTGGATGATTGTCAGTACTGCGGTGATACTGACATGGTGGTGTACAGGTGTCTGATCAACTCGTACCATCATCCACCACCCTAATAACACCTGCTCGGTGGAGTCTAGAACTAAAGTCCATCTACATGGTAAGTGCAAAAGCAACAAGCTGTGTGTATGTGTGTGTGTGTGTGTATGTGTGTGTGTTTGTCCTCTGCGCCATACCTCCAGCGCATTGTAGTACATGCGCTTTGCCTCCTCGTCCGTCTTGTCCGATATCAGGTATGATTTGATCAGGTACTCGTAAAAGCTGTCCCCCAGGCCCCCCAGAGAAACGTGATCTGAGGGGAGAGACGCACGAGAGAAAATCCAAATCACGTTTCTTTACCGGAGACAATGATAAAAAGTACAGTTTAAACCGAGTGTGTGTGTGTGTGTGTGTGTGTGTGTGTGTGTGTATGTGTTGCATTTACTGTACACCTTTAGGAAATGCACGCATCATGTGCACCTCACCTGCAGTCCCCGTTAGGTCCACATTCGGTACCAATTTGGGACGAGGGAGGATTTTTAACGCAAGTTTTAAAAACATGATTCTATTACATTCTGTAATGAATAAATAAGTTCAGAACCAGGTTACCAAGTAAGTAAAATTTATTTCTCTAGCACCTTTCACAGATATAGAATAACAAAGTGCTTAAAAAAAATTTAATTAAAAAAAAAAAAAATATATATATATATATATATATTCATTCATTATCTTCCTCTTCATCCTCTATTTGGGTCTCGGGACGGGTTCCCCATACCCATCCAGGGGAGAACGTTTCGGGCGCTGCGCAGATAGACCCAGGACAGAGCACCAATCTATCGCTGGACACACACTCACTCACACAGACACACTATATGGGGCAATTTGGAGAACTCAATTGACTTGATCCGTGTTTTTGGACTGTGGAGGAAACCGGAGAACCCGGAGGAAACCCACACGGACACGGGGAGAACATGGAAACTCCACCCAGATGGGGATTCAAACCAGGAATCCCTAGTGCTGAGAGGAGAACATGCTAAACACTAAGCCACCGTGCCTATATATATATATTTATATATATGAGCGGTGGGTGTTTTAAAAGGTTAGCGAGCCCCTGAAGAGGAGCATGTGGTGAAGTGGTTGGAACCCTAAACCAAACGTTAGTGACACCATTTTAGCCAATCAGATCCTTCTCCTTGACCTGACGGTTCATCTTTCGAGGGCCATACATGTTAAATGTTTCAGGAAGGTGGCATCACCTCCACCTTTGCCTCCCTCCACCCCCCACCCACTTCATTCTGACAGAATGTGTAAAAGTGGGGTGCATTCTGCCCCCTGATTCTTTATCCCCGCTTATCTTCCACTCCTTCATTACCCGTTCAACCACAGCAACAATTATCCGCCGCTAATTTGCCGTCGCGCAGATTACACGCCGTCTTCCACTTGGGCACGCCGCCGCCGTTTCACAGGTGAATCTGAAAGATTCAATTTCCAGAGGTAATGGGATTTATTGTCATTTTAATAACCCTCAGCTACTGTATCGCCGTCCACTGCGCCAGCCCGATAACGTACGGGACGCGCCGAGCATAACGGACGTGCACGTCGGGCTTAAAAGGGCTGCATTCCTCAGAAAATGAGGTCTATGGATAATGACTGAGTGGAATCCCAATTAGCTTTAAACTGCTAGACATGAACTGGAACACTGGAGAGCTTGCTTTGTACAAAATCCATCCTAAGGGCGAACATGAAGGTTTTGTTTATGTAACAGAGAGAACAGACGGTGGAATGTTCATCTCATCTCAGCTCATCATCAGGGAAACTCCACCCACATCCACATTCAAACCTGGATCCCCGGGGCTGAGAGGTGAACGTGATGACCGCTATGCCAGTGTGCCAACCGGTTTGAATATTCATTCATTCATTTATCCATCATCATCCGCTTTATCCTCTATTAGGGTCAGGGGGGGTTCCCCATGCCCATCCAGGGGAGAACGTGTTGGGTGCTGGGCAGAAACACCCAGGACAGGGGGCAATCTATCGCTGGGCACACACTCACTCACACACACACACACTCTATATGGGGCAATTTGAAGAATTCAATTGACTTGGACCCGGAGGAAACCCACGCGAACACGGGGAGAACATGGAAACTCCACCCAGATGGGGATTCCCTAGCGTTGAGAGGTGAACGTGATGACTGCTATGCCAGCATGCCAACCGGGTTGAATATTATACATTGTAAATGTTCATTAAGTCCGGTTTTCCTTTTTTCCCGACAGGACCGTTATGATCTACACAGAGCCGGTTTTCCAGAGAATGCTGAAGGGCAGAGAATATTGTATTAAAGGCAGGAGATTACAGTATGAGTTAGACTCACGTTGGACCCAGTTGCCACTGACGGGGCTCAGGAAGTTGGGGTACAGACCCTGCGGCTTCTCGATCTTATCCAGGTGCTTTCTGATGTTCATCACCTGCAACAGAGACACGGCCGGGTCACCAGACCATCCACATTTAAATTGATCCCTCACTTTCTGCCCAATCACCATAAGCGTGTGGTAGCTCAGTGGTCAGGGTGTTGGGCTGTCAATCTGAAGGTTGGGGGTTCAAATCCCAGGTCCACTGAAGTTACCAGTGTGGGACTGTGAGTAAGACCCTTAACCCTCATTGCTCCAGGGATGTTGTGATGAACCCTGTGCTCACCTTGTAAGTCACTTTGGATAAAAGCGTCCAATAAATGACCAAATGTAAATGTAAATGTAGTTTCAAGTTCACGTACATGTGCACATAGAAATTCTTAAGGTGAGGCATCAGGATGTAAACTCTACATAGAAGACAAATGAAGTGGGTGGAATCCTAAACCAAACATTAGTGACACTCTTTTAGCCAATCAGATCCCCACACCAGCCAGCGCCCTTCTCCTCGACCTGACGGTTCATCTTTTGAGGGCCGTGAACAGACATACATGTTAAATGTTTCAGGAAGGTGGCGTCACCTCCGCCCCTGCCTCCCCTCACCCACTTCATTGTGACAGCGTGGGTAATAGTGGGGTGCATTCTGCCGCCTGATTCTTTATCCCCGCTTATCTTCCACTCAATCAGCAGAATTGATCAATCTATGTATTGATTATTAAATAATTCATGTGATCATTTACATAACAGTGTGAATTTTAAGTGCAGTAATTAATATGATATTAAATACACAGAATGTCCAACTTAAATCCATCAATCATCCAATAATTTCTTTATTCTGAGGAATGAGAGGGGTGATTGGTCTTCTGATGTGTCGTAATGGTTTTGCGTGAGTGCATGCATGTGTAACATCTACAGTTCCGACCTTCTCTGTAAAGACAGGATTCCCGGAGAGCTCAGTGAGATGCAGGAACTCCAAGTGCAGCGTCCCGAATTCAGCCAGGATGCTGCTGCCGGCCGACGCCCAGCCCCAGTTCCAACTGGTACCACTGCAACAGAGGGCGAAGCGAGTGGCATGAGTACTGTCGCCCACGCTGTGCTCCACGGCAACCCGCAACCATGGCAACCGGGCCATCACGCGAGCAGGTTGGGAGCCGCATGGCGGCTCGGCGTCATGGCAACAAGACACAACTACAAAAGGAGAATGCTGGCTGTGATGAAGCGTCAGGGGGCCCCAGCTGTATGAGGATGTGAACAGGACGGATCGACTGAGGCGTGAAATGAATCAAACTCGAGTCGAACAGAAGCAGGAAGGTGGTTATTTGGAACGACACATATTTTTGGATTAGGGGTGTGGGGAGCGTGGTGCGGATCAACTCTCGGTTGCTGAATTGAGGTGTAATAGTGTTTAAAAAAAAAAAAAAAGTGTAATAGTGTCTCCAGGAGTCGTTGGTTTTGACCTCTGAGATTTAAGCCCGTATGAAATGGGGTTCAGCGGACGGGCGAGTGCAATACGGGGCTTATTTCTGAATCATCAGTCTGGGAGAGCTGGGCTCCTCTGTGTTGTTTGCGCTCGCAGGAATCACACGGAGACAGAGTGTGTAATTCACACGCTCGCTGAGCCGGCCTGCTCATTGTGAGGGCAGCCTGCAGCTCGCGCCGGTTCTCAAAGCAAAATCGATAGGAGAGATGTCAGGGGAAGAGCAGGAGGAAGCCGCGAGAAAACTTTTGTCTTTAGGAATCAATGTGAAACTTTAGAAGAGCAACACTGTCCAGAAGAAAAAAAACACAGTGTGATAGATGTTTGGAAAAAAGTCCTGTAGTTCATACTTACGGTTTAGGACCCTGAGGAGGTTTATATACTCTGTACAACCACCAAGAAGAGGCTCAAGATGTGAGGTAGTGCTACTATGTTCTCTCAATTATTCATTCATTCATTATCTTCCGCTTTATCCTCTATTAGGGTCGCGGTGGGGTTCCCCATGCCCATCCAGGGGAGAACGTCTCGGGCGCTGGGCAGATAGACCCAGGACAGGGCGCCAATCCATAACTGGGCACACACTCACTCACACAGACACGCTCTATATGGGGCAATTTGGAGAACTCAATTAACTTGATCCATGTTTTTGGACTGTGGGAGGAAACCAGAGAACCCGGAGGAAACCCACGCAGACACGGGGAGAACATGGAAACTCCACTCAGATGGGGATTCGAACCGGGAATCCATAGCGCTGAGAGGAGAACATGCTAAACCACTAAGCCACCGTGCCACCCTCTCTCTCAATTAGTTAAATAAATTTTTTTTTTATATACGACCGATTTGGGCGGCACGGTGGCTTAGTGGTTTTGCATGTTTTCCTCTCAGCACTAGGGATTCCCGGTTCGAATCCCCATCTGGGTGGAGTTTCCATGTTCTTCCCGTGTCCGCGTGGGTTTCCTCCGGGTTCTCCAGTTTCCTCCCACAGTCCAAAAACATGGATCAAGTTAATTCAGTTCTCCAAATTGCCCCCTATAGAGTGTGTATGTGTGAATGAGTGTGTGCCCAGCGATAGATTGGCGTCCTGTCCTGGCTGTATCTGCCCAGCGCCCGAAATGTTCTCCTCTGGATGGGCACGGGGAACCCCCCTTCCACGACCCTAATATAGGACAAAGCGGAAGATAATGAATGAATAAATATATGACCAATTTTATATTTATGCAAACGATGTGGTATAAATTAACATTTACACAATTTGCAGGAAACGTCATCACAAGCTCATTGTGAATTTCCCCATTGTGGGACAAATAAAAGTTTATCTTATTTTATCTAAAACCAAAAAAACTACAAACGCATTCAGTGCAACAGTGACCTCTAGTTGCTGACCATGGTACTGAAAAAATTACAGAGGACAGTGGAGTGTTGGTGTTTCTTGGATGCTGGAAACTTTTTCTAATACTACCTACCGTACCGGTCCTCACATAAAAGAGGTCAGTGACTCTGACATAACGGCCCCCAGGACGCAGGTCAACACAAATGGACCCCCCCCCCCTCCACGCCTCAAAAAGTATAAATGTGTGGTAAAGGTCTGGCAGAAGGTTTTAATGTTATTCAGGTGGAAGCTCTCGGCTGTCCCTCTGCCTTTATGTCCTACAGCTTGTAGTTATGAAATGATAAAACATGAGCTTGTTGCTTAGCACCTGTGTCATCGTGTCATCATTACTGCTCCAAACCATGAAGCTGTTGTGAAGCAACAAGAGCGAGCCTGTGTTTTATTATTCACGATAACTATACTGAAAAAAGTCGCTTACGCACTGATACCCCCCCTCCCCCACCTGCGACCAGCACGCACACGCCTGCACCCCCACATCTGGGGACTTCACACGAATTAGTGGAGTCCGGAACTATCAAGCTTGAGTGTAATGATTCAGTGATTCATTACAGAGTGAATCAGTCAGGTGCTGAGAGTCACTCAGTGGCTCAGAGTTTGAATCAGGGAATCAGTCGATTGGTTATATACAGTATAAGTCAGCGAATCAGTGAGTCATTTTTCCGTGGTTCTTTGTTGGGTTCAGTGTTTACATCACCATGTATTATATTATGGGATGTAAGACTGTGAAGTTACTAATTATTAAATGAACAAATGATCTGACTCAAGTTGGGGGTCATGAAGGTTCTGTGGATGTTATTTGTAGGTTTCCGAATGTTCTGTCCATCGTTTGCTAATAACTTTATAATTCATTTCATTCATTCATTATTTTCCGCTTTATCCTATGTTAGGGTTGCTGGGCAGATACACCCAGGACAGGGCGCCAATCTATTGCTGGGCACACACTCACTCACACAGACACACTCTATATGGGGCAATTTGGAGAACTCAATTGACTTGATCCATGTTTTTAGACTGTGGGAGGAAACCGGAGAACCCGGAGGAAACCCACACGAACACTGGGAGAACATGGAAACTCCACCCAGATGGGGATTCGAACCGGAAATCCCTAGTGCTGAGAGGAGAACCTGCTAAACCACTAAGCCACCGTGCCGCCCTAATTACTTTTTTCATTATCAGACATTTTAAAATAAGAGTCGTCTGAATCAGGATGGCAGGGCGGCGTAGTGGTTAGCACATCCGCCTCTCAGTGCGGGGGATCCGGGTTTATATCCCCATCTGAGTGGAGTTTCCATGTTCTTCCTGTGTCCCCTGGGTTTCCTCCGGGTTTTCTGGTTTTGTCCCACAGTCCAAAAACATAAGATTCTAGTTAAATTGGCAGCTCATAATTGCCCCAATATAGTGTGTGTGTGTGTCCTCAATGATGGATTGCCCCCATGTCCTGAGTGTTTCAGTGTAGCACCAGAAACCCCCTATAGATGGGCACGGGGAACACCCCTGTCTCCCTCTTTAAGTGGAAGATAATGAAATGAGATGAGTCAACTGAATCAGTCCAAATGAATCGATTAACTGAACTTCAGTGTTATGGATTCCTGCTTTGGTCGATCTTATTAAAGTATTTAAAGTGAGCATTACAGCAGTTCTCTCTGCCTCGGTGTAGACGGATGTTTTGAAATAATGGTCCATGGTGGCGCCTCATTAAAAACACAGGGTTAAGGTTTAAGATCCGGAAAGTGCAGCCTGCAGTAAATGGATTAAAAGCTGGTGATTTACCGAGCGATGCTCCCGGCGACTGCGCGCTCTGTCTGCATTGTGTACGCAATGAAACCACAAGGCGGTGATCAGCCTTCAAAGTGCGGGCCTTTTGATTTTTTTCAAATCCCAACTAATCCAGACTAATCTTTTGTGCAAATGCCGAGGAAACCTGCGCATTCTTATGATCCGAGAAGAATTAGAGCCAAAATGGTTTAATGTATTTATTATTGTCCCACAGCCGCCGCCTGCCTGCGGTCAGCGGTGAAGGCAAATAATTACTCTCATAAAATATGCCGACTTTCTGTTTACCCCTGATGTAGATCCTCAGACACGGCTTTCTGCAGGATTTTATTCCTACATTGATCCCATAAAGATATAAGGAATTAAAGGGGTAAGAACACGAGAACATCTGGAACACCTGTGCCTCATCCAGCCAGCCAATCAGGTGGCAGGAGGCAGTGTTAAGTATAAAATCATGCTGTTTTGGAATCATGTCAAAATGTGAATGTAATTTTGACTTTGGCGCAATTGTTGGTGCCAGTCAGGCGGGTTTAAGTCTTTCTATAAGTGCTGTAACTGCAATCTTAGGGTGTTCACACACTAATGTTCCGACCATCCACTTGTATTTTTTCATTCATTAATTATCTTCCGCTTTATCCTCTATTATGGTCGCGGTGGGGTTCCCCATGCCCATCCAGGGGAGAACGTTTCGGGCGCTGGGCAGATATCTATAGCTGGGCACTCACTCACACAAACTCTGTGATGTCTATATGGGGCAATTTGGAGAACTCAATTGACTTGATCCATGTTTTTGGACTGTGGGAGAAAATTGGAGAACCCGGAGGAAACCCACGCAGACACGGGGGGGACATGGAAACTCCACCCAGATGAGAGGCGAAGGTGCTAACCACTAAGCCACCGTGCCGCCACTTTCATTATAATTTTTATTTTAATAGGGATAGCAGTGTCTTGGTGGGACTGTGGGGCAGTGCAGTTCTTTCCATCTGTGAAGTTTGCATGTTCTCTCCATGTCCTCACCATGTCTGTCACTATATCACTGTCACTACACAAAGTCTTAAAGGAACCTTACAAAGTGTTTAAAATCAGAACTGCTGTAGATTTAACTTTAACAATCAGAACAAAAACAAGGGTCAAGAACTGGAACAAACTCAGTCAGGGGTCAGGCCACATTCTTCAGATCAGATTTTGTTGTTCTCCATTTAAGGACTTTACAGACCAACATGGGGGAACTCAGAATTGGAACACTGATCGGTTCCTCCCTCCGTCCTCCCAAAGTTTCTTCTTTAAAAACTCTTGAACAGGGAGATTTTTCTTGCCACTGTTGCTTCGGCTTGCTCTGTATAAATAAATCAACTTGAAGTTGACTTGGGCGGCACGGTGGCTTAGTGGTTAGCACGTTCGCCTCTCAGCTCTAGGGATTCCCGGTTCGAATCCCCATCTGGGTGGAGTTTCCATGTTCTCCCCGTGTCTGCGTGGGTTTCCTCCGGGTTCTCCGGTTTCCTCCCACAGTCCAAAAACATGGATCAAGTTAATTGAATTCTCAAAATAGCCCCTATAGAGTGTGTCTGTGTGAGTGAGTGTGTGCCCAGCGATGGATTGGCGCCCTGTCCTGCCCAGCGCCCGAGACGTTCTTCCCTGGATGGGCATGGGGAACCCCACCGCGACCCTAATAGAGGATAAGCGGGAGATAATGAATGAATGAATGAATGAAGTTGACTCTGAATCACTAACTCTTTCTTTTCTTTAGTTTAAAGAAAGTTAGTGGAAAAGTTCTGATGATATGAAATGATTTATAACAAACAGGTAAACCATGAAGGTTAGAGGGTTGTGCTGATGGATGAAATGGAGGGCTGTCACGGCCTGGAACTCACCTGCCAAGGTTAATGACTCCTCGAGGGATCCCGGTCGGGGTGCTGAACGCTGGCAGCAGCTTCTCACCCAACTTCAACACCTTCTGCTTAAAGACCTGAGAGACAGAAGACGGACAGGACGTGTTAGAGATTCACTGAGGGGCGGAGCTTTGATCCCAAACTTCTCGGCTGCTGTGAACTTGTCAGGAGAAAGTTTTCGCCAGCACACAAAGTTGAACATCAGGCGACCCAGTCCTTTAGTTAACCATCATATTATTACAGTTCATTTATTGGAAATGTTATACGTCACTTGAACATCATTTGAGTTCAGGTCACGTGATGCAAGTCTGTAAACGCTCAGTTTAATTAACAGAACAATGCAAATCAATACAAAGAAATATCTTACAATTAAAAAAATAACATTTATATTTTGTCTCATCTCACTATCTTCCAGCTCTTCAGGGTTGGGGGGGGGGGTTCCCCATGTCCATCCAGAACGTTTCGGCGCTGGGCAGATACACCCAGGACAATCCATCGCTGGGCACACACTCACTCACTCACACACACTCTATATGGGGCAATTTGGAGAATTCAGTTGACCTTGATCCATGTTTTTGGACTGTGGGAGGAAACTGTAGAACCCGGAGGAAACCCACGCAGACACGGGGAGAACATGGAAACTCCACCCAGATTGGGATTCGAACTGGGAATCATTTTTGCTAAAAGGAGAACATGCTAAACCACTGAGCCAGTGCCTGACAATATAAATATTTATCCATCCATCCATTATCTTCCACTTTATCTTCTATTAGGGTCGCGGGGGGGTTCCCCATGCCCATCCAGGGGAGAACGTTTCGGGCACTGGGCAGATACACCCAGGACAGGACACCAATCTATCGCTGGGCACACACTCACTCACTCACACAGACATACACACTCTATATGGGGCAATTTGGAGAACTAAATTGACTTGATCCATGTTTTATTTGGACTGTGGGAGGAAACCGGAGAACCCTGAGGAAACCCACGCAGACACGGGGAGAACATGGAAACTCCACCCAGATTGGGATTCGAACCGGGAATCCCTAGTGCTGAGAGGAGAACATGCCAACCACTAAGCCACTGTGCCGCCTGACAATATAAATATTTAGTAAAATATATTATTTGTGTGTGAGTTTGCATGTTCTCCCCAAATCTGTGTGTGTATAGTGTATGTGAGCAATGGGACTGAATGAAACACTTAATGATTCATAGTGTCTTAAAACCTTTGTCCACACAGCGTATAACAACTTTGCCCTCGGGGTCATCACTGTCATTGATTCCTCAGACTTTCATCGCCGACCGCTTCATTTCTCCCAGCCGTTCGGGTTTTTACTGCTGAAATGACGACTGAAGCTGTTTGTATTTTTGGTCATTTTAAATGATTCAGCCTCACGACTCTCATCCGTCTTCTCCTCCGTTATGTTAATAATACAAATAAATCTCCCGTTTGCTGCCGCCGCTGGAATAAAGACGTCCAGCCGATAAACCTGGATCTCACACACACACACACACACACACACACACAACAGACACACAACAGACAGGTGCTGTGTTGATTCCATCTGCTCATTAATGTGTTGAACTGTGGTGAAGGACCCATCAAGGGCAGATTACAGATTACCCATCAAACCCTGTCGATTAGCCACCAAGATTAGCATGCTCCTCTCAGCTGGATCATGCAGTCACACACACACACACACACACACACACACACACACACACACACACACACACACACACAGGCACACACACACACACTTCTTGCCCCTAACATATTGATATACTCTGATTGGGGTCCACACAAAGCTAATCAGTCAACACAAGCTGTTTTCAGAACACTTCCCTCAGTAACTGCTTACTACACAACATTCACTACACAACATTCACTACACAACATTCACTACACAACATTCACTACACAACATTCACTTCACAACATTCACTACACAACATTCACTACACAACATTCACTACACAACATTCACTACACAACATTTACTTCACCACATTCACTACACAACATTCACTACACAACATTTACTTCACCACATTCACTACACAACATTCACTACACAACATTCACTACACAATATTCACTACACAATATTCACTTCACAACATTCACTACACAACATTCACTACACAACATTTACTTTACAACATTCACTACACAACATTTACTTCACCACATTCACTACACAACATTCACTACACAACATTCACTACACAATATTCACTTCACAACATTCACTACACAACATTCACTACACAACATTCACTACACAGTGAACAGCTGAAAGGTGAAGCGTTGTGTAGTGAATGTTGTGTAGTGAATGTTGTAAAGTAAATGTTGTGTAGGGAATGTTGTGTAGTGAATGTTGTGTAGTGAATGTTGTAAAGTAAATGTTGTGTAGTGAATGTTGTAAAGTAAATGTTGTGTAGTGAATGTTGTGTAGTGAATGTTGTGAAGTGAATATTGTGTAGTGAATATTGTGTAGTGAATGTTGTGTAGTGAATGTTGTGTAGTGAATGTGGTGAAGTAAATGTTGTGTAGTGAATGTTGTGTAGTGAATGTTGTGTAGTGAATGTTGTGTAGTGAATGTTGTGTAGTGAATGTTGTGTAGTGAATGTTGTGTAGTGAATGTTGTGTAGTGAATGTTGTGAAGTGAATGTTGTGAAGTAAATGTTGTGTAGTGAATGTTGTGTAGTGAATGTTGTGTAGTGAATGTTGTGTTGTAAATGTTGTGTAGTGAATGTTGTGTTGTAAATGTTGTGTAGTGAATGTTGTGAAGTAAATATTGTGTAGTGAATGTTGTGTAGTGAGCAGTTAATGAGGGAAGTGTTCTGAAAACAGCTTGTGTTGACTGATTAGTCAACACAAGTTGTGTATGTAATGTGTGTGTACTGTGGTGTGTGTTGTGTGCATGTGCTGTGTGTGATTTTTGTATGTGTTGTGTGTATGTGTATATACTGTGATGTGTGCTGTGTGTCTGTATGTGTGTGTATTGTGGTGTGTGTTGTGTGTGATGCATGTGTGTGTTGTGTGCATGTGCTGTGTGTTAATATGTGCACTGTGTTGTGTGTTGTGTTCTCTCCAAATCGAGAAAATAATGAAGTAACTAATGAAGCGTATCGGTTCCTGACCGGCTGAGGTCTGAGGTCAGCTGACCCGGCGTCCAGCTCTACTCCTGTTGGACAAACCTGGATCACACTCTGCAAACTTTTTCTGATGTCACGACTCGCAGTCTTTCGTTCCAGAAGCCCGACATTAATAATTCGTAGTGAAGCTCGGTCTTCCCTCCACCCGTCGTGTGTTCCAGTCGAGTCGACCTCTCCAGGTTCTCGTCTGGCTCTCGGGTCTTTAATGCGAGGTGACAGCTGGTCCTGCACGCTCCAAAAGACGGCTGCTGAGCTGTCGGCTTCCGCATGCGGGCTCGGGCGAAGGACCGCTGTTTTCACAGGGAATGTGGCAGGATCCTGACGTGCTGACCCTGATTCAGAGTCTGTCATACACTGAGTGCTACAGAGCTGCAGCTCGGGATGCTGCCACAGAACCCTGAGTACTGATCGGACCTGACCTTCTGAAGGTCAACCTGATGAGTGCTCATAGACGGAACATACACCACCAACGCCGATGCGTATACAACCCTGTTAGATGGACAAGAGTCCCATCCATCCATTATCTTCCGCTTTACCCTCTGTTAGGGTCGTGGTGGGGTTCCCCATGCCCATCCAGGGGAGAACGTTTCGGGCGCTGGGCAGATAGACCCAGGACAGGACACCAATCTATCTCTGGGCACACACTCACACACACAGACACACTCTATATGGGGCAATTTGGAGAACTCAATTGACTTGATCCATGTTTTTGGACTGTGGGAGGAAACCGGAGAACCCGGAGGAAACCCACGCAGACACGGGGAGAACATGGAAATTCCACCCAGATGGGGATTTGAACCGGGAATCCCTAGCGCTGAGAGGAGAACATGCTAAATCACCGTGCCGCCTGGAGTAGAGTCTGTAACTGTAAAACTACAGAGTCCATTCATATGGTAAAAGTAGATTTATTTGGGTTCTCCGGTTTCCTCCCACAGTCCAAAGACATGGATTCAAGGTGAATTGGCTGCTTCAAATTGCCCCTATCTTAACAGTCCCTATATAGTTAGTGAATCAGTGTGAGTGAGTGAGTGTGTGCCCTGTGTGATAGATTGGCGCTCTGTTCTGCACCCAAAACGTTCTCCCCAGGATGCACATGGATGCTCCAGCTACCCCAGCAGAGGATTAAGCTGAGGATGATGGATGGATGAGATTTTTGGAGAAGTCAGTTATAGGGGTTAAATGTGTGAGGATATGGCAACGGCGGAGCCATCATCTGAACGTCCATCCATCCATTATCTTCTGCTTTATCCTCTGCTAGGGTCGCGGCGGGAGGGGAGGTTCCCCATGCCCATCCAGGGCAGAGTGTTTCAGGCAGTGGGCAGACACCAAGGCCAGAGCGCACATCTATGGCTGGGTACACACACACATACAAATACACTCTATATGGGGCAATTTGGAGAATTCAATTGACCTTGATCATGTGAATGTGTCTTATTTAATTCCAGTCCATTCAGAGTGCAGGACAGATTCAATTCAGTTAATGCACGGTGGATGGTAATGCACGGGGGTGGCTGTGGGACACGTGTTGGACGGGGGGTTAATATCTGGTGTTGAAGGGCCCTTGGAGATACCGCGGTGTGTAATTTGTCCCTTTTGGGTTGCCATTTAAAAAGCAATATACACAGCAGCGCTACAACGGCGGCTAAGTGACATGAAGTCAATTGTAAAAGGATCAGCGGCTAATAAAGAGCGAGGCACAGAACAGAAAGAACACAGAGCGAAGTCCACTTGATTTAATTATAGCTTATCCCGTCTTTATCTCTCTCACTGTAACCCTCGCTGTTCTTCACTAGACCCTTCATCCCATCACTGACCGACCGGAGTTTTTCCCTTCGGCCTGTTGTCTAAACCCAAAGTGGTTCTCATCTCAATATCATTCATTCCGCTTTATCCTCTATTAGGGTTGCGGAGGGGGGGGGGGGTCCCCATGCCCATCCAGGGGAGAAAGTTTCAGGCGCTGGGCAGAAACACCTATCGCTGGGCACACACTCACTCACACATACACACTCTATATGGGGCATTTTGGAGAACTCAATTGACTTGATCCATGTTTTTGGACTGTGGGAGGAAACCCACGCAGACACGGGGAGAACATGGAAACTCCACCCAGATGGGGATTCGAACCGGGAATCCCTAGTGCTAAGAGACAAAGGTGCATCTCAATATCATGACCGCTATAATATGGTTGAGGGGGGGTTTCTCATGCCCATCCAGGGGTGAACATTCTGATCACTGGGCATATAGACACAGCACAGGATGCCAATCCATCGCTATATAGGGGAAATTTAGAGCAGCTACTTCACCTTGAATCCATGTCTTTGGACTGTGGAAGTAAACCAAAAATCCCAGAGAACTCCACCTGGAGGATCCTGTTGGTTCTCTGTTCTCTGTTGGTCAGGAGCATCACAGAACAGGTATCATTTGGGTGGTGGATTGTTTATGGTCAGTCCTGCAGTGACACTGAGGTGATGAGGGGGTTTTAGTGCAGCAGTGCTGCTGTAGTTTCATTTAAACACCTCAGTCACACTGCTGGGATAGGAATAATGCACCAACCCAATAATCCCTGCTCTGTGGTGGTACTATTGGGGTTCTGACTATTAGAACAGAGTACACAGTATGTACTTTAGAACAAACAAAGGGACTACAGTCTGAAATTGTAGAACTACAAAGTCCATCTTTACAGAAATTGGAACTGAGAACATAGAGAATAAGTGGAGCGACAAGGGGGCGTGTCCAAACTTTTGGTACTTCACATCTGCATAGAGCAGGTTTCATGGAATCACCTCAGCTTTTATAGAACATATTAAAACATGGGCGGCACGGTGACTTAGTGGTTTGGCATGTTCTCCTCTCAGCGCTAGGGATTCCCGGTTCGAACCGCCATCTGGGTGGAGCTTCCATGTTCTCCCCCCGTGTCCGCGTGGGTTTCCTCCGGGTTCTCTGGTTTCCTCCCACAGTCCAAAAACATGGATCAAGTCAATTTAGTTCTCCAAATTGCCCCATATAGAGTGTGTCTGTGTGAGTGAGTGTGTGCCCAGCGATAGATTGGCGCCCTGTCCTGGGTGTATCTGCCCAGCGCCCGAAACGTTCTCCCCTGGATGGGCATGGGGAACCCCACCGCGACCCTAATAGAGGATAAAGCAGGAGATAATGAATGAATGAATAAATGAATGGATGGATGAATATTAAAACATTCCGTCGGGTCTGAACGCCGCCGCTGCTCTGTGAGGGCTAAAGAGTCGCGTCTCAAGCCGCTACACAAGTCTGATTTTTGCTGCGGCATCACGCAATTACGCACTTTTACAGCCTCACGACGTTAACACCATAACTGTCTCTCACTGTTAATTAGCACAAGGCGGCAGCATCTGCATTTTGGATGCCGAAACCATCTGGAGGGTGAAGGGGCTTAAGTGCCACTACGTACGTCTCTGTTAGTCTGACATCTCAACAGCGCCCTTCAACATCTTCCTCACGAGTGTGGAAACAAATCTACAATAAAGACTCGTGGAATCCAGGAGAAAAAAGGCTCGAGCTCATGGATTTAAAAGCCAAAGAAAAGCAGAAGCGCAGGCGGAACCGATCGATTAGACAACGGCGGCGTGATGAATTAAGAATCAGTTAATACATGTTTTATACGGCGTTTCGATGAAGCGTAATAACTTCATTTAAAGGCGGCATTTAAAGGCGGCCAAAGTCTAAAAACATGGATCAAGGTCAATTGAATTCTCCAAATTGCCCCCTATAGAGTGTGTCTGTGTGAGTGAGTGTGTGCCCAGCGATAGATTGCCGCCCTGTCCTGGGTGTATCTGCCCAGCGCCCGAAACATTCTCCCCTGGATGGGCATGGGGAACCCCCCCACGACCCTAATAGAGGACAAAGCAGAAGATAATGAATGAATGAATGAGCATGGCTTTTGTGCCCTTCGTATACTTTTCCTCATGTGATGATAGCAAAGACACACCGACACGCCCTAAATCAAGCTGTGCAGTGTGCTGTTGACGTGTTGGATGTAGAGACAATGACGAACATGTAAGGAAAGAGGAAACGAAGGAAAAGCCAGCGCTGGAATGAGGGTTTTGTCGCTGGTTAACTGATGCACACCTCTTCCCGTTGACTGAAGCGTCTCCAGTGGCTATTACAGCGGCGCTTATGGGAAGTAACTGGAAGCGATGAGCTATTTTCTGTATTTACGCCGTCGACACGTCAGTAATTGGCCTGCGGGGAGTACGGATAATTGTGCATCGCTTTGCTGCTGCACAGAAAAAGCAGCTGATTGTATTAAAGACAGGAATTAGATCAGACAGATGAAGACAGTCACATCGATCACCAGCTGGCGTTACGCTGATGTTGTGCTTACAGCCTCCAGACAAGGAATGGGGTTTCTATGGATTGAAAGCTTGAAGTGACTGAAGACACAGTGACGACTTCAATTATGTTATTGGTAAGCTTTAGAAAGTGCATTAAACACACACACACACACACACACACACACACACACACACACACACACAGTGTGTTGTAACAGACATTTATATAACCTGGACATCTGGATCAGTCAGGTGGATCAGAATCAGGGTCTCGTTGTTTCAAGCTCAGTCCACGATTCGAGTGGCGGCTCGATTAATCGCATAACGATGGAGATGAACGATAAAGACGTTCAGTCTGTCGCACGAGTCGCATCAAAGAAACACTTTATAAACACCACTGTCTATCGGACTCACTCACCTGTCCGTCTGTCTGTTTGTCTGTCTGCCTGTTCAAGTTCTGGTAGTTTAGTTATAGAGCGCTTTTTACAGTGGTACATCATCACAAAGCAGCTTTACAGCGTTATAACCCACAAACATCAAGCTGAAGCGACAGTGGCAAGAAAAAACTCCCTGTTATGTTGACATTTTGAGGAAGAAACCTTAGAAGGATCGAGACTCAGTGGGGGACTCATCCTCCTTGAGCGGCTGGCAGCATCAACCGTGTGTCTGTCAGTCTGTCGGACTATCAAACTGTATAACTGTCTGTCTGTCTGTCTATCTGCTGGACTACCAAACTGTCTGTCTGTCTATCTGCTGAACTACCAAACTATATAAATGTCTTTCTGTCTGTCAGTCTGCTGGACTATCAAACTGTAAAACTGTCTGTCTGTCGGTCTGCCTGCTGGACTACCAAACTGTCTGTCTGTCTATCTGCTGGACTACCAAACTGTCTGTCTGTCTATCTGCTGAACTACCAAACTGTATAAATGTCTGTCTGTCTGTCAGTCTGCTGGACTATCAAACTGTAAAACTGTCTGTCTGTTGGTCTGCCTGCTGGACTACCAAACTGTCTGTCTGTCTGTATCTGCCGAACAACCAAACTGCATAAATGTCTGTCTTTTGGTCTGTCTGTCAGTCTGTTGGACTACCAAACTGTATAACTGTCTGTCTGTTGGTCTGCCTGCTGGACTAACAAACTGTCTGTCTGTCTATCTGCTGGACTACCAAACTGTATAAATGTCTGTCTTTTGGTCTGTCTGTCAGTCTGCTGGCCTACCAAACTGTATAACTCTCTGTCTGTCAGTCTGCTGGACTAACAAACTGTATAACTGTCTGTCTGTCGGTCTGCCTGCTGGACTAACAAACTGTCTGTCTGCTGAACTACCAAACTATATAAATGTCTGCCTGTCTTTCGGTCTGTCTGTCAGTCTGCTGGACGGTGAAATGAAGCTGCGCTCTCAAGGGAAAGGCATGTCCACATGAAGAGAACACATCCATCAATCCATTCATCCCCAGGCTTCCCCTCATCTGTGAGACAGACAGACAGACAGGGAGACAGACAGAGGAATTCTCTCACTCAGTCGGTGTGAGGACACTGATTCTGTTTTACGCCAGAGAACAGCAATCAGAATGGGAACGGACTCAGAGACACAACAAGCTCCGGTCTGGTTTTCTCCTCCGAGACTGAGACTTCTAAAGGGCAACTTGCTGCTCAGTGAAACGATGCGTTAATTGTTCCTCTGGGCTCCACCATGCTGCGCTGCTGCCACGTCTCAGCCGCTGAATCAGTAAATTACACCACGGTGAACGTGGACCTTCAGTCAGACGAGGATGGAGATGTTGAGGAGAAGAGAAGTAACGTCTAAAGTAATACCGCGGTGAGACGGGAGATATTCAAGTGAATGATACTGAATTAAAGCACAGCTGCCTTTAGAGTCCAAATTACCTTGAATCCATGTTTTGGATTGTGGAAGAAAATCAGAGAACCCGGAGAAAGAACATGAGGAGAACATGGAATCTCCACCCAGACTGGGGTTCGAACCTGAACCCCCAGCGCTGAGAGGCAGACGTGCTAAACACCAAGCCATCGTGCCGCAAAGTCGTCCATTCGTTTATTTTGTAAGACCCTGAGCTAATTAGGGTCACAGTAGGTGTTAAAGCCCATTCCATCAGCTCAGGAAACACCCCTATGAAGTCACATCTCCACTGGAGGGCACTCACACACCCAGAGCACATTTAGAATCTCCAATTTGATTTACATCGAAGGGAGAATGGGAAGGAAGTGGAGCCCCCAGTGGCACGTTCTCTAAGATTTTATGTTTCCGCAGTGTGGCGAATTCAGTAAATACATTATAAATGCACATAATTATCTTCTCTATAGTTGAAACCCAATCAGAGTTTTTAATTAGAAGACGTGGCGCCGCTGTGCTGATCGACCAGTTTAGGTTCAGATGAGAAATGCAGACGGGGAGACAGTTGCGTCCGCAGTTGAAGCAAAACTCCAATCAATTGGATGCAGCGCATTTCGCCGGTCAAGGCTGAGCCACGGCTGAGCATCAAGAGAGTTCAAACAGTTACGGGCTTAATCTTCCTCAGCATGTGGCTGCCGCTTTTTTTAAGCTTTCATTTCATGCTCATCAGCTCGATGTGCGGACGTCAAAATCCAGGAATCTTAAGCTTCAAAAACGGAACCCAGGCATCAATTCAGGGACTGTGATCCTGCAGCATCGCCCCTCGGATGTGTGTTTGACTTCAAAGCAACATTGATCAGCTGAACACTGATAAGCGGGCGGGGCGTGAAGAGGGGCGGAGCTGAGAACTGACCCACCAGCATGTGATCTGAACCCGAGAAGCTGTAAGGCTATAGTACCATGGTGGCACTGTCCAGGTCTCGGGTTTAAATCCATCCATCCATCCATTATCCTCTACTAGGGTCATGGGGGGAAGGAGGGGGGGGTCCCATGCCCATCCGGGGGAGAATGTTTCGGGCACTGGGCAGATACACCCAGGACAGGGCGCCAATCTATCGCTGGACACACACTCACTCACACACACACTCTATATAAATATATCTATATAAATTTGTAGACTTGATCCATGTTTTTGGACTGTAGGAGGAAACCGGAGAACCTGGAGGAAACCCACGCGGACACAGGGGAGAACATGGAAACTCCCCCCAGATTGGGATTCGAGCCGGGAATCCTTAGCGCTGAGAGGAGAACATGCCAACCACTAAGCCAGGGGGGGGGGGGGGGGGGGGGGGGGGGGGGGGGGGGGGGGGGGGGGGGGGGGGGGGGGGGGGGGGGGGGGGGGGGGGGGGGGGGGGGGGGGGGGGGGGGGGGGGGGGGGGGGGGGGGGGGGGGGGCTGGGCAGATACACCCAGGACAGGACGGCAATCTATCGCTGGGAAAACCTGAACTTCTGTCCGATAAAATGCTTACTGAAAACATTCCTGATGAGGACAGTAAAGAGAACGAAAGAGAAGATGGAAGCGAGTTAGAAACCAAAGGGAGACATGGTCTGAAAGCGAAGGGACAAATGAAAGAAGGTGGAAAAAGTGACGGAGAAAACGGGAGAGAGGAAAGATGAAAAGAAACAGTGTGTGGCGCCTCACTGCCCTGACCATCACACAGCGCCGTGCACCTCAGACCCTCCGGGAATTTCTCTTTAATCAGCGCTCGTCCTTCTGCTCGCTCACATTTTACCTTTGAAGCCTAAAACCAGAGGCATGGAACTCACCCCCAGTCCGCCACACTGCGGGGGTCTAAGTGCCTCAAACTGTCGGCCCGCTGCAGTCACAGTACATGGGGCGCTCTCTCTCTCTCACACACATACACACACAGTAACACACACACACACACACTAACACACACACACTAACACACACACGCACTAACACACACACAAACAAACACACCCTAACACACACACACACACACACACACACACACCAGAAACAGATGGGATAATAAACACCACCCTTCATAACTTTTCAATTTCAGCACCATGGACAGCTTCAATATTTTACACTCAATTCAATTTAATTTTATTTGAGTTCTATAGTTTATTTTACCACCTAAAATTGTTCAAGGTAACAACAAGCAGCGTACGCAGAAATTCAAACCCTTCAGACCTTGAGTTTAACACAGAACAAGCAATAAAAAGAGATTTCTTATTTTTCTTAACTTTCTGAGGACAGATTCTGCAAAACCGAGTCTAAAACCACGAAACGGTTTTTTTTTAAACCACATTTATATTGTGTTAAATTATTTATCCTAAATTAATTCTGCTTGTGAAGTATAAAATGATAGAACAAAATGGGCAATTTATCCATAGAAAACAACATTAATTAATTGCCACTAATTAGTTCATTCATTGGTAAAATTTCATCTTAATCAGATAAAGGGAAATGGGTGAAATAGCATTTGCAAACTTTTTTCCAGACACACAGACAAGCTGATGAAGCTAATATAGTGGTGGTAATACTAATCACCATCTGTCTGTGAAAACCTAAACTCATCTAACGTAATCTAATATAATCTAATCTAATCTAACAGCAGCATTTAATTGGCTCAGCACCTCATCTCTGTACAAAGACAGTTGAAGGTTGATACATTTGCATTAATGACACACTGACATCATGACTTACGGAGGTCATGACATCACACAGCCCAGTTAAAGAGCCTTAAAGCAGCTCAGTTCATAGTGCTTAACATTTAACCCTTTTGATTTAAAGGCTTATATATTTACAGCTGCAGTACGAAGTGAATGTAGATGCTGCAGCTTCCAACATCGTTTAAAGCAAACATGTCACTCAGTGTGAGTCTCCCTGCACAGATGGGTTAAATGTGGAGGAAAAGTTGTGTGTGTGTGTGTGTGTGTGTGTGTGTCTCTGGGCAGATACACCCAGGACAGGGCGCCAATCCATCGCTGGGCACACACTCACACAGACACGCACACATACACACACTATATGGGGCAATTTGGAGAAATCAATTAACTTGAACCATGTTTTTGGACTGTGGGAGGAAACCGGAGAACCAGGAGGAAACCCACACGGCCACGGGGAGAAGGTTGAACGTGCTAACCACCACCCTGCTGTGCCACCCGGAACTAACATCCGTTATCTTCCGCTTTATCCTCTATTAGGGTCGCGGGGGGGTTCCCCATGCCCATCCAGGGGAGAACGTTTCGGGCGCTGGGCAGATACACCCAGAACAGGGCGCCAATCCATCACTGGGCACACACTCACTCACACATACACACTCTATATGGGGCAATTTGGAGAACTCAATTGACCTTGATCCACGTTTTTGGAATGTGGGAGGAAACCGGAGAACCCGGAGGAAACCCACGCGGACACGGGGAGAACATGGAAACTCCATCCAGATGGGGATTCGAACCGGGAATCCCTAGTGCTGAGAGGAGAACATGCTAAACCACTAAGCCCTGATGTATTATAATAATATGATATATTTTTATTTGCAGCTCATCTAACACAGTAGCTTAAAAAACTATTTTTAAGGTGGTGGACTATTTTCGTGCCACAGCCATCACAGTGTCCAACAGAGTCCCTTCAGACACGCGGCGCAGCTGAGCCTCAGTCTGGAGGCTAAACGGATCAGGCGTTAATTGTGGAAAAGCTGTTAATCGCATCCCGCTACACAAAGGGTTCAGAGCACACACCCTGCAGCACTTCCACGTGCGTGAAGACGGGTCTCCGCTCAGCCTTCGATCTGTCAGTTTACAGACGCGCCCGGACAGACGGCCGTCTGTAACGCAGGACTGTAATTAATCACCCGGCCCCCAGCGGCTCAATTAATCCTGCGCTATATAATTCATTACTGAGCTCATAATGGAGCACAGCAGCACAGGGCTTTGCTTTTATGGCTTAATTGATGGTAAATGTGGCCCAAGTCTCTCACTAACACACACACCAGATTCTCTGATACAGCTGTGTGTGGAGGGTAGCGGTGTAGTGGTGAGCACGTCCACCTCTCAGCGCTGGGGATCCAGGTTTGAATCCTGATCTGGGTGGAGTTTCTATGTTCTCCCCATGTCCACATGGGTTTACTCTGAGTTCTCCGGCTTCCTCCCACAGTTGCCCCTATTTAGTGTGTGTGTGTGTGTGTGTGTGTGTGTGAGTGAGTGAGTGAATGTCCAGTAATAGATTGTTGTCCTGGGTGTATCGGCCCAGCGCCCAAAATGTCCTTCCTGGGTCGCCCCACAACTCTAAATATGATTTACAGGACACATGTCACAAAGAACAGGGTACCAATCCATCGCTCGGCACACACTCACTCACACAGATAGACAGACAGACAGACAGACAGACAGACACACACACACACACTCACTCACACAGATAGACAGACAGACAGACAGACAGACACACACACACACACACACTCACTCACACAGATAGACAGACAGACAGACAGACAGACACACACACACACACACACACACACACACACACACTCACGCAGGGCAATTTTACATTGAATCCATGTTTTTGGACTGTGAGAGGAAACCCAACATGGACACAAACTCCACCCAGATTGGGATTCGAACCTGGGTCCCCAGCGCTGAGAGACGGAGGTCTCCATGCTGCCCTTCTGAACCTCTTGGTCTCCTGCTGCTTTGTGGTCCGTGGTTGACTCCAGCACACTTTGCCCTGTAACTTAGGGCAGGGCAGGACGCCAGGCTTAACGGGACAGAACTAAAACACGGAGCTTGGTTCTGGTCCTCTGTAATCCCACCGACGCAGATCCTGAGATGCTGTGAATGAGTGTTCCAGCTTCCAGCCTCTCGCCTTCTGCACACGTAAATGAAAACGCGGCGCCAAATCGGAGGCGTCGCTTTTAATAGCTGTGACAATAGAACAGCGTGAAACAGACAGCCACGAGGATTCCAATAATCTGGAAGGAGAAGCGGATTCGGTTTGCTCAGGCGAGGGGCAGCCACGCTTCCAATAACGCCGGCTCCTGGAGCCGTGCGGCTCAGCGGGCAGTGGGGGGCGTCGCGTCTAATCTGAGAGTGAGAGTCACGGGCTCGGGGAAATATATTCAGAGATTGGCTGAACGCTCGAGGAGCCGATCTGAGACGGACTTGTTAAGAAGAAAAAGAGGCAGCCGCGTCAAATCTGTTCTCACCTCTATCAGCAGAGGTGGAACCGCAAGACGCGAACAAAGAGCTGTATAAATATCTTACTTCATTACTTGATTTTCCGCAGAGAGCTGGGCAGAAGTTTGAGGACAAGCAACTTAGAAACGAGGTACGGAGTGAGAACGCTATGCCATCCATCCATTATCCTCTACTAGCGTCCGGGGGTGGGGGGTGTTTCCCATGCCCATCCAGAGGAGAACATTTCGGGGGCTGACAGGGCAGGACAGGGCGCCTATGTCTGGGCACACACTCCCTCACACAGAAACACTCTATATGGGGCAATTTGGAGAATTCAATTGACTTGATCCATGTTTTTGGACTGTGGGAGGAAACCGGAGAACCCTGAGGAAACCCATGTGGACACGGGGAGAACATGGAAACTCGGATTGGGATTCGAACCGGGAATCCCCAGCAATGAGAGGAGAACATGCTAAACCACTAAGCCACCGTGCCGCCTGACCCAAATGTAACATCCATCCATTATCTTCTGCTTCCAGGACAGGGCGCCAATCTATCACTGAAAACACACTCTATATGGGGCAATTTGGGGCACTAAATCGACCTTGAATCCATGTTTTTGGACTGTGGGAGGAAACCGGAGAACCCGGAGGAAACTCACATGGACATTGGGAGAACATGGAAACTCCACCCAGATTGGGATTCGAACCTGGAATCCCTAGCGCTGAGAGGAGAACATGCTAAACCACTAAGCCACCGTGCCGGAGAACACGACTCATTTAGAACAAATACTATCTTGAGTTAAAGTGAAAATGAAGGTTCTAAAGGTTGATGGGCCACGATGGCATAGTGGTTAACGTCAGCCTCTGAGTGCTGGGAATCGAGGTGTAGTCCCGATCAGGGTGGAGTTTGCATGTTCTCCCTGTGTCTGTGTGGGTTTCTCCAGGTTCCCCAGTTTCCTCCCACAGTGCAAAAACATGGATTTAAGGTGAATTGACAGCTCTAATTTTGTCCTATATAGCCCTTTAGTAAGATCCCGGTAAGATGTCTCAGAGCACAGCATCTCCAGAGTGAATGTAATGAGGAGGAACCTGACTGACCCCAAACCTCGACCCCATCAATCACACAGATAACGGACATGCTCTGATACCAGCGGTCACCTGTGTTTAAACTAAAAATCATCGACCGCTGCTTTTTCAACAGGGTTCTTTATTAAACGGAAGCGTCTGATTATTGGGTTTGGTGATGGTCCTCACATCCAGACTTCAAAAATGCTCTTTCATGCTCATCACTGACAACCACGCAGATCAAAGACATGGCACCGCGGTGAAGCTGCAGACAGGTTGTGTGATGCTAACAAGCCAGAATATGTGTGTAGATCTGTGTGTGTGTGTGTGTGTGTGTGTGTGTGTGTGTGTGGTGTGGGGGTGGGGGGGCAGGTGTGTGTATAACCAAGGCAAAGTATTACAGCATCAGAGTTCAGACTGGCAACCAAACATATAGATTCCATCAGAAAGCAAAAAACTTGTATAAAATAAATCTCATATATTTCACGTCTCTAAGATAAATCCACCGAACGGATGGTTCCTGTTGGTGGTACGTCTGTGACGTACGATATGAAAAAGATGTTGTGACGTCACGTCATGTTCAGATGATAATACACATTACAGTAAAAACTATTTTCTTAAAAGTACATATATATATATATATATATATATATATATATAGGCGGCACGGTGGCTTAGTGGTTAGCATGTTCTCCTCTCAGCGCTAGGGATTCCCGGTTCGAATCCCCATCTGGGTGGAGTTTCCATGTTCTCCCCGTGTCTGCGTGGGTTTCCTCCGGGTTTTCCGGTTTCCTCCCACAGTCCAAAAACATGGATGTAGTCGATTGAATTCTCAAAATTGCCCCATATAGAGTGTGTCTGTGTGAGTGAGTGTGTGCCCGATGGATTGGTGCCCTGTCCTGGGTGTATCTGCCCAGCGCCCGAGACGTTCTCCCCTGGATGGGCATGGGGAACCCCACCGCGACCCTAATAGAGGATGAAGCAGGAGATAATGAATGAATATATATATATATATATATATATATTTATTTATATTATTTTTTGTACATATAATATAGTAGTTGTGGCAACTGTGGTTTATGAGTAATTGTAGTAGTTATGGCAACCAAACTTGTATTTTTGCTTGCAGTATTTTTTTATGACGTTATTTTTTGTATATTTTTTATGTTACGTTTACGTTATTTTAGATTTTTTGGTTTGTCAGACACTGATGCTGGGTGAGGTGGACTGGATCAGCATCCTAGTTCATCCCAAAGGTGTACCGTGGTCCACGTCGTGTTCCATAACAATAACAACCAACATGATGAGACCTGATGACGGGAACCTGCAGCTCAGACACGGTAAGAGAAAGTAGGCGTGTCCTGATCTCACCTCTTCTCCAGTGAGGTAGTACGCAGACAGCAGGCCTCCAACGTATCGGATGTTCACCTCAAAGACCGACGCCTCTCCACTCTGCAGGACAAACACATCAAAAATGTCATTAGAAATAAAAATATATAAATAAATAAGGGCGGCACGGTGGCTTAGTGGTTTAGCATGTTCTCCTCTCAGCACTAGGGATTCCCGGTTCGAATCCCCATCTGGGTGGAGTTTCCATGTTCTCCCCGTGTCTGTGTGGGTTTCCTCGGGTTCTCCGGTTTCCTCCCACAGTCCAAAAACATGGATCAAGTCAATTAAGTTCTGCAAATTGCCCCATATAGAGTGTGTCTGTGTGAGTGAGCGTGTGCCCAGCGATAGATTTCGCCCTGTCCTGGGTGTATCTGCCCAGCACCTGAAACTTTCTTCCCTGGATGGGCATGGGGAACCCCCCCCCACGCCCCCCCCCCCCCTCGCGACGCTACTATAGGATAAAGCGGAAGATGATGAATGAATAAAACAATAAAGATATATATACAGGCAAAAAATCTATTTGTTATTCACTGCGTTTGATTAGTTCTGTTAGACCACATGACCAGGAACTATTATGGACGTCACTGTTGGAGTGGTTAGCATGTTCTCCTCTCATGTCTGAGAATTGAATCCCAATCTGGGAGGAGTTTGCATGTTCTCCCCATGTCCGTGTAGGTTTGTTTTTTGGGGTTCTCCGGTTTCTTTCCACAGTCCAAAAACATGGAATTATTTCGAATTAGCTGCTTTAATTGCCCCTGTGTGTGTGTGTGTGTGTGTGTGTGTATGCGATTGAGTGTGTTCCCAGTGATAGATTGGCTGCCTGATCTGGCTGTATCTGCGCAGCACCCTGAAATGTTCTTCCCTGGATGGGCATGGGGAACACCCCCCCACCCCCCACCCCATGTGAAGATGAGGCAGTAGAGAATGAGATGTAACTGTGTAACTTATAATTACACATCTTTTGGTTGGAATCTCTGTGGTGGGTCATATTTTGGTTTCCTCCGGCGGTGCCTCATCGCCTCACAGCGGGCGAGCGGCTGAGCGCACCTGTGTTTAATCAGCTCATTAAGCCCCACACAATAAAGCGAGTGCAGACGCAGCTCGGCCGGCCGCTGGTTTGGCTGAGCGCTGCGCTCCCTGGACGCTCTCCAGCGGCCGTGCAGGCTAAGCCGTGCTGGCTCGAGGTGTTTATTAGTGAGACGCATGTTAGATGCCGTTCCAGCGTTGTCAGTAGAACTGCTTCCTTTTGTTCTCCATTTTTTGAGTTTGTTCTTAAGTGGAACCTCTGTGGTTATTTTCATGACGTGTGAATCTAACCTTGATTTCTTTGATCTACACGTTATGGCTGGATACAGGGACACGCCTCTGAATCGTCCCGTCCATCAGAATTCAGGGGATTCGTTCAGTCCACCTGCCAGAGGTGCAAACACTCATGCACTCAGTCAGTAAACAAAACCCAGCCATGCGGTTTAGTGCACATCTGCCTCTCAGCGCTGAGGGTGCGGGTTCAAATCCCGATCAGGGTCGAGTTCCCATGTTCTTCCCGTGTCTGTATGGACCCCGTCCTGTTTTCTTACACATTCTAAAAACTTAGATTTAAGTTGAAATGGCTCTATATTGCTCTAAATTGCCCCATCTTAATTTGCCCCTATATATTATATATGTGTGTAGAACCCTAGGGCGGCACGGTGGCTTAGTGGTTAGCATATTCGCCTCTCAGCGCTAGGGATTCCCGGTTCGAGTCCCCATCTGGGTGGAGTTTCCATGTTCTCCCCGTGTCTGCGTGGGTTTCCTCCGGGTTCTCCGGTTTCCTCCCACAGTCCAAAAACATGGAACAAGTTAATTGAATTCTCAAAATTGCCCCATATAGAGTGTGTCTGTGTGAGTGAGTGTGTGCCCAGCGATAGATTGGCACCCTGTCCTGGGTGTATTTGCCCAGCGCCCGAGATGTTCTCCCCTGGATGGGCATGGGGAACCCCACC
>JAFMOD010000046.1:757749-769576 GCA_019802435.1 Corydoras maculifer
AGAACCAGGTCTGCAGATTTATTAAAGCTCAGTTTGTAAATTATTGTATGTAATATCATCAGTGGGCGGTGACGGGTGTGTGTGTGGGTGTGTGTGTGTGTGTGTGTGTGTGGGGGGGGGGGGGGGGGGGTTAGATATCATTAAAACATCTGAGTGCAATTCATTCCACTGATCTTGATGAAGTAATTGGGATTAAGCTTGAAAAAATAAATATATATAAAAAAATACTACCGCTACATGTATAGTGTGTTCTCCTACTGCTCAAAATAAATACTCCAAAACTCCTCCTCCTCCTCCTCTAACAAGTACTTCTAATACTCCTGCTCCTCATCCTCCTACAAATAATCATTTATAAATTACTAATTGGGATTAAGCTTTAAAAAAAATACATATAAAAAAATACTACAGCTACAGGTATAGTGTATCCTCCTACAACTACAATAAATACTCTAAAACTCCTCCTCCTCCTCCTCTAACAAGTACTTCTGATACTCCTGCTCCTCATCCTCCTACCACTAATCATTTATACTTTACTAGTTCAGCTCCTCGTACTAATGCAACTATTTATAACAACACTAATACTCTTCACGTCCTCCTCCCTCTAATAACACTAGTAATAAATACTCTGAGGGGGGTGGGGGGGGTTAGATATCATTAAAACATCTGAGTGCAATTCATTCCACTGATCTTGATGAAGTAATTGGGATTAAGCTTAAAAAAATAAATACATATAAAAAAATACTACAGCTCCATGTACAGTGTGTCCTCCTATAACTATAATAAATACTCTAAGACTCTAACAAGTACTTCTAATAGTCCTGCTCCTCATCCTCCTACCAGTAATCATTTATACTTTACTATTCCAGCTCCAGGACGGCACGGTGGCTTAGTGGTTTAGCATGTTCTCCTCTCAGCACTAGGGATTCCCTGTTTGAATCCCCATCTGGGTGGAGTTTCCATGTTCTCCCCGTGTCCGTGTGGGTTTCCTCCGGGTTCTCCGGTTTCCTCCCACAGCCCAAAAACATGGATCAAGGTCAATTGAGTTCTCCAAATTGCCCCATGTAGAGTGTGTCTGTGTGCGTGTCTGTGTGAGTGAGTATGTGCCCAGTGATAGATTGGCGCCCTGTCCTGCATGGGCATGGGGAACCCCCCCATGACCCTAATAGCGGATAAAGCAGAAGATAATGGATGGACCAGCTCCTCGTACCAATGCAGCTATTTATAACAATACTAATGACCTTCACGTCCTCCTCCCTCTAATAATACTACTAATAAATACTCTAGGAGTATTACTTTTCCTTCTCCTACTACTACTAATACTTTTTGGAGAAGTTGTCTGAAGGCAGGACGACCCTTCTCCTCACTTGGGGAGTTTGAGGTCAATGGGGAAAATATTATTCATTCAGCTGGAAGGTGAGAAACTTGAAAGCACAACGTGGGTGAGAGAGCACCAGTGGTGTCCAGAGATCCAGAGTCTGAGGTGATGAAAGCACGGCTGGTTCTCAGTGAAGGGTTCTTCATAAATTGCCGGAACCTAAAAACGACTGGAGCCTTGCAGTGGAGGATTAAATTTGGGGCACCGAGCAGCTGAACCTCGTCTGTGGGGTTGGAGGTGAGTTCTGAAGCTGAGATGTGAAACGTGTTTGCAGGATGTTCTGCTTTTAACCTGATTGAACTGAAAACTGATTTTTTTGGTGTATTCTTGTAAATATCCTGTTAACTTGTACATACTCTCTCTCGCCCTCTCTCTCTCTCTCATTTAGTCAGTAAAGCAATTGGATTAACATGGCAGGGTGGTGATGTAAGACTTGCAGCATCAGCAGGCTCCATCTTTCTCTCTTTCCTGTATCGATTGAAGGAGCAGGAGGTTTAAAACGGAACTCCATCATCTGTTCCTTCTCTTCTTTACTCTATAACTACTTCAGCCTTCGCTTACTGTGTTCTCTACTCTCGCTTTCTCTTCATTCCATTCTTTTCTCTCTCTCTCTCTCCATCCTCTGCTCTCTCTCTTACACTATATCCTCTGCTCCCTCTCTCACTCTCCATCCTCTGCTCCCTCTCTCACTCTCCATCCTCTGCTCACTCTCTCTCTCTCTCCATCCTCTGCTCACTCTCTCTCTCTCTCCATCCTCTGCTCCCTCTCTCACTCTCCATCCTCTGCTCACTCTCTCTCTCTCTCCATCCTCTGCTCACTCTCTCTCTCTCTCCATCCTCTGCTCACTCTCTCTATCCATCCTCTGCTCCCTCTCTCACATTATATCATCTGCTCTCTCTCTCTCTCTCTCTCTCTCTCTCTCTCTCTCTCTATATATATATATATATATATATATATATATATATATATATATATATATATATATATATATATATATTCTCTACTCCCTTAAATTCTCCAAATTGCCCCATATAGAGTGTGTGTGTGTGTGTGTACCCAGCGATAGATTGGCGCCCTGTCCTGGGTGTATCTGCCCGCGCCCAAAACATTCTCCCCTGGATGGGCATGTGGAACCCCCCCCCCCTCCCTGCGACCCTAATACAGGATAAAGGGGAACATAATGGATGGAGGGATGGGTTCTAAACCTTCACCTCCTCCTGCTCCAGTCGGGTCGTCAGTCCGTTTCTCTCTGTGTTCTCTCGTTCTCCAGTTCCACTGATGCCTTTTCTTCTAAGGCGTGCTTTATTATAGGATTAGTCCACACCCTCACCGCGTCTCATTCAATCTCTCCTGCTCCCTCGATCAGAATGCCCCCTGCTTCAGTGGCCTTTTAGTGAGCGTTTGATTTGGAACGGATCACGCTGATCAAACGCTCGCTGAGGGAAAGGATTGATTGAAGCTGAGATCGAATTGATGGCGGAACTAGAAGGAAACACGGGCGCAGAGCAGAGGGATTTAAGATGGAGGAAGAAGTGAGGAGGAAGAACACTGCTGAAGGGTGTCTCTAATAAAAAGGCCTATTGGTTCATATGTGTGTGTGTGGGGGGGGGCATGGCGGCTTAGTGGTTTAGCATGTTCTCCTCTCAGCACTAGGGATTCCGGGTTCAAAGCCCAATCTGGGTGGAGTTTCCAGGTTCTTCCCGTGTCCGCGTGGGTTTCCTCCGGGTTCTCCGGTTTCCTTCCACAGTCCAAATACATGGATCAAGGTCAATTGAATTCTCTGAATTGCCCCATATAGAGTGTGTATGTGTGAGTGAGTGTGTGTCCAGTGATAGATTGCCCAGCACCCGAAAAGTTCTCCCCTGGATGGCCATGGGGGACCCCCCCCCCCACCTTAGGAGAGGACAATGTGGAAGATAATGGATGGATGTGTGTGTGGGTTTGTGTGTGTGTGTGTGTGTGTGCAGGCTTACTAAATCCAAGTCCAGACTGGTTTGGATCCACTCTGCAGCTTCTTTAAAATCCTCCGTCAGGCCCATGATGTACAGAGTGTCCAGGGAATCCACAATCGTCGCCCCCCGCAGTCCACCTTCACCAAAACACAAACACAAAGAAAGTTTTAGGACAAAATCACAGAGACAAACTGAACAACTGCAACCGGAGAATCCAAACGCACGCCGCCTTCATTTTTATTAGGACATAAAATATCAGAGGACACTCGTGGACTGGGACACACAGAGGACACGCCCTCTTCACTGTCAGAAAGCCAGTACGTGCCTCGTTCAGTGAGACAGAAGCAGAGAACCCATCTCCTTGACTTAGACTAACAGAGCTTAAGGACATAAGAGGACAGAAGTAACGGAAGTCTGAGTCGCACGTCTCGGAGACCACCGTCCCATTTGTTACCCCGCACACGCTTCCGAACCCAACCCAAACCTCAAATCAAATCCCGCCTGTGATTACTGTAAATGAGAAAACCCTCCCCTCATCACTGCCATCTTAATCTGCACTTAAAAGCCAATTAAATATCAAAATAAAAGCGCCCCGCTGAAGAGAGACGGAGCGCCATCCTCACCACCCCCCCACGCCCCCCTCGCTCAGGCGCCTGCCTTTAGATGCTCTTCATTTAGCGTTATTAAAATCCTCTTTCCTACTTTAATGAGAAACACACAGAGGCTTTTTTATTTAATACACGCAGCTCTGGAATGAGGCGACGACGGTCCCTGTGTTATTGGGGGATTAGAATATAACCGGCGCCTGCTGCCTCCACCAGAGCGGCGGCGTTATCGCATTACACAGAATGAACGCACGCCGCGGCGGCAGCTAATGAAAAGAGCATCGTCACGTTAGATAGATGTGAGACCTCAGATGAGCACGAGGAACAGCCAGGGGGGGCGGAACCGGGGGCAGGGGACATACCCCTAGTTCCACACCCCTTGGTTCATACCCTCTTTTCCATACCTGATTACATACCCCTGTTCCACACCCCCTCTTCCATACCCTATATTCCATACCCTGTTCCATACCCACTCTTCCATACCCTATATTCCATACCCCGTTACATACCCCCTGTTCCACACCCCCTCTTCCATACCCTATGTTCTAAACCCCCCTTTATATACCCCATGTTCCAAACCCTCTGTTCCAAACCCTTGTTCCATACCCCCCCATCACATACCCCATGTTCCAAACCCCCTTTCCATACCCCATTACATACCCCCTATTCCACACCTCTCTTCCATACCCTATGCTCTAAACCCCCCATTACATACCCCATGTTCCAAACCCTCTGTTCCAAACCCCCCGTCACATACCCCATGTTCCAAACCCCCTTTCCATACCCGATTACATACCCCCTGTTCCATACCTCCTTTTCCACACCCCCTTTTCCACACTACCTCTTGCATACCGCATCTTTCATACCCCCTGTTACATATCACATGTTCCATACCCTCTGTTCCATACCCCCTGTTACACATCACATGTTCTATACCCTATTTTCCAAACCCTCTGTTTCAAACCCGATTACATACCTCGCGGTTTCACACCCCCCCCCCCCCCCCGTTCCACACTCCGTGTTAAAGCAGAGTTACTTCTGTTAAACTCCTAACATTCAGATCACTATTGCGACTGAAGTGCAAATGAAATCCTGCTTTATGTTTAAAGGCCAGCATTACCCCTCCAATGTACCCCCGTCTTCAAAACACAATTTTCCTGTGATGTGCTTCATTTGCGGCGGTTCGCTGTGGTTATAGAGGTCAAAGCACAGTGGTGTACCTGCACAATCACGCCGACAGAAACGCTTCTGAAGATGGTAATAAAGGCTAAAGACAGGAAGACGGTAATAGAGACGCAGCCGGTCCGCGTGATGAGGCCGGATAATATAACAGAACATGAAGCAGCAGTTGGTTCTCTGCAGGTCGGTGAGTCTTGGGCGGCCGAAATAAAGAGACAGATGCAAATCTGTCAGACGACCTGCGTGGGGGACGGGCAAAAGGACGTGCGATACAAAGTCAATTAGTTTTGATTCTGAAGTGCCCTTGGACGAGGCAGGTCACTACCCCTCATGTGATCGTGCATCTAGGATTGGTCCCAGTTTGGATTGTGTGCACTTGCGTTCCCTAAAAAACGTACTCATTCTCATTCTAACTGCAAAGGCCCAACACTTAACTTTATACACTTTATACAAAGACCTCTTCTTGATGCCCATCCAGGGAAGTACATGTTGGGCGCTGGGCTCACACTCACACACTACATAAGGGCAATTTAGAGCAGCCAATTCACCTTAAATCCATTTTTGGACTGTGGGAGCAGCAAACCCAACCTGGACACTGGGAGAACATAAGAACTCCACCCAGGATGTAAAAACCACTACAACATCACCCCCCCCCACACTCCTCCCTCAATGAGAAACATGAAACAGTGAATTCAAAGCAGACATCATTGTTGGCTGTGAGCCACGGTGAGGATGGAGCTGCAGATACAGGAGAGCGTCAAATTGAACTGGGAAATTTTAAAGTATAATATCGGGGGAGCAGAATGCAAAGCTGTTTCATTTGGACGGCTTGTTCTGCAGTTGTGCTGAGCTCTACAGTGTTGCGCGGTGATGGAAATCGAAGTGAACTTCCTGCTGATGGATTGAGTGATAAAAAGGAACGAGCAGATTTATTTATTACACTTCACCAAAATCCAGATGATCGTTATTCATTAGGGGTCCGACCCACAACTGAGCAGAACCCCTCACTTGGACCTGACCACATGGAAGATCCCTGATACACACCTGAGTCCACACACACACACACACACACACACACACACACACACACACACAATGATAGGATTATAGACCATTGTGGCAACCATTACATTTACATTTACATTACATTTAGTCATTTAGGAGACGTTTTTATCCAAAGCGACATACAAATGAGAACATTACGAGTCAGAAGTTATGGAGAAAACCAACTACACTGTAAATTCATCAAACATGATTGTTATTCCATCCTGCACCCCCCCCCCCCTTTTTTTTAAGATAAGATAAACCTTTATTTGTCCCACAATGGGGAAATTCACATTTCTCAGCAGCAGATACAGAGGAGGGTGAAAAGGTATCCAGTCATTAAAGAGATTTAAACTAGGGAATTTTTTTTAAATACAGTTAGAAATCTACATATACAAAATAAAAATCAAATTTTCTAATTTTAGTTATTTACAGACCTACCGGAATGAAATGAATCAAACATATGCACATTGCACATATGGTGTCTGATTAAGCAGCAGACAGTTATTACATACAGATGATTTTTCTACAACAGGTATTTGTTAAAGAGATGCGTCTTTAGTAGTTTCTTAAAACTGCTTAGTGATTCTGCCTTACAGACAGAGTTGGGAAGATCGTTCCACCATTTTGCAGTGGAGAACGCCACGGAGTGAGAATCAGCTCCTCGGTGAGGTGGAACCACCAGGGGGCGATCATCACTGGAGCGAAGTGAACGAGTCGGAGTGTATTTTGAAAAGATAGAGTGAAGGTAGGAGGGGGAAGATCCAGAAATGGTTCTGTAGATCAGAGTCAGTGACTTGTACTGAATGCAGCAGCTACAGGGAGCCAATGGAGGGAATGGATGGATCATCAGCAACCATTGTTTATGAGGAATTATAGTCGTCGTGGCAACCATTGTTTTGCACAGATGGACATGTGAAGTGGTTTTGATCAGTAAGCTCTCGTTCAGCGAGCTCGTATTTAAATGAAGCGTGTGTCAGAACTGAATAATAAATCGATGAGACAGGAAATACAGAAAGTTAAATGCTGCTTAATGCAGACTGTTTGTTTTGCGACGCGCCAACCTCATTAACACAAACCGACTGCAGGAGCCGACTCCCGAGGAGCTCAGGATTAAACACCTGGCAACATTTCATCAACTGCAAGTGAGCAAATTAGGCGCGGGAGGCACGCTGGTCGCCAATCATCAGATGGGAAGCTTGGAATCTGGATGTGAGAGAGGAATTTATCATCCAACATCCAACTCATGTTGAAGTGTTGAAGTGTTAAACTACAGAAACTGGGCCAATTAGTCACTCGATGCATTTTAATTCATCCGTCACATCAGTGACTCACTGCAAAACCGGGGCAGGAGTCCAAACATCCAAACCCTGTACAGAGCACGGGAATCAGGAGACGAAATAATACATATAAATAGAAAACCTGAAAACAAATAAATCAAGTTTATTTGTCACATGTGTAGTTATACACGGTACAGCCAGCAGTGAATTTCTTTTCCGACATCTTCACAGAAAGTAAACAAATTTGGATTTACAAAATAGTTATGCAAAAAGATAAAATAAAATAAAATAGAACAATACGGCGGCACGCTGGCTTAGTGGTTAGCACGTTCGTCTCTCAGCACTAGGGATTCCCGGTTCGAATCGCCATCTGGGTGGAGTTTCCATGTTCTCCCCGTGTCCGTGTGGGTTTCCTCCGGGTTCTCCGGTTTCCTCCCACAGTCCAAAAACATGGATCAAGTCAATTAAGTTCTCCAAATTGCCCCATATAGAGTGTGTCTGTGTGTGTGAGTGTGTGCCCAGCGATAGATTGGCGTCCTGTCCTGGGTGTATCTTCCCAGCGCCCGAAACGTTCTCCCCTGGATGGGCATGGGGAACCCCCCCGCGACCCTAATAGAGGATAAAGTGGAAGATAATGAATGAATGAATATATACAATGTGCAAGTTAAAAGTTTGAAAAGAGAAACTGTACAAATAGATTTTATAACTTATTAAGAGAGCAGTGCATCTATGTGCAACTAATGCAGAGCAAGGTTAAAAAGTGTTAGTTATGAAGGTGCCCGCAAAAAAATAAACAGCGCAAACGGCAAGGTGTGTTGTATGATAAAGCGAACACACACGTGTGTGTAGAAGTCGCTCCTGTCCAGGACGGAGTGTATGGTTAATACATGAGTGTTCGGAGGCGTGCGGGTGCCACGCTTATCATGACGCCCAGCAGCAGCAGTTCATAAATCAGACGGTCAGTGTAGCTCTGTGCTGCAGATGCTTTTCATTAACAAGCATGAAGGTAGATCATCAGTCATACGGCCTTCTGCTAATGCACTTGTTGTTTATGAGGGATTATAAACAACTGCAGTAGTTGTGGCAACCTTTATTCATGCAGGATTATTGAAAATGTGGCAATCATTCATTCATTCATTATCTCCCGCTTTATCCTTTATTAGGGTCGTGGGGGGTTCCTCTTGCCCATCCAGGGGAGAACGTTTCAGGCGCTGGGCAGATACACCCAGGACAGGGTACCAATCTATCGCTGGGCACAAACTCACTCACACAAACACACTCTATATGGGGCAATTTGGAGAACTCAATTGACTTGATCCATGTTTTTGGACTGTGGGAGGAAACCGGAGAACCCGGAGGAAACCCACATGGACACGGGGAGAACATGGAAACTCCACCCAGATGGAGAACGTGCTAACCACTAAGCCACCGTGAATGTGGCAACCAGAAATTACAGTAATAGTTGTTGTATAAGGGACTGTGGTTGTAATAACAACTATTGTTTTTGAGGGATTATAGTAGGTGTGGCAACCAGTGTTTATGTGCGATTACAGTAGTTGTGTCAGCTGTTGTTTATAAGGGTAATATAAATCATGGTAATCCCTGTTAATGAGGCTCCTCTATCATCTAAACTTGTTGGCTTCTAAAATCTATTAATTCATAGAAATCCAGATTAGAACCAGAGAGCCAAAGATGAGAATAAAAAATATGATGCCGACTACAAAACGACACTGTGACAGTAGTGCTGCTGGCATGCTCGTTTGCTGCAGCGAGTTTTGGGTGGCGAACCTGAGCTGATGTGCAGATGATGGTGCAGATTCTAAAGCCTGCACCTCTAACTGTCTCTCTCTCTGATATAAAGCAGGTGGAGGATTCGAATGAAGAACCGAGTCAACCAGAGGAAGATCATTCATTTCCAGAGCGCATCGTCGGACGTTACAGGTGGACGTGCAAACCGAAAAACTGACCCGGCGCTGGCTTTAATTAGATTGTTTTCTCAGAAGACGATGTGAGCTGCATGCGGCGGGATCATTAGAGCAAAAGGAAGGAAGGAACCTAACAAAGCAAACGGAATCAGTGTGTGTGGGGTTTTCAGTCGGACGCAACCCCGAGCTCAATCAGAGAGGAAGAGGAGCGCGGTGGGAGACAGCGGGGGGGCGCTGATTGCCGAGCTCCTCTCTGCTGTTATGATAATGACACAGACCGGCGTGGAAAGCCGAGCTTATAAAAGCACCTTGAGTTTAATGGTGTGTGTGTGCGTGTGTGTGTGTGTGAGGTGTGTGTGAGGTGTGTATTTGTGTGTCACAGGCATGAGAAGAAAATTCTGGCTTATTGTAATGAAGACATCTCATTGCCCTGCCTGACTCATATGAAAAGCCAAAGGTGTCAGAAAGTTGCAGAATACACACACACACACACACACACACACACCACACACACACACATTATAACACAAACTACAAACTAAAAGGATCCGAATCAATTCATTTATTCATTCATTCATTATCTTCCGCTTTATCCTCTATTAGGGTCGCGGTGGGGTTCCCCATGCCCATCCAGGGAAGAACGTCTCGGGCGCTGGGCAGATAGACCCAGGACAGGACGCCAATCCATCGCTGGGCACACACTCACTCACACATACACACTCTAAATTGGACAATTTTGAGAATTCAATTAACTTGATCCATGTTTTTGGACTGTGGGAGGAAACCGGAGAACCCGGAGGAAACCCACGCAGACACGGGGAGAACATGGAAACTCCACCCAGATGGGGATTCGAACCGGGAATCCCTAGCGCTGAGAGGCGAATGTGCTAACCACTAAGCCACCGTGCCGCCTCAATTCATTTAATTAGTGATTATTAATATTAAGATTATTCATTAAAGCCAGAATTAAAGCAGTGGTTTGGCTCTTTAAATAATAACATGATGTATAATATAGTGTGTGTGTTTGTGTGTGTGTGTGTGTCCAGTGATAGCTGGGCAGAAACTGGTTGTATCTGCCCAACCCCCCTTCCCTTCCTCTCCCACCCCCTCCGCCAGTCGAGGATTAAGCAGAAGATAATGAATGAATGATAACAAGATGCGATATATAAACATACACAATACACACTGCCCCCCCTCCAGGCATCACTACACCCCTGCCACAGCTCACCCCATCAGGGCTTCCCAATCTGTAATTGTATTCTTTGTAAATAATTATTTATGATGAATACTGAGTGTAATGTTATGTATCAGCTCGCTGTACGTTAATGAGCAGATCCAATAACACTACGTTTAAAGCTTTTTTTTTTTAAATCTGGTGTTTGCAAATCTTTTTTTAAACTATAAAAATATAAAATGCTGCTTTAATAAACTTCAAAAGCTTGTTCTTAATTAATCAAGCATTTCGAAGTGAAACTGGAAGCCTTTATACGCTTTAAAAAAGCACATTATTTCTCTTTTATTGACTTCAAAGCTGTTGGCATTAAACATTCTGGCACGAAATCTGAAAAAACTGCCACCAGACTATTGTTTTTTTAAGGGGTGTGTGTGTAAGGGGGGGGTGTGTGTGAGGGGGGTGTGTGTGAGGGGGTTAAACTGCCAAGAAAAAAAAGATTTACATAAAGGTGTCTTTAAAGCATTGAACAAAGAAGCTACGCTGGATCAGCTACATCAACAGCAAGTTCAGCAAACACAAGTGTTATATACTTTTACCATAAGGGTTCCTTACACTGCGCAGGTGTGCAGCGATGCTCATTACTGACACGCCGCCAACAGTCCTCATGGGTTTTCTCCTGGTTCTCCGGTTTCCTCCCACAGTCCAAAAACATGGATCAAGTTGATGGAGTTCTCCAAATTGCCCCATATAGTGTGTTTGTGTGCGTGTCAGTGTTTGTGAGTGTGTGCCCAGTGATAGATTGGCGCCCAATTTGGAGAACTTAATTGACTTGATCCATGTTTTTGGACTGTGGGAGGAAACCGGAGAACCCGGAGGAAACCCACGCGGACACGGGGAGAACGTGGAAACTCCACCCAGATGGGGATTCGAACCGGGAATCCCTAGTGCTGAGAGGAGAACGTGCTAAACCACTAAGCCACCGTGCCCCACGGAAGATAATGGATGGATGGATATCTGTGTGCTGTTGTGGTGATGCTGCGGTGGTGACGCTGTTGTGGTGATCCTGCGGTGGTGATACTGCGGTGGTGACGCTGCTGTGGTGATGTTGCTGTGGTGACGCTGCTGTGGTGATCCTGCGGTGGTGATACTGCGGTGGTGACGCTGCTGTGGTGATGTTGCTGTGGTGACGCTGCTGTGGTGACGCTGCTGTGGTGACGACGCTGCGGTGGTGACACTGCGGTGGTGACGCTGCGGTGGTGACGCTGCGGTGGTGACGCTGCGGTGGTGACGCTG
>JAFMOD010000046.1:791688-847339 GCA_019802435.1 Corydoras maculifer
ATAATGATCAGGTTTATTAATTCGACAGTGTAGCTGGTTTTCTTCATAACAACTGACTTGTGTTGTTCTCATTTGTAAGTTGCATTGGATAAACGTGTCTGCTAAATGACTAAATGTAAACGTAAACCTTGTGAGGACCGAGGCTCAGCAGGGGAATCATTCTCCATGAGTGGATGGGCAGCAACTAGTGCTCTACACCAATGTGCAGATTTTTAATAAAATTATGTGTCCATTTTATGAAAAATAGAAAAAACTGATTCAGCTGAGTAAAAACTGACATATAACTTTACAAGCATGCAGCATTTTAATTATAGAATTATATCAAGTAGAATTATTTGCCCTGTAAAGCAATTTCTGGGAAATTCAAGCTGAATAAATGACATGGTGTAAAGAAAAGGCGTGACCGACGTGATTATTCCTGACCATACTGACGCGCCTCTAACAAGCCTGTGTAGGACACCTCCGGTTTTCCGCCGTATATGTTTACTCAAGGGATTAAATTAAATAACTCTGTGTCCAATTTCATAGCTGGCTTCCTCCTGAGCTCTCCATCGCACACACACTCCTTCAACCAGATGATTCTTTAAACCTTAAGGCTTTGGGAAGGGCAAACAAGCAGCGAGAGCGTAAGCGTAAATTTATTAGGCAGCTTATCCATCACAGTGGATGGGTGAACGGCTGTCTTTTCGGGAGCTGACAGAGAAGGCCACCTTTCCTCGAGAAGATTGATATTCATGGAAATGCTGTCACTTTGCAGAGGTAACTGTCACACTGGGTTATTTTGGGGGTTTAAGGATTATTTACCCCTATAATTACAGCCCAGGTTTTACAATTCGAATTTGAAAGGTCAATTCTGTCTAAGTGCAGAAAATAATCTTCCATACGGTGGAATAGTTTGCAAAAATTCGAATAATGAGCCGAACCTTTCCCGTCCTTTCTGTTGTTGACCATTCAACCTTAATTGCAACAGTCCTGTATCATGACTCACTCTGTTTTCTGACCCCAACCATCAGGTCGGGATGCTTGTAAGTCGCTGTAAGATAAAAGCTGCAAAATGACATCCTTTCATTCATTCATTCATTCATTATCTTCCGCTTTATCCTCTGTTAGGGTTGTGTGTGGGGGGGGGGGGTTCCCCATGCCCATGCCCATGCCCATCTAGGGGAGAACGTTTCGGTGGCTGGGCAGATACACCCAGGACAGGGCACCAATCCATTGCTGGGAACACACTCACTCACACAGACACACTCTATATGGGGCAATTTGGAGAACTCAATTGACTTGATCCATGTTTTTGGACTGTGGGAGGAAACCTGAGAACACGGAGGAAACCCATGCGGACACGGGGAGAACATGGAAACTCCATGGGGATTCGAACCAGGAATCCCTAGCGCTGAAAGGAGAACTTGCTAAACCACTAAGCCACCGTGCCGCCCGCAAAATGACATCATATATTGTAAATATAAGTTTGCAGTGCATTTGTAAAATGGCCTTTATTTTCTAAATTCTTGCTGCTTTCAGGACTTTCTTCTTTATGATTCTGTCAATCCCCGGCTTTTATAAGTCCCATTTTCCGATCCCACCGCTATGCTGAACCGCTGCCGGTCATACAAACAACTAGCCATTTCGAATTGACCTGCGCGAGAGCAAACCTTCTATCAGAGATGAAACATTTGAGAAATGTGTATTATTTTCTCCCCTGAATGACTGAAGACTTCATACAATGGCACAGAGAGGGTTTTCGTAGCTCGTCGACGGAGAGTATGACAGAAATGGGTTAGCGGGGACTTCCAAAGGGAAGAGGAAAACACTCGTTGCAAATAACATCATATGAACTCCAACTCACCAAACATGTTGCCGATGTGGCCGTTCCGAGTCAGAGGCCTGAGCTCGTTTTTCCCCCAGGCATATTGTTTGTAACTGTCCCAGGCAAATTTCATCATCTGCAGGAAAACAACAGGAACAGACCGCATCACCAAACAGCATTAAATCCGTACGTAATAATAATAATAAATCATTCACCATGAATGTACATCATTTTTTAAAGACACAATCGAATACCATCAATGAAAGATGGTAAATAAGAACTGAACGCAGGAGAAATAAAGGTATTCAGCTTTATTTAGGAAATGAGGGTCGAAAAATAATTATAATCGATAAATAATAACGACATTTATTTTCTTTGAATATATTCATTCAACACGGTGGCTTAGTGGTTAGCATGTTCTCCTCTCAGCACTAGGGATTCCCGGTTCAAATCCCCATCTGGGTTCAATCAATTGAGTTCTCCAAATTGCCCCATATAGAGTGTGTGTGTGTCTGTGTGAGTGAGTGTGTGCCCAGCGATAGATTGGCGTCCTGTCCTGGGTGTAACTGCCCAGCACCCGAGACGTTCTCCCCTGGATGGGCATGGAGAACCCCCCCACGACCCTAATAGAGGATAAAGCGGACGATGATGGATGGATGGATATTTATTCAAAATGGTTGAAATTTGGTGAATGTTTGTATCACGCCGACAGTTTTCTCACATAGCCTCCATCGACTCATACAGCCATGAACCAATGTGTAACAAGTGCTTATATTTGCCGCTGGCACCAGCTCTCCAGTAGACCTGAAAGAGCCAAAATCGCCAACTCCAGTCGGGTTGGATGAAAACTCCAAAGTGTTCCCAAATCCAGCATACACCCTAAATCTGGCCGCTTGGACTTTCATCTCTTCGGGCCTTTTGAAGATGCTTTGTGTGAGATGTGTAAGTGTGAGTGAGCATTGCGACAGGTGTATGATAAGGCTGGTTGCGTCTCTGTGAGTGTCATAACATTTACATGTTGCAGCATTAAAGAACCCGTGCGTATATAATATTCACCCTTCACTTCTTTAATAAACACCGTATACCTGGTGTAGCCCATTCACCTGATGCTCTTCATAACTGTGTGGAGTATTTAGGTTACTGTCAGCATCAATTATTCTGCTCGTCATCCATTGAACTATTTTTGCCGTTTGGTTGAGTACAAACAACATGTTCAAACCAATCCCTCTGGTACCAACAATCATTACACTGTCGGGGGCACAGAGATGGTGTTTTCCTCTCCCTATTCTGCTGGATGATGTGAACATAACCTGAAGCTGGATTCTTATTTTGTCTTTTCTTGCGGCGGCACGTCTGCATAACTGAATAAATGAGCAGAGGTGTATTTAATAACACACTCGGTGAGAGTATATTCCAGCACCACCATATTAAAGTGTGTCAACCGCCCAAACTAAGCAAAAAACGAAATATCATGAACTGAGCTGGGAATGAACAATGGATGAAGTGAGTCATTCACAAAAAGAAAGGATTTAATCATCTTCCTCGTGACAAACATGCTGGCAGTGCCAGCGGCCAAATGCTGATATAATTATGCATTGTTCTGCAACAGCACACACCGCTCGTCATTAATCAGGAAAATACAGAGAACGGCGAACGCAACACACAAAGACTCTCTCTCTCACACACACAAACCTATATCCATGCATTGTGAGGACATTACAGATTTCCGTTTATTTCATAAAGACTTAAACAAGCTATTATTAACTATTATCAACCTTCCCATAATCCCCTGATTCCAACCCACCGTCTTACACACATGGTTATGTTCTAATGTAAAGATTAGCCTCACAGGGACCTGATTTTTGTCCTGACATGGATGGAACCTCTCCATAATGTATAGCAGATAGGTGCTCACAGTGTGCCATAAACCTGAACACACGCCACACACACACACCCACAGAGAATTATTTCTAGAGAAGGAGTCAATATCAATCCTTAATGTCTTTCCTGTCAGTCTTCCCTCCTCCCCCCGCTAAAGAACTTTTGTAAATCGTGCATAGGATACATTAGTCGAGGGCTAAGAGGTGGGAGGGAGGTTCTGTCGCATTAAACACGTTTTGTGTATGGTTCGGAATATATTTCCAGTATCTGGGAGAGGTAGCTCAGTGGTCAGGGCGTTGGGCTGTCAATCTGAAGGTTGGGGGTTCAAATCCCAGGTCCACTGAAGTTACCAATGTGGGTCCTTGAGCAAGACCCTTAACCCTCATTGCTCCAGGGATGTTGTGATGAACCCTGTGCTCACCTTGTAAGTCGCTTTGGATAAAAGCGTCCAATAAATGACCAAATGTAAATGTATCTTGGGGACCTATGGAGGGCGCCCTCCGCAGGGTGCGTCGTGATGCTCATTGCCATCTCACGCCATGCAGAAAATTTCATAAATAATCATACCAATCCCTAAAAGTGATTTTTGTCCCCAGAAGCATTCTGATGTGATTGTGAAGATGATGAATTTACAGAAGGCTCTGAAGCTGCCACACACAGCACCACCTGTGAATGGACCACGCGAGGCAGGAGCTGTGCATTCAAGCTGTGGATCCTTTGGGCTCGGCAGCCGACAGCGAGACAGAAGCGGCCTCGCTGGCTTCCTGCTCATGGAGAAGAGCCGATAAGGTGTAGCGTTACACAGGAGTCGGGTTTCTTATTAATTCACGACAAAATGCGTCTTTCTAGTAAGCCAGCCGAGCGTTCCTCCCCAGGGGTCTGGAAGAACATAAAAGGGATTTAAGGAAGCCCCCTAAATAAATGGCGTTCTTTGTTTCCGTTTGATATTCATGTCCACTTTATCTGCGCTGAGCAGAACTCTATCTGATAAGCGTGAATGCCCTGCAGGCAGCTAAGGAAGATGCAGAACGCCTAAGTACGCTCATAATAGAGCTCGCTAAATGGATGATCCACGCCGCTGCGTATAATGGATCCAGCCTGATACAGCAGTCAGCTCTGGCTAAGGGAAGCTTTTATTTCACAACCCGCTGGTTCGAGGCTCACACGGCAAGTTAAAAGACCCTCTCCTGGAGCGCTAAAACACCCTAAAAACCTACACCATGCTTGTGCTCATTGTCCATTTTATGAGAAACATCCAACATTTGCTTTTCTCAGAATGATCTCTGTACATCACGCCACACAAGAACTGACACTTCAGATCAGATGGATGTTTTTTAGGGAAATGTGGTGTATGGATACACAGTGTGGTGGGTGGGCTTATAATGTACAACCTGTAAAATGCAGATACAGCAGAGTTCAGAAGGTAGAAGTAAAAAAAGTTGTTCTATTAGAACCAAATAGGTGAACTACATAGAATTCATTTATTATCTCCCGCTTTATCCTCTATTAGGCTCGCGTACTCCCCCATGTCCATCCAGGGGAGAACGTTTCGTGCGCTGGGCAGATACACCCAGGAAAGGGCACCAATCCATCGCTGGGAACACACTCACTCCCACAAACACACTCTATATGGGGCAATTTGGAGAACTCAATTGACTTGATCCATGTTTTTGGACTGTGGGAGGAAACCGGAGAACCCGGAGGAAACCCACACAGACACGCGGAGAACAAGGAAACTCCACCCAGATTGGGATTCGAACCAGGAATCCCTAGCGCTGAGTGGCGAACGTGCTAACCACTAAGCCACCGTACCGCCCCTACATAGAATTGTTTAGACTAATAGTTGTAGACTTGAGGTTAAGGAGTCAGTATTGTGACCTGAAGGTTCTTAGTTTGTTTCCCGGCCCCAGCAAGAACCATGGATGAAGTGTGTTTGGGCAATGCACCTCACCCCACTAGTGTCCCCGGGCACCATGTACAGGGCTGCTTACAAATCCACTTACAATCCAAAGTTATCTCAGCTTAGTCTGTTGGGGTCAGAACAGAGGGGCAGAACCCCTGAATTAAGGGCCTTACTCAAAGAAAGGTAGATTGGTCACTTCACTGGACTTGGGATTTGAACTCACAACCTTCTGATTGATAGTCCAACACCCTAATCACTGAGCTACCACACCCACATCACATCCAGGTACATTTTTAGGAGCAGTTTGGGTCATATACGGCAGTTAAGAGCCGCTGGGGGAGAGCGCCGTCCTTCGTAACAGCAGAAATGTCACTGGGAGCGCAGTTCAAACCCATCATTAGCCTGACCCACACAAGAACCAAGCGGGAGTGACGGGCAGAAAAAAGACTCTGATTGCAAGCAGCTGGAGAAGATGATCAGGAAGGACTCAGAAGGAAATGATGGTGCTGGGGTCTTGCAGCTGCGACTGTCATAATCACTCTCAGGAAACTGGCCCAGGCTTAAAAGCCGTCTCCATTTATTAATACGCCGGTCAAGGGGTTTTCATGAAAAGCCAATTACCCCGAATGAGGAGCCTTATTTTCGAAAGTAAGATGCCACTCCAGGATGTAAATTTTTATCCTCTGCCAGCGTCCTCTCCAGGTCCTGTGCTGGCAATGGAGCAGCCCGCAGCAGCATTTCCACAGCACGCTGTTCGGAAAATGTAATTTGTGCAAATGTCATTTTCCGGCAACAAATTAGCAGCACGCCGCCCTACAGGAGTGAAACGGCTTTCAAAGAGCAAGAAAAAGCACCGTGAGTACAAGCAGCTGAGGCAGCAGAGATGGGAAACCAAAGCTGCTGAATGGAAGCATCTGCAAATGTACTGTTCCTCTTTAGACTGGACTAGCCCCTTTGTGGACGGCACGGTGGCTTAGTGGTTAGCATGTTCTTCTCTCAGCACTAGGGATTCCCGGTTCGAATCCTAATCTGGGTGGAGTTTCCATGTTCTCTCCGTGTCTGTGTGGGTTTCCTCCGGGTTCTTCGGTTTCCCCCACAGTTCAAAAACATGGATCAAGTCAATTGAGTTCTTCAAATTGCCCCATATAGAGCGTGTCTGTGTGAATATGTGCCCAGCGATAGACTGGCGCCCTGTACTGGGTGTTTCTGCCTAGCGCCTGAAACGTTCTCCCCTGGATGAGCATGGGGAACCCCCCCGCGACCCTAATATAGGATAAAGCGGAAGATAATGAATGGATGGATGGATGGATCGATGGATGGATGGATAGCCCCTTCTTGGCTTTGGCTTGTAATGACTTCACAGCAAGAAGGTGCTGGGTTCAAATCCCCGCTGAGGTCGTCCTGAGTGAGATTATTATGGGAATTGCAATCCAAATTCCAGAAGAAATTGGATGGGTATATTGCTAGAAACTGACTGATATGCATTGCACTATATAAATTGTCTCCATATAGTGTGTGTGTGTGTGTGTGTGTGTGTGTGTGTGTGTGTGTGTGTATGTGTGTGTGTGTATGTGTGTGTGTGTATGTGTGTGTGTGTGTGTGTGTGTGTGTGTGTGTGTGTTTGCCTAGTAATGAAATAGCATCCTGTCCTGGATGTAACTGCCCAACACCTAAAACGTTCTCCCCTGAATTGGGAACCTCCTCTCCCCACGACCCTAGCAGAGGATTAAATGGAAGATAACGAGATCAATGAAATCTGAGAAACTAATTACATAAAACCTTCACCATGAATCTTCATAAGTCAGAATCATTATAAACTGACCTACAGAGACTCAGAGGGCCAAACGCGACTGGATACACACACACACACTAAACACCCATGTATATATCTATGCATGTGCTTTTATTTCACTCATGGCATTCTCTATGCATGGCATCTGATAATCCAACAGCGCATTAAAGTGGATGTGCACCATGCTGGGGAGAAGTGATTTATTACCCATGATCCTCCACTCCCTCAGAGGACAAGTGAATCCCTGCCGGAGGTGCAAACACAGTAGCTGCCTTAAAATGGCTTTCATGAAGTCTGATGCTGTCTAGTAAAGCTTCATAGCAGTAATCTGTTTGACCTGCGAGTGAGTGCAAGAGAGAGCATCAAGATAGAAGTGTTTCAGAATAGTACTGTTAGAAATAATAACATTTAAATCATTAGAAGAAAGAAAAAGTTACAATAATCAGAATACTAATTAGTAGCAACAAGTCTACTATTGATTAAATATGATCAGAAATTTATATTAATAAGTTAATATTACTATAAATAACAAGATGATGCACATAAATCGTTCATCTTACATCCTTTTTTTTAATCCTGCATTTTAATGATTATATTATCTGATCTCATTACCATCCACTTGAATCCTCTGATGGGGGAAGAGTATGTTGGGTGCACTGAGCAGATATCACTGGGAACCCACTCATTAACACACACACACACACAAATAATTGATGGGGCAATTTAGAGCAGCCAATTTACATTAAATCCATGTCTTTTGACTGTGGAAGAAAACCGGAGAAGCTCGATGAAACCCACACGGGAAGAACATAAAAACTCCAACCAGATCGGGATTCGAACCTGCATTCCAAGCGCAGGGTGGTGAACATGCTAAACACTAAGCCACGTGCTGTCTCGTTATATCATGATTATTCATTCATTATCTTCCGCTTTATCCTATATTAGGGTCATGGGGGGGGGGGGGTTCCCCATGCCCATCCAGGGGAGAAAGTTTCGGGCGCTGGGCAGATACACCAATCTATGTGTGCCAATCTATCACTGGGCACACACACACACCCACATAGACAAGCACACAGACACACTCTATATGGGGCAATTTGGAAAATTCAATTGACTTGATCCATGTTTTTGGACTGTGGGAGGAAACCGGAGAACCCGGAGGAAACCCACGCGGAGACGGGGAGAACATGGAAACCCCACCCAGATGGGGATTCGAACCGGTAATCTCTAGTGCTGAGAGGAGAACGTGCTAAACCACTAAGCCACCGTGCCGCCCTATATCATGATTATGATTATAATTGCTTTTGTCACTAAATGCTATTGTTGCAAAAATATTTGCGTCCCAGGCGCGTCCTCAGACGAACCCGAGGTCTTTGTTTAACGAGCCGCACACCCCTCTCCAACCAACGAGCTCCCATCTATCGTTCAGATCTCGCTGTGCAGCGCGTCTCGCTGTGCCAGCGTTCCTGATGAGTCACTAATTGTGTTTTGGCTCCTATAATCGTAATCATGTAGCTGTATGGGACGCAGCGTGCAGGACTGCGTCTGGGCCTGCGCTCCGCTCTGCGTACAGGACGCACGGCGGCGTTAAGACGGCGTCTCAGTTGAGATCTGCTGGAGCGTCGTGCATGCACTCGCTGGATTGTGCTGCTCGGTGATCGTTTCAACGACGGCGCTGTTGGTTCAGGTTTTCATCAGACGTGCGCTGCTCGCTTGGCGGCGGCGGCGGCGCTGGTGGAATGGCCGCTCGTACATCATGATTTCAGCCCGCAGTCATTTTTCACATTTTCAGCAGATTTAATGTGCTGCACAGATTCAGATGTGGAAACGCCGGCAGGAGCCGTAATGCTTTGATTTCGGCCTGAAATGAATTTCCACCCCTGCGAGTACAGAACCACGGTCGAGTATATTATATTAGTATAATATTTTTCAGGAATACTCTAAAAACAATTAGCAAAGCTGATCTAATAGATCTTAAGATGACTACATAACACGGTGGCTTAGTGGTTAGCATGTTCTCCTCTCGGCGCTAGGGATTCCCGGTTCGAATCAGCTTTAGGTCACATTACTATACAGCGTTATGGTCATTTTAGAAATTATAAAAGATTCCAGCTTCATCCTTTTGTTGGAGTTTTTTCAGAAATGCAAACTGAAGACACTATGGGCTTTTATCAGTCTTCAGAAATTGTCAGTGTGCCTTTGCTATTGTAACCTGTGACAACAATTAACACATCAGAAATGTACCTGAACACATCAGGAGATCTATTCACAAGCAGAGTTGCTATTTAAACAACGCAGGCAGAAGGTGGGACAATAAACAGTTGGTGGGGTGGCAGATAGAACACTGTGTGTTTAACATTGAATTTTGGTGATTAATTATATTTTTAGGCGGCACAGTGGCTTAGTGGTTTAGCATGTTCTCCTCTCAGCGCTAGGAATTCCCAGTTCGAATCCCCATCTGGGTGGAGTTTCCATGTTCTCCCCATGTCCGGGTTCTCCTGTTTCCTCCCACAGTCCAAAAACATGGATCAAGTTCAACTGAATTTTCCAAATTGCCCCATATAAAGTGTGTCTGTGTGAGTGAGTGTGTGCCCAACAATAGATCGGCGCCCCGTCCTAGGTGTATCTGCCCAGCGCCTGAAACGTTCTCCCCTGGATGGGCATGGGGAACCCCCCCGCGACCCTAATAGAGGATAAAGCGAAAGATAACTACATGACTTTACTATTTTATAACGATTTTTAATGAGCCATCACCTGTGAACTGTGCAGTGTCAGTGTGACAATGCCATCATAGCGCCGGGAAAAGAACACGTTCTAATTCTCTTTTTAGTATTTTAACTGTTGACAATGTCAGCAGACTGAATGAGGTATAATGTGTGTTGCTGGGCACACAGGAACACACACACACATACACACACTTTATAGGGACAATTTAGAGCAGTTCATTTACCTTGAATCCTTGTTTTTGGACTGTAGAAGGAAACCGAAGAACGCAGAGAAAAGCCACGCGGAGACGGGGAGAAAATGCAAAACCAAACCAGATCGGGATTCCATTGTGGATCTGCAAAATGGCCTAAAGCTTAAAGCTGCAGGGTCCTGGATAACTGCTGGTTCATTTTATTGGTTCATTTTATTGGACTATAGAGGTCTTCAGGCAGCATTAAGACGCAGGGTGTGGTTCTCAAAGAAGACCTTTGTCTGTGTTGGGTTTGTATGTTCTCACGTGTGCATGGGTTTATTGTCCGGTTCAGTTTCAACACACAGAGAGGTGTGGGGCCTGATAAATAACTAATAAAGAGCTTAACCTAATTGTCCCTTGGTTTGTGAAATGTTGGTGTGGACATAATTACATTGTTCTGTAATTAATCGGTGCCCGGCCTATAGGTGTGAACACGAGCTTAATTAGAGCAAGAGTCTTCTAAAATGAACCTGTGATTGTATAACTGCATAATACAATTACACAACACATGCGACATAACATGACCTGGTTACAGTGCCTCTCAGTGCTGGGGATCAAGGTTCAAATCCCAATCTGGGGGTTTCCATGTTCTCCCTGTGTCCTTGTGGGTTTCCTACAGGTTCTCTCAATGTAAATAGCCTCGTTGTAGTGTGTGAATAAGCAATAGGTTGGTGTTCTGTCCAGGGTGTCTGAAACGTTCTCCCCTGGATGGACATGGTCATGGGGAAACCACCCCCTGGTTTTGTCACCAGCGCTTTTGAACATTCTGTTTTCACTACAGTACTGGTGGAGACGACGCTCTGACATTCTGTGTGTTGGACGATCTAAGCATCAGGTGTGGCACTCTCTCTACCCATCCAGTCCAAAAACCTCCCCCCACATGACTGCCGTCATGGCGCTGAAGAAACAGATCCAACACGACTATTAAACCATAGAAACGGAGAAACAATGCGCAGACTTTCAAAGAGTCGCTCACAGGTACAGCGCATTATTCCCCTGTTTGTTTCTTAGTGACGCCTGGAAAGGTTCCACAGAGATGCCGCCTGTGCTCTATGTCGGTACCCAGCATTTATCACTGCCAGCATGTTGGCAGGCGAGTAAATGGGCAGATGTCCAAGCACAAAGACAATAGACAGCATATGTACGACCAGCCAAGGCCAGGAGGCAGCGCCACAGCAGAGATGGCAGCGACTCGCTGGGAGAACCGCATGCATGATTAATGCATCTGTAAACATCAGCCTTCTACCCAATTTAATAGGAGCGCACGATGCCATCCCGCCACTCACACCCCCATCCTCTTAACTTTCTACAGGAAAGCTCCCTTAACAAAGAGGGAATTGGTACACATTTTATAAACCAGAACATTGGATTACGCACAAATCCCTTTTGATCTGGTTAAAACTCTACTGGCAGATGACTTCAAGATGCTTTCTAAGACCTTTTGAACATTTCAGAAGCTGTAGAAGCTTCATCATGACCTTTTCCAGAAGCAGACTTAAGCGTGATGCAATCATGGCAGACTGCATCATCCACAACAACAACACAATAATCCCCATCCACCGGCTGCCAGCGATGCTGCAGACCTTCCAAATGTACGGGGCATTTCGGCAGCTTTAAAAAATACAATAAAAAAGACAGACTACAGTCTCCGATACACTCGAATTGTGAAAAATGGAGAAGCTTTGATTTAGGGTGTCAGTGTGTCTTTGTGATCGTAATGTCGGGAAAAGTACGTTAAATGCGCAACAGTCCTATTTCTATTTCAGCGGTGCAGCTACCTGCACTCAATACACTGCTCCATCAGGTTCTCCACTGAACGTCAGAGGAGAACGTCTGACTGTTGACGTCTGCAGAGGTTGTTTGGGTTTTCTGTCGCCAACATGCCAGAAAAATACCAGAACACGCCTCGTTTTGAGACAGCCACACCCATCAGAGGAGATATATTCACAAGTAGTGTTGCTATTTAAATGCAGCAGACGGAAGGTGGGAAAATAGACTGTGTAAGATGATAAAACGCAAAGCCATACGAGGTTTCGGGTCGTTACAATAACACAGACACACTGGCACGCCTAAATCAAGCTGTGCGGTGCACGGTTGAGGAGCTGTTCCAGTTCAGATACTGTAAATGACATCTTTACCTCCATTTACATTCACATTGTTGGATCTTTTGATTTTTGAAAAAGGCAGAAAGAACGAGCCTATGCAAAAATGCTCGTCTCAACTAATTTATTGGAAACAAAGAGAATTTTTCATGAACACCGTCAGTAACTCACGCTGGCCAGCGGGTCTGCCTCCCTCAGCGTTCAGATGCTGTGAACACCTCCGGGTCTGAATGAGAGCGCCCCGCAGTGCTTACCTGTGTATATATCCGTTAAGTCTAATTCCCGCCCCTAACTGCCTAAGCCAATCACAAATTACTGCCCTAGGTTTTAAATCAGCCAATCCCAGCCCAGTATTTTGGTTCGAATCTAGCGTGCCCCACCCCATTTCCTAATGGCAGCACGAACACATAAGAGTTTGAATACAAACTTTCGGCCATTTTGGAACTCTTATGTGCACGTGATTTAAAATTCCTGACAACAATGATATCTCTAACACATTTAGATTCTGCCGCATCATGTCTCATCAATCTGTTTCCAGAAACGTCTATGACGAAGATAATCTCTAAATAAGACGTAATTAAGAATCCAAATAAAAACTCCTCAGACGTCAAGGATCAACATCTGAGTAAAGACCATCAGAGTGCAGTTCTCCATGTTCTCATGTCCTTCACGCAGTTTCTCATTATTTAGGATAATAAACAGCTTCACCTGCGTGAGCTCTGTGTACCCGCTGCATTTTAAGTGTATGTATCTAAAAATATGGCTGTGGACTGATTAAGTTAATATTACACTTGAGCAAAGTCATCAAGTGCCTCAGAGGCTCTTCTCATGCAGCACCATTACTAAATATAGAGGAGAACAGGAGCTACATCTCAGCATATAAATGAGCTGACGGAACATAAATCCTGTCTGAACTTTATTATTAGTAAACAACCCATAATAAAGCATTTTTAGCTATTAAAAAGTCATTGGTAACAGTTCGGCATAAAATTTGATTGCTTATCTTCATGCATTTGGCAAAAGCTGCAATCAATATATTGTCATCGACACCCAGCAAAAAAAACCCCAAAAAAAACAAAGACAAACCCACTGACGTTCTGTCCTCGTACTCACATCTTTAATGTTTGGAATAAAACATATGCCATCGTCACATTAATCAAACTGATCTAAATGTAAAAATATAATTAATTAATTCATTCATTCATTATCTTCCGCTTTATCCTATATTAGGGTCGCGGGGGGTTCCCCATGCCCATCCAGGGGAGAACGTTTCGGGCGTTGGGCAGATACACCCAGGACAGGGCGCCAATCCATCGCTGGGCACACACTCACTCACACAGACACAATCTATATGGGGCAATTTGGAGAACTCAATTGACTTGATCCATGTTTTTGGACTGTGGGAGGGAACCGGAGGAAACCCACACGGACACGGGGAGAACATGGAAAATCCACCCAGTAGAAACTCCACCCTCTGCTTGTGAATAGATCTCCTGATGTGTTCAGGTACATTTCTGATGTGTTACTTGTTGTCACAGGTTACAATAGCAAAGGCACACTGACAATTTCTGAAGACATAGTGTCTTCAGTTTGCATTTCTGAAGAAACTCCAACAAAAGGATGAAGCTGAAATCTGTTATAATTTCTAAAATGACCATAATGCTGTATAGTAATGTGACCTAAAGCTGATTATCAGCAGCTCGTACGTACAGCGTCATATTCGCTGTGACTCTCAGGATATAAAGCAGCATTAGACTTTTTTTATTAAACCTTTTAGAGCATGACTGCAGGGCAGGGCAATTTTAAAGAATTTAATAAAATAAGGTTCACACATAAGGGATCTCGTCTCGTATGCAATAAAGCTGAACTCTCTGGAGCATCCATCCTGTCTCCCCAGCACCCATTCCTGTCTCCTCACCTCAGCCTCTCCTTCCATTCGACAGCAGAAAACCCAACAATGAATCCTACAGTGCGGCGCTGTGGATGCCAACCGTCACATCGATGCACTCGTCGGTTCTGACCCGGAGAAAACCTGGACAAAACCCATGTGTACTCATGTGGACATGGAAACTCCACCCAGATTGGGATTCGAACCTGGATACCCAGCAAGAGACGTGCCAACCACCACACCAGTGGGGGGGGGGGGGGGGGGGGGGGGGGGGGGGGGGGGGGGGGGGGGGGGGGGGGGGGGGGGGGGGGGGGGGGGGGGGGGGGGGGGGGGGGGGGGGGGGGGGCTGGAGATCTTCATCTATGGATCTGCCGACAAACACTGATGGAACCTGAATATTAATTGGACTGGCGGTCCTGCAGGACGCCCCCTTAATGGACTCACATATAGTTTTCTAGTTTTTAGTTTTTCCATTTGTCAAATTTAGTTTTTAGTTTTTCCATTTGTTCAATGTCTCTCGCTGTCCTACATTGTTGTTGCTGCCTGGCCGCTCAAGGAGGATGAGTCCCCCACTGAGTCTTGGTCGTCCCAAGGTTTCTTCCTTGAATAACAACATAAAAGGGAGTTTTTTCTTGCCACTGTCGCTTCGGCTTGCTCTTTGGGGGTTTAAAGGCTTTTCATTCTGTAAAGCTGCTTTGTGACAATGTACTGTTATAAAAAGCGCTATATAAATAAATAACTTGAACTTGAACTTGAACCACCGTGCCCCGCCGGATGTCATCGTGATGTTTTATAATCATTTTTGTGATGTCTTACTTTTACTTTTTTAACATTTGTTCTTTCTCTGTTTGATCATGTGACTCATCTCGAGTGGATTCATGGGATTGCACAGTGTGAACCTGAAGATGTTCCTCACAAGTTCTTATTCAAATGAATCACGTAAGATGGAACGCTTCTGTCCGAGTCGCGAGCAGAAAGAGAATTCGGTTTCCAGCGTCTGAGCGAGGCCCTGAAACGAGCGTGCGATCGATGCGGAGGATTTATTAGCTCAGTAAAGCCGCTTTTTTTTGTGTTAATCTTGTTTCGCTAAAACAATTAAATCCGTTTTTTTCTCCATGACTCGGATTTTCTTTCTTGTTTAAGTCCAACACCGACTTCGCCGAACTCGATTAGACCTGATGAATGTTGCTCTGCTCAGCCATGTGTATTTAAATAAATTAAAGAAATGCAGAAATTTAGTGGTAATTAATTAACGGATGGAATAATAATGACGGTAAATTAAGCAGCACCATCACCATGGTCAGCATCCCGTCACCTTCTAATATCATTACAAGTGAAAAACGAAAATGTACTGATGAATTAAAAGGACAAGACGCTCCATATGGACATTAACTCGTCCTCTACAGTCATGAAGTGCTGGCAGGGCGGGGTGGGGGGGCGGTTCCTATGCCCATCCATATATTACATTAACATTTGGTCATTTATTGGACGCTTTTATCCAAAGAAACTTACAAGTTGAGCACAGGGTTCATCACAACATCCCTGGAGCAATGAGGGTTAAGGGTCTTGCTCAAGGACCCCCACACTGGTAACTTCAGTGGGCCTGGGATTAGAACCCCCAACCTTCAGAGTGACAGCCCAACAGCCTAACCACTGAGCTACCACGCCCACATCCAGGGAAAGATGTTTTGGGGCATTGGGCAGATACACCCAGGATGGGGGGGGGAGGTGCCAATTCATCACTAGGAACACACTTACTCACACAGACCCACACACCCACACACACACTATATGGGGTTTATATAAATATGGGCAATTCAGAGCAACCTAATCACCTTGAATCTATGGGTTTTAACTAAAGTTTTATTATTAGCATGTTAACTGCTAAACCCGAGCTAAAATGCTAACAAAAGCATAGTTAGCAATATTACAGCCCAGTTCTTTACAAACACAAACACACACACACACACACACACACACACACACACACACACGGGTTAGAGAGGCATCTGAGTGGCATCTGGAAAACGAGGCTGTCAGAGAAACAAAGCCTGTTGGGAAGGATATTCAAGGTCACGTCAGCGATGTCTCCGTATTTAATCGCTCCGATTTTTTCACTTCTGCTTGATGGACACTGTTGAAATACAGGGGCCACCCTTATTAAATACAACGCTCTGAAAAACCCTCCAGCACTCAGTCAGGCTCCGGCAGGGCGGCCGACAGCGTTCTGAAACAAGACCATTTCATTCGCATCCCTCTGGAGGACGCAGCGGGTGAATGCGGATCCGCTGCGAGCTTTGTGATCATTATTTACACTGAGTGTCTCTCCAGCTTAAAACCTCAACGGCCCCCGAATCCGAATCCTAATTCTGATTCTGTACAGTCTGAAGGTTAAGTCACGGACGAGGCTGAAGGGCCGAAGTCTGAGGCCGTGCATTTAGTTACTGAAAGCAGGGGCTCTGTGTGTTATGACATGATGTAAACTCAGCATCTCAAAAGCATCCCGCAGTTAATGGCACCCTCTAGGGAGTGAGGCATGCCAGGGGACTGAGTATGCTCAGGTCAAAGCTAACGTTCCTCTGTGAACTGGAACAACCTTCGGCGCTGATTCAGTGAAGACGGCAGGACGCTTCTAAATCAGGACACGAGCCTCAGTTTTGTCCAAAACTAAGCTGCCAGATTTATGATCCAGGATCAAATTGAAGACAGAAGGCCACCGACGCCTAGGGTCCCTGTGCTGTAATCTCCAATAATCAACCTCACCTTCTGCCTTCAACCGGCACGATCACAGAGCCCGCATCGAACCCCCCCCATAGCAGTGCTGAAGGCCATGGCATGTTGAGTTACGATCAGAACGCATCAGGGCTGCCAGCACGCTCCACGTCCGGACACGACCCACTGAGCCGTTTTAAAACAGACAGAGCAGCCCGCAGAACTCCACGCAGACGCACAGGACAGAAGGTGCACGGTGGAGGGAGGGAAGGGTCTACTGTTTGACTGACACGCATCGTCATGAAGTCAACAAGAATCCTGAGGCAACGATTGGCCTGAAAGAGAAAGTGGCTTAAGGGCGTGCAAACGGTATTTACTCTGTGATTTTCCTTTACTCGCCATATACGTCTCCATCCAGCTGAAAGCCCCATCGGCCGACTAATTCTACCCCTGTCCATCTTAATGGTAGAGAGACGGAGAGAGAGAGAGAGCAGAAATAAAGGTTGTCTTCTATCCATTATGTCCATATTTGGTAATCCGGGTTCAAGCAGGATTTTCAACGTTTTTCAAAAATTGCCTCAAAGACGTTCTAAGGTTTTCATCTGTGTACGTCTTTGTTTTGCGCATCACTGATTTCTCTGAACTATGAGGTCACTCTCACCCCGAGGGTACAGTCTCCTGCTGCAGTCTACAATCAATGTACCATCTATCCATTTATTACTTTTCACTTAATCCTACACAAGCGCCGCAGTGGCGTTTCCCATGCCCATTCAGCCAAGAAACATAATGGGCGCTGGGCAGAAACACCCAGGACAAAAGTTAGAATGTTAATCCAAGCATTATTGGTCGCACTGCACTGTTGAAATAGCAATCTGCCAAAGTCAGACAGCCCCAGGTTCTTAAAGGGAATGCCATATGACACGTATATTTTCATGTGACGCCCAAAACACACCCAAGAATCCCGTTGTCATGATAGCAAGGATACACTTGAAGCCGCTGGAGTTGATTCTTTGTGGTTTGTAAAAAGTACATAAACCTTCGCAGGGTTCTAAAGCGTAAGCGTTTCAAACATGAGATAATAATCAGAGGTAGACGTTCTGCTGCTCACAATAATGACGTGGAGAAAGTAGAGACAGAAATTCTTCCTGAAATGGCACAAGGAGAGAGACACAAAGGCAACAGAGGGTATGCAGAGGGTAAAGAGAGAGGTGGGTGAGAGAGAGAGAGAGAGAGAGTGTTGGGCCTGAAGCCAGAGCAGTACTAGAAGTGTTAATGAGCTAGCAACAACACTGTGTATTCCCAGCGCCACTACAGCACGCAACCACCCCCCCATACACACACACACACACACACACACACACACACACACACACACACACACACTCGCACCCTCTCTATTTCAGTAAAACCCTGGTATCATGCAAAAGCCAAAAGCAAACAACATGCTGATTGTTTCTTGATGGATGACTGAAAGGACAGTCACAGCAGAGTGGGGGGGGGGTCCCCAAATGCAACCTCGCTTAGCCGTTTAGGTCACATGATCACATCTGTCCCAAATGCAAAGCAATCTCAGAATGAGAATCTCAGAATCTCAGAAAACTAACATACAGCCACGAACAGCAGGCATTAAACTCGACCTCCGCCAGGTGCGGCTGGATTATTTTGTGCGGCGTAACTCCAAATGAATCGTGGAAAATGTGCTTTATGTTATTATCTTGTTCTTAATCATTATTCGGGGCGTTTCGGGTGCTGGGCAGATACACCGAGGACAGGGCTCTAACTCATCGCTGGGCAGAACTACAAATTCCATTTATGGTAAGAGGGGTGTCACGATGGCATAGTGGTTAGTACCACCTCTCAGCGCTGGGGATATCAGGTTCAAATCCTGATCTGGGTGGAGTTTCCATGTTCCCCCTGTGTCTGTGTGGGTTTCCTCCAGGTTCTCTGGTTTTCTTCCACACTCCAAAAACTGTAACTGTGAATTGCCCCAATATATATATATATATATATATATATATATATATATATATATATATATTGTGTGTCTATGAGAGTGAGTGTGTGCCCAGTGATGGATGGGTTGTGCCTGGGTGTGAATCTGCCCAGCGCCCAAAGCGTTCTCCCCTGAAAGATTCAGCAGTGTGTAATGACAGTGGCGCAAGAAAGTTCTATGCATTAGTTAACTGGGGGTACTGTAAAGCATGGTGGAGGCAAGGGGTGAACTCACTCTTGTGTTCAGCACATGTAAACCAACCCCCCTAGAATGAATTAAGAGACAGATTTAAGGGTGGATTGAAGGGATTGGATAATCCTGGGAGATTACGGCTGTGTGGGCATCTGAGAACCTCACAGTGTGCAAATCAAATCTGCCCTCTCTCTAAGACGGGGCAGGATAGGGCAGTAAATTTGTTGAGATTTGAAAACATCCTGAATGTCTGCTTTCAGCCCTGTTTTTGAGTCAGGCGGAGAAAGTCGCCGCAGCTGGCGAGGTTACGAAGGCGGGACAGATACACCTACAGCTACGACATGTGGCTTAACCAACTGTGTGTGTGTGTATTTAATTAAGCATGATCGTGAGTTTGGGCATTCGCATCACCTCGCACATGCTCATCCTGCCTCGTGCAAATGGTTCGCTTCTCTCTACTCCTCTGTTCCCATGGTTACCGGGCCCAGCATCAAAGACACCGTGGCAAATAAAGGCAGACCTGAAGTGTGTGGTCCACAGCAAGCAGCCCACACTGCACCGGTGCACAGGCATCGTTAAGCCCTAATTCTTCCCAAAGCGGCGCGGCGCCACCGGGGCGAAACGAAAAAAAAAAAAAAGTCAAAAGAACAAAAGCCAAATAATTCTGTCGTTCGACGTCAGAGACCTGTAGGCGGCAGAACCGAGAAAAACCTGACCAGGACAACAGCACGTCCGCCATGATTCCACAAACACAGGCGGCATGGCGGCCTTCCGTGCGACCAGGTTGTGATGGAAAGGAAGCTTTTCTCTATTAGGGTCGCGGGGGAGTCCTCATGCCCATCCAGGGGTGCTGAGTAGATACACCTAGGACAGGGCGCCAATCTATCGCTGGGCACACACTCACTCACACATACACCCTCTATATGGGGCAATTCGGAGAACTCAATTAAACCCGGAGGAAACCCACGCGGACACGGGGAGAACATGGAAACTCCACCCAATGGGGATTCGAACCGGGAATCCCTAGTGCTGAGAGGCGAACGTGCTAAACCACTAAGACACCGTGCCGCCTTGCTTTTCTAATATACAGAACGGAAAGCCATAATCAGGTCCCGGCTATCATGTGATTACAACGCAGAACCAATCAGAGGGCAGTTTATGTCCAATCAGTCAGGCTGTTGAATCTCAAAACAGAGGGGAGGGCATGGAAATGGAACTGGGGTCCCTCCTGGAAGTTCCACTGATGGTCTGTGTGCCGGTCTTTATAGAGAGGCCTTCGGCACCAGTTACCCCAGCATCTCATCACCTCTCATTAGCTTCTGCCTAATCCTCTGCTGGGGTTGTGGGGGGTTCCCCATGTTCATCCAGGGGAGAACTTTTTGAGCGCTGGGCAGATACACCCGGGACAGAGCACCAGTCCACATTCACACACACACACACACACTATATAGGGGCAATTTAGAGCAGCCGATTTTTACCTTGAAACCATGTTTTTAGACTGTGGGAGGAAACCAAAGAAATAAAACAAACTTGTGAGATGATCTTGTGAGAAAAAGTGATGAGCATCCAAATGATATCACATCCACAGAGAGAGAGAGAGAGAGAGAGAGAGAGAGAGAGAGAGAGAGAGAGAGAGAGAGAGATCCTTGTAGACAGGAAGCCTCAGGCAGACTGACAGGAATGCTGGGTAATTAAGAAAGCCCTCAAGGCTGCTCCTGCTCCCAGGTTAAGGACATGTTTGTGTGTTTTGGTTAGTGCATGTGGAAGTGGATCAAAGGTATTGGGCTTAATAGATAAGTGCACATTGGTGGGTGGGTGGGGGTTGTTGTAGTGTCGGGAAAGCTAAATAAAATGGGCCACCTTAACTAGAGATCATCCCCTGTCTCCGTGTGACATGGAATGTTCCAACACGTTGATCAGCAGAGCCACCGGGCGGTGCATTAATTACTGCAATCTCAGCAAGAGCAAGGAGGCGCCGTCAGCGATGGACTGATTAGAGGTAATTAACGCACCGGTCGCCTGTCCGCTAATCGACGTGTGCGCCCTTCAAAAGCTGGAACATCGCATGCCACGGGGAAACAGATCGCTTGTGAGCTGCAAGCTCATGGCATCTCCATCCCGTCTCCGGTTCTCATTCAGTCCCACTCCGTTACACCATGGTTCGCATCGGTGCCCGACATCTGCACACCCCAGTGTGTAGCAACATCCGCTGGAACGCCGTCCAGAGAGCGCCGGCACTCAGAACGAGACGAGACCCTGTCATCAGTTTAATGAAATCTGACGGGAAGCGCCGGGCTACATTTCAGCACCATGAGAACCGGTCTGACGGAACGTGAGCTGCATGAGGGGAGCGTCATTCCAGCGAGCGGGAGACACGGCGCTAATGTGGCGCGGAGGATGGCGAGAGAGACGGATGAGACGAGTGCGGGGTGACCCAGATAGCCGACAGGCGGAGGAAGGTCGGGAGCCGTGGGATTATCCCGGCTGCAGACCGATGATGAGAGTGAGGAGAACAAAGAGGTGAGATGGGGAACAGGAAACGAGGTGGAGGCGGTAATACCGGACAGCACAGTGGTTTGTACATCCCACTCTCAGCAGGTTCTCCGGTTTCCGCCCACAAACCAAAGACATGGATTTAAGGTGAATTGGCTGCTCCAAACTGGCTGTAGGTTTGATCTATTCTGCCTACTGTACTTACACACAACAATAATCGAACCGCCATATTTAACCCAGACACACACACACACACACACACACTGAGTCAGGTGAGCACACACCTGTAAATGGAACCTGGGGAGCAACTGGCCTTTCATAAGTACACTTCAACCATAGTACTTAAAGAGACGCGCCCTAAGGCTGGTTCCTTAACCACAATGCTGGGTAATTAAGAAAGCCCTCAAGGCTGCTCCTGCTCCCAGGTTAAGGACATGTTTGTGTGTTTTGGTTAGTGCATGTGGAAGTGGATCAAAGGTATTGGGGAAAGTTGGGCTTAATAGATAAGCGCATATTGGTTGGTTGGGGGGGTTGTAGTGTCGGGAAAGCTAAATGAAATGGGCCACCTTAACTGAAGATCATCCCCCGTCTCCGTGTGACATGGGATGTTCCAACACGTTGATCAGCAGAGCCACTGGGCGGTGCATTAATTACTGCAATCTCAGCAAGAGTAAGGTGGCGCCGTAAGCGATGGACTGATTAGAGGTAATTAACGCACCGGTCGCCTGTCCGCTAATCGACGTGTGCGCCCTTCAAAAGCTGGAACATCGCATGCCACGGGGAGACAGATCGCTTGTGAGCTGCAAGCTCATGGCATCTCCATCCCGTCTCCGGTTCTCGTTCAGTCCCACACTGTTACACCATGGTTCACATCGGTGCTCGACATCTGCACACCCCAGTGTGTGAAGAGATGCGCCCTAAGGCTGGTTTCTTAACCATAACCCTACGACTGCCCTATACAGTGTGTGTGTGAGTCAGTGTGTATCTGGTGATGGCTTGGCGCCCTGTCCTTGGTATATCTACCCAGCGCCCAAAATGTTCTCCCCTGAATGGGAATGGGAATGGGAATGGGAATGGGGACCCCCCCCCCGATACTTAGTAAAACATGAAGCAGAAAAAGCTACAACATGCATCTACATGGCAGTTGGAAATAAAATGGCCAGTGGGTGTAAATAACCAACAGATAATGTCTGTTATTTATTTACCTGGGTTGTAATACTTTAGGGCTCAGTGTAAATATCACTGATGAATGAGGTGGTATTTATTCAGCCCTGCTGCAGCACAGGAACTAATTAACTGGAAGTTATGACTTGTTGCCAGAATTCAACTTCGGCCTGTTTTACATAAAAGTGAAGCACTAAACATGTTTTGACAGGTCAGCGAGGTGCTGAACTTCTACAGTTCTTGCTAAACCATTCAGAGGATCAGAGAATGTCTAATGCCCCCTTCCTGCTCCATTGTTTATTTTCTTCTCTTATCATACAGATGGACTTTGTAGTTCTACAATTCCAGACTGTAGTCCATCTGTGTTTTTTGTTTTGTTAGTCCTCTATTGGTCAGGATCATCACAGAACGGGTATCATTCGGGTGGTGGATTGTTTATTGTCAGTTCTGCAGTGATAAAGATGCAGTGAGGGGGTTTTAGTGCAGCAGTGCTGCTGTAGTTTTATTTAAATACCTCGGTGACACTGCTGGGATAGGAACCTGCTCTGCGGTAAGCCATTGGTCGGATGGAAGATGACATAACCTGGTGTCATTGCCTAATTTGCAATTTGAATTCACCTTATTTTGCATATAAGTTTCAAATATGTGGCCTAATTTGCATATTAGTTGTGACATGTCAATGTAATTTCGGATATGTGCCCTAATTTGCATTAGTTGAAACGTGTTAAAATGTAATTTCGGATATGTGCCCTCATTTGCATATTAGTTCTTATATGTTAAAATAGCGTTTAAATTTTTACTAGTGGAAACTGATTTTTTGATATCTGCAATTCTTACTAGTTATAAAAGGAATTGTAGATAAATTAAATATAATTGTCACTAGTAAGAATATAATTTTCGCTAGTAAAAATTGCCATTTCAGATATCTAAAATTACATTTTTACTAGTTACAATTCCAGGCCCAACATATCAGTAATTTAATTTTACTAATAAGAATTGAGTTTTAGATATCTGTTGATATCTGCAATGAACATTTCCACTAGTGGAAACTGAGTTCGAGATCTCATTAATGAGGACTCCAACTAATCAAAATGACATTATGGATACGTCGGCTTGTAATTGTGACATGTTAAAACTGAATTACAGATATCTGAAATTGAATTTGAATGGATGTCTATGGCACAAGCTTACTAGTTGTAATTGAATTACAATGAACATTTACACTAGTGGAAATTCAATTGTTGATATCAAGAATGAACATTGTTACTAGTGAGAAATGAATTGTAGATATCTTTAATTACGCGGCACGGTGGCTTAGTGGTTAGCATGTTCTCCTCTCAGGACTATGGATTCCCGGTTTGAATCCCCATCTGGGTGGAGTTTCCATGTTCTCCCCGTGTCTGTGTGGGTTTCCTCCGGGTTCTCCGGTTTCCTCCCACAGTCCAAAAACATGGATCAAGTCAATTGAATTCTTCAAATTGCCCCATATAGAGTGTGTCTGTGTGAGTGAGTGTGTGCCCAGCGATGGATTGGCGCCCTGTCCTGGGTGTATCTGCCCAGCGCCCGAGACGTTCTTTCCTGGATGGGCATGGGGAACCCCACCGCGACCCTACTAGAGGATAAAGCGGGAGATAATGAATGAATATCTTTTATTACAATTGCTACTAGTCAAAAAGACATTATGGATACGTTGACTTGCAATTCTAACTAGTAAAAATATCATTTTAGATATCTACAGTTGCCATTACATTACATAACTACAGTTGCTACTTATTAAATGTTAAAACGGCTTGACATACGTAAATGACGAAGTCTCCTTGACTCTTTGTTAAGCATATAAATTTAAGCCAGAGCAACAACAGCATTAAATAATGGAGCGGGTACCAGAATTAACCCCTTAGGTTACAGATCTGGAACCTTGATCACTACTCCGACACCGCGCTGTCTGCATGTTCGATCATTAATTCATCATATAATTAAAGCTTGTTATGCAAGAGTTTTTCCTCAACGATCTCTGAACAGGCCCATGCTGCACTAGAGCAAGTAAAAATAAAACTCATTATCTATTAAAGAGCCAGAGAGTGCCGCCGGAGAACGCCGCCGGAGAGCGCCGCCGGATCAGTCAGGAAATCAGCACGCGGGGAGGAAGAGCCAGAGAAACAGAAACACCGGTTCATCCATCATCTCTCTGATTAACAGCGACATTTCAGAACACTGCCACTCTGCCCATTTCAGGGTCCTCATCCCGAGATAAGCCCTGAGCATGGAGGATGTGTTTGTCGGTGGGTGGGAGGAGTGGGAATCCATCGCACACCCTCAGCGGTGGCTTGCCTTTGACATTGTCTGCGCTGCGAAATTGTATTGACGCCGATTAATCAGGTAGAACAAACTTGATTAGGACAATCAATCCCAGTTTAAATCACTTACTTACACACGCACACACACACACACACACCCTCCAGCACGCATTGAAAGGAGGGCAGTTCCTGTCAGAACCTGTAGAGTGATGCATGTGCAGGTGCGGTGCTGAACCTGCGCATACCGTTCACTCCGCTGAGGACCTGGCGTGACCTTTTCTAACTGCATCGTTAAAATGCTGAGGTTGTTTACTGGCGTCATTCCCAAAAAACAGTGTGATCACAGCTTGAGGTGGGATTAAATAATCCATTTGACAATTTCATAAAGAGGTAGAAAGGCGCATTCCCTGAAGACAATGCAAGTGTGATTGTGTGGGAGTGACCGTGAGCATACGAATAGCAAAGCAATTCAGTGAACGAGGTAAACAGTGGGCGTGGCCGAGTAATAGGGTGTCTCTCAATCATTTTGTGCGGAGACTGGCAGCAGCAATCTCCAACTCCAGCTAACTTTGTCTTTGTAGCTCAACAATTAGCGAAGTTACTGGAGTGAAAATATCACCGTAATGCAAAAGGAGCAAGAGTTTTGGCTATATATATATATATATAGTAGGCGGCACGGTGGCTTAGTGGTCAGCACGTTCGCCTCTCAGCACTAGGGATTCCCGGTTCGAATCCCCATCTGGGTGGAGTTTCCATGTTCTCCCCGTGTCTGCGTGGGTTTCCTCCGGGTTCTCCGGTTTCCTCCCACAGTTCAAAAACATGGATCAAGTCAATTGAGTTCTCCAAATTGCCCCCTATAGAGTGTGTTTGTGTGAGTGAGTGTGTTCCCAGCGATGGATTGGCGCCCTGTCCTGGGTCAATCTGCCCAGCGCCTGAGACACTCTCCCCTGGATGGGCATGGGGAACCCCACCGCGACCCTAATAGAGGATAAGCGGGAGATAATGGATGAATGAATGAATATATATATAGTATGTGTGTGTGTATATATATATATTATTATTATATTTTTTTTTTCCTTCATTATTCCACACATTTTTGTCCTGCATTTTTCAAGCTATGGACACGCAGGAGAAGTCGGTCTGTGTGTGTGTTTGTATATATATACATACATATATATATATATATATATATATATATATATATACACACACACGTTTTAACCGGTCTCTCCAACGAGCCGGACGTCTCCTGCATGTCCATAGCTTGAAAATTGCAGATACAAAAATGTGTGGAATAATGAAAATCCGATAACAATATTTTAGTTTTATAATAAATGCTCATTTGAACCTCACAGCTGGCTTAAGATTGGGCTCAGCGAGTCGTTCTTAGAAGACTCATGAAGATACCATACCAACTCATTCCCTAACGTTCCATGGATGCGGAGCCGCTAAGTGGACATCTATGGATGATGAGGATGCGTGGGCGTGACCGCCGGCTTTGCTGAGTCTTCGGGCCGCCCACGCTGCATGTGACAGGTGACCCCGTCTTTTTCTCTGACTCGTTCTCCTCCTCACACTCTGTCTAATGCACTTTCCGGCGTGCTGGGTGAACGGTAATGTGTGTTGGCGCTCTGTCCGGGGACGGCGTGTGTGTGTAAATGTCACAGCCGCAGGTCTCTCAGTGGGGACCTTTTATTTCCACTTCACATCGAGTGAATCACACACACACACGTACACAAACGTGGCCTGGCTTAACCGCTAGAGACAATAAGTGCGATGTGTTCCAGGCCGCGGCTGAGACGGCGGTTGAGACAGCTCTGGCGCTCATTAGGCTCCCGGTGCGATCAGGACGGAGCTGGACCGTAGGTCGTTATGCAACAAGGTGCTGACACAGCGACTTGCTCCTGCATCAGAGCTGCAAATCAAAACAAAGCCGCGGCTTGCTAATCTATTCATAATGAAATGTTTAATCCATTCAGTCGCCTAAAGATCCACTAAAGTGAGGCGCCGGAAACAAGACGGATGATTCGGCGACCAGCGGTTTTATTAAAACGCTGAAGCCCCGTTTCGTATTCCTGCTGCACTCACGTATACTCCTCTGACTTTGCTAATCCTGTTTTAACTCTCTCTCTGAGTGATGAAGCAAGAGAAAAAACACTGCTATTATGTGCAGCCTATTTAGCATCGCTACTTCAGCGAGAACAGCTAGTCCTGCATTCTCATTTTACATGTTTTGGGGACGATGTCAAAAAAAAAAAAGAAGAAAAACCATCAAAACAATCGACGTGAATTTACAGAAAATATAAATATGAGCAAAAATCTGTGTGTGTGTGTGTGTGTGTGTGTGTGTGTGTGTGTGTGTGTGTTGCTTTGATTGCCACCCCATTTGACAAACATACTCTATAGGAACCTGTGAAGGTTTAAATACTCTTTATTTTTAAAGGTTTACATTCTCTCCACCAAGACGCTTAAGACTCAATAACAGACTACCTTGTGTCTCGTTTGATGTCATGTCTCCTAAACAGATTTAAAGGCAGAAACGTGTGAAGTTGATCTCTAAATAAAATAAGTCCATCCATTATCTTCCGCTTTATCCTCTATTGGGGTCGCGGGGTGGGGTTCCCCAATCCCATCCTCCCATCCAGTGGAGATGTTTCGGACGCCAAACTATCACTGGGTACACGCTCACTCACTCACACATACACAAACAAAATCTATATGGGGCAATTTGGAGTACTCAATTGACCTTGATCCAAGTTTTTGGACTGTGGGAGGAAACCCGAGAACCCGGAGGAAACTCACGCAGACTCCACCCACTAAGCCCCCGTGTGTAAGTAAAATAAGTTCATTCATTCATTCATTATCTTCCGCTTTATCCTCTAGTAGGGTCGCGGTGGGGTTCCCCATGCCCATCCAGGGGAGAACGTCTCGGGCGCTGGGCAGATAGACCCAGGACAGGGCGCCAATCCATCGCTGGGCACAAACTCACTCACACAGACACACTCTATATGGGGCAATTTTTGAGAATTCAATTAACTTGATCCATGTTTTTGGACTGTGGGAGGAAACCGGAGAACCTGGTGGAAACCCACGCAGACACGGGGAGAACATGGAAACTCCATCCAGATGGGGATTCGAACCGGGAATCCCTAGCGCTGGGAGGCGAACGTGCTAAACCACTAAGCCACCGTGCCGCCAGTAAAATAAGTAAGAATCAGAAATATGACGTTGCAGATGATCGCTGGAGGAATGAAATCATCTGATTATTTTATTCCGGTGTTTCATGCACATTAAAACCACCTGGTGCTTTTACCTTTGTGGAAAGCGTCTTTAATATCGCCCTCTGACTGTGTTTGATAAAACTCTACACTCCTTCTAGTAAACTGCGGGGCTCAATATAAATCTTTTGAATTTCTTTTGAAATCCCATCTGAATGCTTAGCTTATTATTTTCCAGGCAATATGTCAATAACAACGCCTATTCTGCGCATCAGGAGGAGGACCGCCAAAAGACGAGAGACAGGCAATTGTGGAAAAACAATCTAAAGTTGTCAGGGATGTGTCCTGGTACACACACTTTAATGTGTGCTGAACACACTCTTATTGTCAGGCTGATGTAGGTGAAGTCTCCATAATGACACTGACAGCTCCAGCTCCAGAGTCTCCGTTTAATAAGGATACAGTCTCCGGCTGAAATGTACCCGCCCACACATATACACACACACACACACACACACACACACACACACTTTTAATGTATATCCTTTAACAGAGGTATATTTACACAGTATCAGTCAATGGTTCTATAGTTTATCTGTTTGTGTTCTACAGTACATACTGTGTACTCTGTTCTAATGGTCAGAACCCCAATAGTAGCACCACAGAGCAGGCATTATTGTGTGGGTTCATTATTCCTATCCCAGCAGTGTCACTGAGGTGTTTAAATGAAACTACAGCAGCACTGCTGCACTAAACCCCCCCCTCACTACATCAGTGTTACTGCAGATATGACCATAAACAATCCACCACCCAAATGATACCTGTTCTGTGATGCTCCTGACCAATAGAGAACCAACAGGGGACTAACAACAACAAAGAACACAGATGGACTACAGTCTGTAATTATAAAACTGCAAAGTCTATCTATATGATAAGTGGAGGAGATAGATGATGGAGCAAAAAAGGGGCGTGTCCAATTTCTAAAATCGTCCTCATACACACACATACGCATTTTTTTCACAGTATCAGATTCCTCTCTTGTGCCTCCTGGTCAGGTTCCTTTGATTCCTGTGATTTCCTCCTGCTGAGGGCATTTCCAAAACTGTGTTCATGTAAATGCGAGCAGTCCTCTGTGCAGAAGCAGCACCTGATCAGCCTCCTACCACTTCTATTATTAATGTTCAGAACGCCTTAATATTTCAGTAATCTGAAAAATGTTTTATTGGCTTGAAGCCCACTGCACATGGCATTTTCTTCCTTATCAAGTTCATTAGCAACCTCCTGAATGTAGCTTTGCAGGTTCTTAGGGAAAAGAATGTTCTGGTAACGCAACGCAACTCAGACTTAATTAATTCTGTGGTTTCATGTTGTTTAACCTGTATTCCTGGGGAGCGGTAGCTCAGTGGTCCAAGTGTTGGGCTGTCAATCTGAAGGTCCTTAACCCTCATTGCTCCAGGGATGTTGTGATTAACCCTGTGCTCACCTTGTAAGTCACTTTGGATAAAAGCGTCCAATAAATGACCAAATGTAAATGTATTCCATTCCCCTCAGTACTGCTCTGTCCCTTATCAGTATATCATTAAACGAGTTCTTTTGGGTGACCAATGTTGTAATGGACACGCAATCCATCCTCAAGTGGCTGTCCCACCCCGGGACACGACGAGAACCCGAGACAGGATTTAACCAGCACAGGAACGGACTTCCCAGATTGAACAAATGGATCGAATGCTGGTATTGAACACCGGCTTTACTCTCCACCGCCGCTGTCGCCTTCATGTTGTTTTTGCAAACTCTCTCCACCTTCAGTCTCGTCCCTTTTTATACGACTGACCACAGAGCATTAGCCTTTAATTACCATCCACTGACCCATGTACCACCTCCCCATCGGCCCCCTTACAGCCCTCAGGCAGGGTGGTGGGGGAACACATGTGTAATTCAATGAATCTGTACAGAAATGAGGTTCTACACATCGCTCACCTCCCCTTTCGTTTTTGAAACTGCAAATTGACAGCCACCTGCAACAAGTACCCAAAGCCCTCACGTTTGAGATGGAGGGAACCTTGGTGCAAATGCTATTTTTAGCTCACTTTTGAAGTTGGAATGTCTGAAGTAGAAAACCGGTGCTCCACACTCTGAAAGGGAACGGGCATAGAAGAAATAATCACAGGGAGACAAAATTACACTCATTTATCTTACACAGGTGTATAACGCACCTGCATGCATTATGCAACAGCGTAGCGTGCTCATGCTAATCCTGCTCATCGATGTTCTAATTCCTCACTAGCATGCGGCACCCCACACTGACCGAACGTTCCATGAACCAGCTCACTGTTCAATTAGCTTTACAACAAATGATCTCTCTTAATATCAGAATTAGCGACTTACAGCACGCCGCCTGTCCCTTCTTTAAGTGGAAGAAAGCTTGTCAATGGCTGACAGAAGTACGTATGATCATTGTCATACATACATACATACAAAAAATAATAATCACGATGATACAATTATTATGCAATAATTAATTCATTCATTCATTCATTCATTATCTCCCGCTTATCCTCTATTAGGGTCGCGGGGGGGGGTTCCCCATGCCCATCCAGGGGAGAACGTCTCGGGCGCTGGGCAGATAGACCCAGGACAGGGCGCCAATCCATCGCTGGGCACACACTCACTCACACAGACACACTCTATAGGGGGCAATTTTGAGAATTCAATTATCTTGATCCATGTTTTTGGACTGTGGGAGGAAACCAGAGAACCCGGAGGAAACCCACGCTGACACGGGGAGAACATGGAAACTCCACCCAGATGGGGATTCGAACCGGGAATCCCTAGCGCTGAGAGGCGAACGTGCTAAACCACTAAGCCACCGTGCCGCGTTGCAATAATTAACTTTACCAAAATAGCACCAAAAATTCCTATTTTTAGGAAAAATATATTAATTAAATCTAAACATGAAGAAACATTTTATTATTGAAAAAAATTTTTTCTAAAAAACTCCAAAAACACATATTTGAGGTGAATTGGCAGCTCTAAATTGCCCCTATAGAGTGTGTGTACCTGTGTGTGTCCACCCAGCGATGAATTGGCGCCCTCTCCTGGGTGCATCTCCCCAAGCCCTAAACCTTTCGTCAATCAAATATAAACAGAAACATTATCTAATGTTTTGTCTAATGGAATCTGAATGTCATGTCTTGGTGCATCACACACTCATTTTACACTCTTCACAGCTTCATCTGCGCACTTCTGAACCCGCTGACCCGTCACTGACCTGTTTATCACAGACAGTAATCAATAAACCATCCATCGCTGCGTGACCCCCTCCGCCCTAAACTCTGTTCCAATTACAGACAGTGCCTTCCAGGCCAGAGGCTTTACTCCGAGGGTTCTGATGTGGCACAACCCTAAATCGATCAACAAAGAGCATCTCAACAATACCACAGCTGTGAGGACGGTCGGTTCTCCAGCCGTGTTTTTAATCCTCTGTCGGCTGATGAATGCACAATAGGACCATTAGTGCTTCTCATTAAACATCGTTAGCAGCAGTGTAAATAATGAATGCTTTACCAAACATACGTGACCTTGGAAGCCGACTAGCAAGAGGGAAAGAAAAACAGCTTAGGGAGTGTAGAGCGCCCTCTACAGGAAATACATGAAAAAACAAAATCTAAAAGCAGTTGAAAGGGGGGGGGGGGCACACACACTCCTCCAACGGGCTCCGCCTGCAGGGATTACTACTGCAACACTCCTTTATGTGAGCGCACAGTGGCTTAGTGGTTTAGCATGTTCTCCTCTCAGCGTTCGTATCCCCATCTGGGTGGAGTTTCCATGTTCTCCCCGTGTCGGCATGGGTTTCCTCCAGGTTTTCCGGTTTCCTCCCACAGTCCAAAAACATGGATTAAGGTGAAATTAATTCTAAGAAATGCCCCATATTGAGTGTGTGTGTGAGTGAGTGTGTGCCCAGCGATAGATTGGCGCCCTGTCCTGGGTGTATATGCCCAGCGCCTCAAACATTCTCCCCTGGATGGACATGGGAAACCTAGTACAGGTTAAAGTAGAAGATGATGGATGGATGGATGATTAGCGCCCCCTAAGGCCATGTGCTGACCAGCAGGTTTAGTGACTTACAGCATTTCACATGCGCTGTAATGATGAAAGCGTTCTACAGAAGAGAAGCTACATCAACACGTACGAAGCTACATCAATACGTACGCAGCTACGTCAATGAGACTGATTATTGGTTTCTGACGCACCTGCAGGTGCAGCGCATCACCGGGAGCCCACCCAACGCAAAGCACGACTAGAGGTTAAAAAAAGCCTCTCGCCAGGTTCCACTCGCCAGGTTCCACTCCAATTCCGAGAACACTTAAACCCCGAAGCCGTCTATTTCAGCCTTATTACATGATGGTGGTTGAAACCCGTCAAGCTGAACAGTGACATCCTGATGTGAAGCCTATTCCGGTGTGTGTGATGAAAAACATATAAATCAGATCCCTCAGACGCACTTTTATATTAGCACTGTTCCAGGGCTGCTACTCCAAAACAGTTATGTGCCAGAAGGTTAAGCCTTTAAATCTGGAGTGTTATTGCTTATTGTGAAGGTGGAAGGCAGCAGGAGAGGAGTGTGTGGAGGAGTGTCGGGTTCGAGCCGATGAAAAGAAAACCCGCTCGCATGTGTGGGCATCCTGCAGCCACCACAGAGAAGAGAGTGTTAACCAGGATTGGATCAGTGAGGCTGAAAGCAGACCAACTGCTGAGCCAAAGTTTGTGTCAAGCGTGAGTGTGCGTGATTGTGTGTGTGTGTGTGTGTGTGTGTGTGTGTGTGTGTGTGTGTGTGTGTGTGTGTGTGTGTGTAAGCATTACAACAGAGAAATTTACCCATCATAACAGGGTTCCCTCGTAACACATAACGGCTTTACTAATTAAATCTCATCCTCTCCATTCTCATTATCTTCCGTTTAATCATCCATTAGGGTGGGTTAGGCTTGTGGGTAAGAAACCTAGTACTTTTTGGTTAAGTATCATTGTACTATAATGGCGGCACGGTGGCTTAGTGGTTAGCATGTTCTCCTCTCAGCACTAGGGATTCCCGGTTCGAATCCCCATCTGGGTGGAGTTTCCATGTTCTCCCCGTGTCCGCGTAGGTTTCCTCCGGGTTCTTCGGTTTCCTCCCACAGTCCAAAAACATGAATCAAGTCAATTGAGTTCTCCAAATTGCCCCATATAGAGTGTGCCTGTGTGAGTGAGTGTGTGCCCAGTGATGGATTGGCGTCCTGTCCTGGGTCTATCTGCCCAGCGCCCGAGACGTTCTCCCCTGGATGGGAATTGGGAATTGGGAATTCGGAACCCCCCGCAACCCTAATAGAGGATAAAGCGGGAGATAGTGAATGAATGAATCATTGTACTATGGCTGAAGTGTCCTTGGGCAAGGCACCTAAATCCTATGTGTGTGTTTCACCGTGTGTTTCACTTCACGGATGGGTTAACCACTACGCCACCGTGCCAAGGGTGCATCATGGGAAGGTTATAAAAACAGGGAGGCCACTTATATTCCTTCATATAATGTGAATAACATTCTGAACATGTATGTTTTACATGAAATGTCAATTTCATGTAGAAAGAAAGAAATAGACAATAAAATAAAAGGTTAATGTCCTTATTTGCCTTGTTATGGCACTGAAGACCAGCTACTTACACACACACACACACACACACACACACACACACACACACACACACACATACACACACACACACCCCTCACAGGCTTGTCTGGATAATGCATAATGTTTGTTGGCAGCAGTCAATCCCAATCAATCCCTCACTATGTCCTGTTCCTATGAGCCATGAGACTGAAAGACCTCTTATTAGCTCCAGCTCCAGATCAGCAGATCCTCCAGAGGCGGCGGCTAAATTCCAAAATGCCAGAGCCTGAAGTTCTTGCCAGATTAGCAAATAAGAACAAAGTTGAGGAAGCCAGAAATGAACATGAGGCAAGCCGCATCCTCAGGTTCGCTCCACACACTACAGCCAAAGATATATACACCACCATTTAAATATGTGTTCAGGGTTAGAGCCATTTACATCTGGTGCTAACAAAGATCTGTAATTGGATCAAAGTTGGTCAGCTATAAGTACACAGGATGTGAAATGCATCAACCACAGTTTTATTTAGTACCCTGTTGGGTTTCAAATTGACCATAAAGGAAATGTCAGCACAAATCAAATAAGATAAAAAATCAGCTAGTAACCTGCAGCAAAGGGAACGGTGTTTAAAAAGCGTTTTCTTTTTATTCTTGCCTCATGTTCTGCGTAATACCAGAGGATTTGTTCTGTCAGACTTGCACTGAAGGTCAGGAACCACTCCAGAGATGGGATGTCTCTGGTGATCAATGCTAATTGATACAAACAGGCAGAAGGGCAAACAGATCCTTTGTTTTAGGGTGGTGGATTGTTTATTGTCAGTTCTACAGTGACACTGATGCGGTGAGGGGGTTTTGGTGCAGCAGAGATACTGCTGGGATAGGAATAATGCACCCACCAAATAACCCCTGCTCTGTGGTGGTACTATTGGGGTTCTGACCATCAGAGAACAGAGTACACAGTATGTACTGTAGAACACAAACAGATGGACCGGAATAAGAGAACTACAAAGTCCATCTTTAAGTGAAAATGAGAACATGGACAAAGAGTGGGGCAAAAAAAGAGGCGTGTCCAAACTGTTGACATGTACTATGATTTGGCCTTTTTGTGTGGGGTTTGCATGTTCTCCTCGTGTGTGTATATGACTTGCTTTTATAGTCCAAAGATAAAAACTCTAACCTGATGAGTAACAACATGGCTTTGCTCGCAATCAACATTCCAATTCATTCCATTAGCGATCAATAATATGTGACCGGGATTTTAAACGTGATGTCATATGGACGCAGTCCTGTTCAAACAAATCTCTAGAAACATAAAGATTCAGCACTGATCATCAAACACTGGAACGAATCGTAAGTTTGATAAAGTCGGTCTGTTCTGGTGTTAGCCAGCACACGCTGCATGACATTTACATCACATCAACAAGCGAAACGCAGCCCTTATTCAGTCTGAACGGCGGTCTGAAGTCGTGTCCTTGGTTTCTTCACCTCTGAGTGGATCGCTGTTCGTCTCTCCTCAGTCGCTTTGCTTAAAATATAGATGCATGGCGCTTGTCAAAAGCGTCAGCTTCAATTCGATGCTGAAACAAGGACGAGGGCTTACAGACTGCCTCCGTTCTATATTGTGAGAGACGGTGAAGCGCGTGGAAAAGCAAGACAACTGCATTCTGCACCTCGCTGTGTCTTATGCTGTCGTATTTAATATATGAGCTTTATAAGAAGCTGTTTGTTTTAATGTGTGAGCGTGATGGAAACCAGACGTGCGGAGAAACAAAGAGGCATTCAGACAGCCTGCGCTTAGAAACGCACATCTGTACGAAGAAACCCGAACGAAGAGGATCTCACCACGTCAACACGTTTAAACCTCATACCACCTACAGGAGCCGGTTTGCTTCTGTGGCAGCTGTAACAGATGCTGTACAAGATTTTTGGGTGTGTCTGCATGAGAATGTCCCTTCATTTCACGAGAAAAACATTTGTGACATTAAAATTGAGTATCAGGTTTAAATCGGGTACACCACACCCAACCATACCAGAGCTAGTATTATTAACTACATACCTTACTAACTCACTAACCACTGAAACCACTGGGGAATCTAAGTTTGTTTGTATGATGCTAAATAAAGCTCTACCTCACACATTACACACACTTTGTGTCGTCCACCTTCACTTGTGGCTTAGTGGTCAGCACGTCCGCCTCTCAGCACTAGGGATTCCCGGTTCGAATCCCCATCTGGGTGGAGTTTCCATGTTCTCCCCATGTCCATGTGGGTTTCCTCCAGGTTGTCCGGTTTCCTCCCACAGTCCAAAAACATGGATCAAGTCAATTGAGTTCTTCAAATTGCCCCATATAGTGTGTGTATGTGTGCGTGTCTGTGTGAGTGTGTGCCCAGCAATAGATTGGCACCCTGTCCTGGGAAACCGGAGAACCCGGAGGAAACCCACGTGGACATGGGGAGAACATGGAAACTCCACCCAGATGGGGATTCGAACCAGGAATCCCCAGCGCTAAATAAATTAATAAATTATTTTTAAAAAGTAAAAGAGGGCGGCACGGTGGCTTAGTGGTTTAGCATGTTCTCCTCTCAGCGCTATGGATTCCCGGTTCGAATCCCAATCTAGGTGGAGTTTCCATGTTCTCCCCGTGTCTGTGTGGGTTTCCTCTGGGTTCTCCGGTTTCCTCCCACAGTCTAAAAACATGGAACAAGTTAATTGAGTTCCTCAAATTGCCCCATGTAGAGTGTGTCTGTGTGAGTGAGTGTGTGCCCAGTGATGGATTGGCGCCCTGTCCTGGGTCTATCTGCCCAGCACCCGAAATGTTCTCCCCTGGATGGGCATGGGGAACCCCACCGCGACCCTAATAGAGGATAAAGCGGAAGATAATTAATGAATGAATTTAGAAAAGGTCCGAATAAACATTTATATTCCTTGCTGTGTACTAACAAAGTTTTGTGAGTCGTGTGATCATCCATCCATCCATTATCTTCTGCTTTATCCTCTATTAGGGACGCGGGGGGTTCCCCATGCCCATCCAGGGGAGAACGTTTTAGGCACTGGGCAGATACACCCAGGACAGGGTGCCAATCTATCTCTGGACATACACTCACTCACTAAGACATATTTTATATGGGGCAATTTGGAGAATTTAATGGACCTTGATCCATGTTTTTGGACTGTGGGAGGAACCCATAGAACCCGGAGGAAACCCACACAGACATAGGGAGAACATGGAAACTCCACCCAGGTGGGGATTTAAATTGGGAATCCCTAGTGTGGAGAGGCGAACGTGCTAAACCACTAAGCCACCGGGAATCCCTAGCGCTGAAAGGAGAACATGCTAACTTTGTGTGATCATGACTAACTTTATTATCGTATTGTTATCCTTTAAATAAATCTTTTTTATTACTCACTGTGTTTACATCACACTTAAACCACTGAAGCTGAAAACAGAACAGCTTTATCTAAATGATTACAGTTCAATACGTACCAAACACACACACACACACACAAACACACACACACACACACACACAGCATAATTGTAGCTTTAATACTATGTTTCAAGAAGGGCTGCATAGTTCATTTGGACTAAAGAAAGAGTAAACGAAAGTAGAACACACATCTGGGTTGGATTTCGAAAACCACACAGCATATGTAACCAATCAATGAGACATGACCAACTCCAGTAAGCAACGCTCTTCAAAACCAACCCCCTCAGAAATAACACATGCTTTTACTACGCTCTCATCTTTGCCATGAGCTAAGTCTCAATTCAGCTGCGTCTTTAAACCCCATCATCAGAACGATGGCTAGAAACAGGATTTTTAGATATGGTTGTAACGCAAGTCCAGCAACCCCCATCGTAACCCCTCAGGTATAAATTACTTCAATTTGCGAACCAATTCTGATGAATTAACAGTGATGCTTAGACACTCAGCCGTTTCTCCAAATAACAAAAAAAAATCAATCTTTGACTAAAGGTGTAGTTCATTTAGAAGGCCATTAATTAAGACTTAAAACCGCAAACCCTGCAGTAACTGACTTTTACTTCAAATATCTTCAGCGTATCTGAATTTAAATATGTACCCTAGCTTAAAGGGACTAGTGTAAGTATGAAATCCGCCAATTTGAAACACATACAAGACATACGAGACCAATTTAGGAGTTCAGAACTCAGTGCAACTTCGAAGAACAGTCACTTTTTTCTCATTAAAGTCAGAACAAGAGTAAACAACAGCAGCTTTAAATCTCAAGGGGAGCAAAAGTTTGTGTATATGGGAATGCTGAAAGTTTTAGTCCAATTCTTGTTTTAGAAAACAGACCGGGGAGAAACTAATAAACCATAAAAAACCCTGTTAATTACTAATAAACAATAAGATGCCAACTGTGTGAACATTGGACGCAATGTTTTCGGCATTTAGATAAGGCTTATAATAGATAAGGCTTATAAGACCCATCTTTAATCATCCTCTATATTGTTTTCAGTAATTTTCAGAAGCTGAGACAATGTCTCGGCCCTGGTGGAGGCCCGAAAAGAGACCAGTGTAACTTATAAATAAACTTAAATATTGAAACAGAACATTTGCAATGGCAACCTAAAAGCTGACAGATGAGTATTGTAACATCATCGAATGCATCACACAATTGATCCAGCAATCTGTCTGTCTGAAGGACTTTATAAACGTCATGAGAAACAAAATGCTCGGTAAATAAATGAAGTCATAAAATCCTGGTAGTCTGACAGAATGAACATTAGACCAACAGCCTTGTCGCATTATGAATAAGAGGCTGTGTGATCTGCCATCATGAAACGATCAATACTGCCACACAGTGCTGCGTTTAGTCCCCTTACACACAGAACCTTCAGTCATGTGACCGGAAAAAAAATGAAAAAAATGAAAACCATCGAAGATGTGACATCCGTGCTTTAGAAATACGAAAAGAATGAGACGCTCGTGTGAACGTTCTGATAATAAAGACTATTTTAATGCTGATTCATGCTGTGGTAAGCTCTTCTGCGCACGCACGCACACACACACACACACACACACACACACACACACACACACACACACACACACAAACACCACTCAGTGAGAGGCAGGAGGTTCTGTTTAGAACACTGTTAAGTCGGGCATGGGATGTTGGTCTGTCTTGCTGTAGGCATTAACTGTACACACACACACACACACACACACACACACACACACACACCCTACAGTATGTCCTTCACCACCCTGTGCTAAGCAACCTGCTAGGTGACAAGTGTGATGCATGACTCCGGTGTCATCCTCCACAACAATGTCATTGAAGGTGTAAAAAGCAGGGAAAGTTTTAGAACCCTTGCTCTTTTCCTCCTTTCCTTTGAGATGCCATTAAACACCTTGTATGTGACCTTCTTTTAATAAAGCATATTTTTTAAGCTCCCTGCAAACAAACATGGGTGTATCTGAAACTCTTAATACCGCAGATGTCTGCCATCGGAGCTGAGGGATTACTAATCAGATCTGAAGGCTTGCACTGAAGAGATCTTGAAATGTTGACATATCTCAAGCACTGAATACACCAGATGTTTCAGAGAGTGAACTGCTCCTGAATGATATTCTCCTGAGGTTTGGAACCTAAAGCCTCTTTCACACGGCAATTCAGCAGCATCAGGTTCATCACCGTTGCGATTCAGCCGACGTGTAAATGATTAAGATACAGATGGTTTAAATAAACATCTCATCTCATTATCCTCCGCTTAGTCCTCCACTAGGGTCGCTGGGGGGGTTCCCCATGCCCATCCAGGTAAGAACAATACAGGCCCTGAGCACATGCATTGAGTACAGGCCACCAAGCCCCATCATTTGGGGCAATTTAGAGCAACCAATTCACTTAGAATCCATGATTTTGGACTGTGGGAGGAAACCGGAGAACCTGGAGAAAACCCAATCAACTGGCCCAATAGGCTGTCAGTGGAGACTGAGTTTCATACAGAAAGGATGGAAACACTCCCTGTCCTGTATCATAATTCCATGTTCACAAAGCACCCAGTTGAGTTGATGATCTGGAATGTGACCCTCATCCTATCCCAGGAATAATGACACCACAAGAGGAATAAGGATTAGAGCCAGGAATGTTGGATGAGACAAATAATGGTATTCTTTGCCTTTGGGAATATGCCATGAATGAAATGAAGACAAAACGACACAGAAGGTCCATTATTGTTATTTAACAATAGGACTCTAGTGACCTAGATGCCTGAAGGATGGAACATTTGGCAGCATTGTTGCAGAAGCAAATCTGTCCTCTTAAGGTCACTGCAAGTCCAGAATCACATTGACACATTGACTTTTGTCTTAAAGAAATCATGAATACGGATTTGTTATTTCATCAAAGCAGTCACTGATTGAGAGACCACACTGCTGGATCTGCACACTTTTCAAACCAGAGAATGTGAATTTATAGATGCATCACATTTTTCTTTCTCAGTTAATTACATCATAATTGTTCTTTCAAATAAAAAAAAAAGAAAAGAAAACACCAGGAGGTGATCCCAGTGACTTGGAGGACAGTGTGTTGGGCGGTTCAGGGGAAGGACATTTCAATTGTGACTCCATTCGTGCTCCTCCGAAGGGAGACGAATTGATTTTCAACAGCGCATTGAGAACAAAGCCGAGCACCGGTTTGTGACAGCATTCAAATTCACAGCCACTGGACGAGTCTATTATTGAGAGACTTCCGTTTATGAACGTTGCTAATTAGCCTCTTTCTGTTGGCGCATGCTGGTGTGTTGGTTCACACCGGTGGGTTCGGAATTAGAACCTGAAATCAGATCCTTTAACGAAATAAGTGATGTTTGCTTTTCTCCAACAAGTTTTGGGTGTGGTAGGTCAATGCTGAGGGGGTTGGGCTAACAATCTGGAGGGCGCTGTTATTGCAATGAAACCATCAGCAGGTCTTTGGAATCTAGGAAGAAACCGGAGTACCAGTTAAACCCACTCAGTTACAGGGAGGACATGCCGACTCCACACAGAAAGGACCCCGAACAGTTATGAGGAAGCCAGGACCCAGGTGCTGACCGCTACACCACTGTGTCTTGAAAATTTAAGAAACAATTGTCAATGTGGTCCGAGTGAGGTATTCATTCATTCATTATCTTCCGCTTTATCCGATATTAGGGTCGCGGTGGGGTTCCCCATGCCCATCCAGATACACCCAGGACAGGGCGCCAATCTATCGCTAGGCACACACTCACTCACACAGACACACTCTATATGGGGCAATTTGGAGAACTCAATTGACTTGATCCATGTTTTTGGACTGCGGGAGGAAACCGGAGAACCCGGAGGAAACCCACACGGACACGGGGAGAACATGGAAACTCCACCCAGATGGGGATTCGAACCAGGAATCCCTAACGCTGAGAGGAGAACATGCCAACCACTAAGTCACCATGCCGCCCCTGAGTGAGGTAGTGCCACAAAAACATAACCAGTTCTTTATAGTCACCATTTGAAAGATCCCAGCTCCGTTCCCTTAAACATCCTGTGTGTAACAAAGACAGAAGCAGGACTCAATGCCCACCCCCTGTGCCAACCGCCGGGTGGTACGAGTGGAACGAATTGAATGCTTCATCGCAACAACAGTGCGAATCTCCAAGTGAACCCAGAAAGAAAGAGTTGCTTTTCTGCTATGGTGCTTGTACAAATATGTGCCCCCCCCTCCCCATCCTCCTCCCCAACCTCCACCACCCCGTGTGCTCCTTACCCCGTTTCCCGCTAGATCAGTACGGTCAGTGCGTCCTCGATTCTCGATCCACAATGGCGTTCTGTCTGCCAGAGAGCTCTTTATGGGGGAGGAGGCACCGAGTTGCACTTCCATGCCACAAAACACACAACACAAAGAACAAGCTGTTATTCAGAGAAGCCAACGGGTGCGAGCGTTACAGCGCGACCCCACAGACTGCACGGAGTGTGAGGCGGAGAAAATGCCTTCCAGTGTCTCTGTCTTCCATCAGAATAGAGACAGGGACAGAGAGGCAGAGCCCCGGCTCAATATTCACTCCTGAAAATATTAGTTTAACCTCCCACCAATGCGTCTTCCCTCACTGCCACACGACCCGACACTCACCCACCCCACCCCACACACCCCACCACACCCACCACCACCAAATTCTGTCTGCTAAATGACACAATCAATATGCATTAAGCAAACAAAACATGCATCTGCCGCTTTGATGTATGATTATTAATGTGCCATTCATTTTCATTTTGCATTTTCGTATTTCCATAATTCAGACTGTATTGTTTACTGAGCTGCTGCTTTTATATTAATGTCCTTATATTTCACACATCCATTATCCTCTCCTTAATCCTCTACAGGGTTCCGGAAGGGGGTTCCCCATGCCCATGGGGGGTGTGTTTGGGGTCCTAGATGTATCGAGGACAGGACGGCAATGCATCGTTGGGCACAAACTCACTCACACAGACACACACACTATATACAGGTATAATTTGGAGCAGCTAATTCACCTTGAATGCATGTTTTTGGACTGGAAAAGGAAAGCGGAGTACCCGGAAAAAAACGTACACCGACACTGGGACCACCCAGATCGGAATACGACCCTGGATGCCTAGTGCCGCCCTTTTCATCGCTTCAATATTCATTCATTCATTATCTTCCACTTTATCCTCTATTAGGGTCGTGGTGGGGTTCCCCATGCCCATCCAGGGGAGAAGGTTTCGGGCGCTGGGCAGATACACCCAGGACAAGACACCAATCTATCGCTGGGCACACACTCACTCACACAGACACACTCTATATGGGGCAATTTGGAGAACTCATTTGATTTGATCTATGTTTTTGGACTGTGAAAGGAAACCGGAGAACCCGGAGGAAACCCACACGGACACAGGGAGAACATGGAAACTCCACCCAGATGGGGCTTTGAATCGTGAATCCCTAGTGCTGAGAGGCGAAGGTGCTAACCACTACGTGGCGTGCCGCCCTTTTTATTGCTTCAATATTATAAATAGTTATTAGGAGTATAAATCCACTCGGAGCAGTATATAAAATGCAGCTGCGGGAGTTCTGTTGCGTTGATTAGTAGTGTTAGCCGTCATTTCTCCGGCTGCCGCTATCTTTCTCCCCATGCACCCCCCCCGCTTCAATCATCCGAATAAGCGACCTGTGAGAGACTAATCCAGAATGATCAGGCTGCTTTTGATTTAAAGGCGATGCCCTGCTCTCCTGCGTGCCCCCCTGCGCCCCTCCGTACCCCTGTTTACGGCACAGCTGTCTTTCTTGCGTCTGATTTGCACCTCCCAGTTCCCCGCTGTCCTCTTTTCTTCTTGACAAGGCTTCGCTGCGGGTCAGCTGCGCCGCTTGCAGATTGTAAACTATGGGCTCAGCTGGCTGATGGCGCTGCGCTCCGGGCATCGCGGGTTCGAAAGTGTGTTAATACGGCGCGGCTGAGTCGGCGAGGCGGAATGAGGGGAATATCGCCTGTTTGGTCACGCATGGTTTCCTAAGTGATGTAATGCCACTATTACATATGCTATACACATTCATTACCACATGGTTCAGTGTGTGTACAATCAGCACGCGCTGCTAAGAGGCTTTCGTTGCGGCAAATTCATCTTGTGTTTAATCTCAGGCTGTTTACCATGAGGCAGCATCCCGACAGATGTTAAAAAATATATGGATGTCTTTACTGTTAAATAAACGGGGACTGTATTAGTTCCATGGGCGGCATGGTGGCTTAGGGATTCCCGGTTCGAATCCTCATCTGGATGGAGTTTCCATGTTCTCCCCGTGTCTGCGTGGGTTTCCTCCGGGTTCTCCGGTTTCCTCCCACAGTCCAAAAACCTGGATCAACTCAATTGAGTTCTCAAATTGCCCCATATTGAGTGTGTCTGCTTGAGTGGGTGTGTGCCCAGCGATAGATTGGCGCCCTGTCCTGGGTGTATCTGCCCAGCGCCCGAGATGTTCTCCCCTGGATGGGCATTGATAACCCTGCCGTGAACCTAATAGAGGATAAAGCGGAAGATAATGGATGGATATATTAGTTCCGGGCGGCACAAATCCCCATCTGGGTGGAGTTTCCATGTTTTCCCCATGTCCACGTGGGTTTCCTCTGGGTTCTCCGGTTTCCTCCCACAGTCCAAAAACATGGATCAACTCAATTAATTTCTCCAAATTGCCCCATATAATGTGTGTATGTGTGCGTGTCTGTGTGAGTGTGTGCCCAGCGATAGATTGGCGCCCTGTCCTGGGTGTATCTGCCCAGCGCCCGAGACGTTCTCCCCTGGATGGGCATTAGGAACCCCCCCCCCCCCGCGACCCTAAAATAGGACAAAGCGGAAGATAATGAATGAGTTTCCTTTCACACTCCAAAAACATGGATTCAGGGTGAATTGCCCCCATTAGGAATTCTTAGCTATTACGATCCCAAACCATAGGCACTGGATTGCCGTTCAAAGCTTTATCTCTGGGGTGAAGGTTCTGCGGTGTTTACAGTCAAGTTTAATCAATTTAATAATAATTTTATAATGATAAAGGAAACAACCAGGACTGCCAAATCCCAGTTCATCCCACAGGTGTTCGGTGGGGTGAAGCCCCAGTCCAGACAGGTAGCCGGGTAGGTAGCCTACCGGGCTAAAGGCGCTTTACATTCCGCAGCACTGATCTCAACATTCACTGAAACGAAGCACTCGAGTCCAAACCTTCTAATAATAAGGGCCATCAATCTGATCTTGACCACCCTGTGTAATTGAAGTGCGTTCACGGAGATGGAAGTGATGCAGGTAGAACGCAAACAAAGTCGATTCCGTGATTTAATTCCAGGGTTTTGCCCCCCCCCCCCCCGTGAACATCTCGGCATTCTGCACGCGTAAGCGCGCCGACGGGAAACTCTCTGCAGGCTGAAATGGCAATGATAGAATCCAAACACATTATTCTTATCACTAATGCGGAATTATGAATAGTATCGGGGGATTAGGGAAGGTAAACACATTCTTCATACAGTGTTCAGCCTGATCCTGGATCAGTGTTTACCTCTTATCAGTGTGCGTGTGTATGCTAATATAATTCATAAGAGTCTATGAAACTGGGGTCTGAAGCAGGTTGTGATGACGGCAGGCACAGTCTAAAAGCATGAAATATAGGATGCCTGCCCTCAAATCAGCGGCTTTAGGCGAACCTCAACTCCTCACTGCCCTTTGAAAGGATTTTCACAAGAGTTTTTGGTTGTGCAGTCCCTCAACTCCATGTTCTCAGTTCCACTGACTGTAAAGATGGACTTTATAGTTCTGCAATTCCAGACTGTAGTCCCTCTGTGTGTTCTATAGGACATACTGTGTTCTCTGTTCTAATGCTCAGAAGCCCAATAGTACCACCACAGAGCAGGGGTTATTGGGTGGGTGCATTATTCCTATCCCAGCAGTGTCACTGAGGTGTTTAAATGAAACTACAGCAGCACTCCTACACTAAAACCCCCTCACCACATCAGTGTCACTGCAGAACTGACATTAATCAATCCACCACCCAAATGATACCTGTTCTGTGATGCTCCTGACCAACAGAGAACAGAGAACCAACAGGGGACCAACAACAACAAAGAACACAGATGGACTACAGTCTGGAATTGTAAAACTACAAAGTCCATCTACATGGTAAGTGGAGGAAATAGAGAATGGAGCAGGAAAGGGGCGTGTCCAAACTTAAGACCAGTTCGCTATACTTATAAAAACCCGACATGTTATTTAAACAGGTGTTTTAACAGACTGGTTTGGGTCAGAACACACGGTCAGTTATGATACAGCCTCCCTGGAGCAATCAGGGTTAAGGGCCCTGCTTAGGGACCCAGGGACTGCCAACACCCCAACCCCTGAGCTCCCACACCCAACCCAACCCCACTCCCCTCCACTCCACTCCTGCCTCAGACTGTATCGATCTGATGCCAGAAATCCATATCACAGTGTTGCCTCCCAACACGAGTTACTATAAAGCTTTTCTCTGCTCTTCCTGGATCTCTCTCGTCTCCCAGAAGCTCATCATTACGCAAATAGGCCGCTCTAAAATGCCCCCAAGCGTATGAGTGATACCGAGTAATTATTAATAATGAACTGAGGATGAATTCTAGATGAACAGACATATGGAAAATAAGGCGCAGAACCTAAAGCAGCTGAATAGAGATGAATGTGTGGAGGGAATCTCAGAGGTTTGTTTCACAGCGACGCCGAGATTTTGATTCCATGACCTCTGCACTGCTGTGATGAAGCAACGGGATGCATCCATAGATTTGAGATCAAATAATCCCTGCTCTGTGGTGCTACTATTGGGGTTCTGACAGAGAAAAGAGGACGTACCTCTGCACTGTAACACAAACTGATGGACTACAGTCTGGAATTGTAAAACTACAAAGTTCTGGAAGTGGAACTGAGAACATGAGCAATGAGTGGAGCGATTGCACACAAAAACAACCTATGCTGACCTCCTGACCCGAAATTTAATTGTCAATCAAAACAGACCTCATAAAGACAAAGTCTACGATGAAAAGGTTGTAAGAAAGTCCAGCTTCTTTTATTTAAGTTTAAACATCAATAATGAATAATGAAATATAAGACGTTGACACTGATGGACTCAAATGTTCCGGAGCCAACCACGCATCCTAATGACTGTAGGTGTATACGAGCGAGTGAGCGAGAGAGAGAGAGCGAGCGCTGATCCTGGACCTGCTGGACCCACTCCAGCAGCCGTGGGAGGCTGTAATAACCTCTCGCTGCCTCGTCCTCCCCCGTTCGTCAGGCACCGACCCGGCAGAAAATTGCAGTATCGATCGAGTCATGATTTGGCTACGTCGCTGCTTTCCCCCCCAGAACGCTCCGGGTCGAGGCTGAGGGTGAAGCGGGCCTGGATGAAAACGCAGGAATAAAGCAGCCACCAGAGATCTGAGAGCCGATAAAAGAGCAGAGCCCGGCTTCTTCGCTTTTATATTCTTGTTTTGGGTTGGAGCAGCCAGCGAGGCCAGGCGCACGGTTTCGCCTCTCGGCGGCTCCGTTACAAATCCAAACCTCGACGTTAAAGGGGTCTGGAAGCGGAGAGAGGCATTAATGCCCAGTAGTGGGCTGCATTCCTGGGCTGAGCGCCAGGTCGAGCCCACAGCGGCTCGCAGAAAACGCCGGGTAGCTGCTTTAGCAATTCCAATGTGCTTTTCTCTGAAGCCTGAAGTGTGCGAGCATCGACTTGTGCTCGGCGAGTTACTACACTGACAGTCTGGTCACATGATCCACACAGGCACTGATTCAACACAGAGGTCCCTGGAAACACACACACACACACACACACAAAAGTGTGTTGCTTATCCATCCTACAGTCACTAACGACAGCAGGTCTTACTGGTGGGTAAGAAGGGTAAAGCTGGGAGGCTTAAGCGCTAACCGCTGCGCCACCATCAGGCCGTCAGGTGATCAGCATCCAGGAGACGTGTAATAAAAGAGCGGGAAATCAGCGACCTCACCATGCGGAACTGATCATGGGACTTGTCTGAAGTCTGAAGGACAGACGGAACAGATTACTGAAAATGTAAATAACCAGGAAAAAAAAAACCTAAACATCGGAACCCAGAGGCGTGCTCTCAGCAGCAGGAAATGGAAGGTCGAGTGAGGGCACATCCTGAGAGCATGTGTGTGTAGTGACCTTTGCAGACAAAGGGTGTGTGTGTACAGGGGGGGGGGTGGGGGGTGCAGAAGTGCACTGCTGAGGCAGCATCTATCTTTTCCTGTTATTTACTTTTTGGTTGCAAAACAGGATAATCTACCGAACTCCACTCACACCGTCCATCACAGGACAGACACAGTTAACAGTTGGGGTGGATGCATCATTAAAGGGTTTACATATCAGGTAGAGGTGTATGTATCAGAGCTGGACCAAGCCTGGATAAACCAGAGAGGTGGTTGGGGATGGACACCTGTGACCCTACTAGAGGATGAAGCGAAAGATAATGAATGAAAGAATGAAAGAATGAATGAATATAAAGATAAATACAGCAGCATATAAAATGTGAGATGTAGCAGAAACGGGGGGGGGGGGGGGGGGGGGGGGGGGGGGGGGGGGGGGGGGGGGGGGGGGGGGGGGGGGGGGGGGGGGGGGGGGGGGGGGGGGGGGGGGGGGGGGGGGGTTTACAACTCCGACCCCCTCCCCCGCGGCCCCCTTCCCGCCCCTCAGTTCCTGCTTGGCACACAGCTTACAAACAGTAACGCTTCTGAAAACGATTTGGGTTGGAAAAGAAAGAGGAGAAGCTGGAGAAGGTTCTGGAATGATCTGAATTCCTGAATCAAACGGAACCGTGCACCTCAGGAGTTCTACGTTAGAGTCAGAATGTATCGCTCAGCACTGGGGATGCTGGTGGAATCCCGATCTGGGTGTTTCCGTGTTCTCCCTGTTGTCCTTGTGGATTTTCTCCGGGTTCCTCTGTTTCCTCTAACAGTCCGAATACATGGATTCAAGGTGAATCGGCGGCTCTAAATCGGCCCATATACTGTGTGCCTAACAATAGATTGGCAACCTGTCCTAGGTGTTTTTGCCCAGTGCCCGAAGCATTCTCAACAGGATCTGTGGGGGGCTCTGCCAGAGATCACCGTGCAGCATTTATAAGTCGGGGTGAGACATCCAGCAGGAGAAGAGGCAAGACACGGAGTGAGTAAGATGGAACAAAGCAGCTACAAATGGAGGAAGAGGGGAAACACTAGAGTGCTGGGCTCCATGGAGGTAGGAAGGCGGGGCCCACTGATCCACACCAGCTACATTTCTCTAATGCACTTCGCATGGTGCTGCGTCACCAGTGCGCTACACACACACACACACGCCTCATGTTGCGCCTGCAGCTCTCTGCCGGAGTCTTAACCACCTCACGCGGTCATCATGCGTGAACACAAGTCTGGCAGGGATTAACAATCACACTAAAGTTAAAAGCCAGCTGTCAGAACGCTGCGCCTTAGAGTTCTAATGGGAACCTACACATCGCTGCCTACAGAACCCACTCTGCCGACTCACTGCTTCAGGTGCGGCGCTGGAACCAGGAGCTTTAACCCTCTGTGAGAACAAACCCCTTTTTACATCAATAAATAAAAGAAAGTACGATCACTCAGGCACCCAGTCCTGGAGCCCTATTTAATCGATTGTACAGGTGCAATGTGAAGGCGTCCCAATACTTTAGTCCACATAGTGTGTCATTAATTAAACCTGGGGGTGGGGGGGGGTGGGGGGGTGAGCTGACAGAGATCTTCCTCTCTAATCTCTGAATTATTGATGTGATGAGGAGATGAGTTCAGCGTGCCGCTCACTGACTCCTCCCCGGTTCCTCTATTGATAACCTTCAGAGAGCAACAAGCTCCGAGAGGAGACACTGCGCGCGCGCGAGAGAGAGAGAGAGAGAGAGAGAGAGAGAGAGAGAGAGAGAGAGAAACCCAAAGAGGAGGAAAGAATACTGAAAGCACAGAATTAAGGGGATTTAGAGCGTGAATAATAATTCAGCCAAACTTTCTTTATTAACACACACACACACACACACACACACACACAAGTTTGTGGGGACATTGTGGGGACCTGTGGGGCCAAAAAATTTAACTTTTTTTATTAAATACTGATGTCTCGATATTAACACAACCATTTCTAATCTAACCCAAGCGTGTGGTAGCTCAGTGGTTAGGATGTTAGGCTATCAAACTGATAGACTACCGGCGTAGGGGTGTGTGTGGGGGGGGGGGTTTCCGCATGCCCATCCAGGGGAGAATGTTTTGGGCGTTGGGCAGGTGCACCCAGGACAGGACTTACACATGATATAGAAGTCATAGAGAGCAGCCGATTCACCTTGAATACATGTGTTGGGATTGTGGAAGAAAACCGGCGGACCAGGAGAAACCCTCGCAGAATCATTTACATTTACATTAGATACGTCGAAAACATGGAAACGTCATCAGATCAGGATTCGAACCTGGATCCCCAGCACTGAAGGCTGACGTGCTAAGCACCACACCACCGTACCACCTTACATGCAAGGTGCTTTGAATAAAAGCATCGTCCAAATGACCCTTCTGTGAGGTCATGTCATGTGACCAGCAGACCAGCCGGACGGCACTCTGTCTCCCTCATCATCCCTCAGTCCCTACACACTTCCTTCCTTAGGACTTATTTCTTCTCATCTTGCTGCTCAGTGGCGTTAAACCTCGTCCCCACCCTCAGCACCACTGCACGGATCCGTCTGCGCAGCAGAACCTCCCTGAGCAGCTGACTGCGTTGCTGATGTTTCCCCTTTTGCTCCACCAGAATAAATGCATTAGTCATACAACGTCCCGGTGATGAACGAGCGCGTCCCACCACCGGTGTTCATAATCAAAACAGCGACCGCTGGAGAAAATAAAGTGATTATTGCTCCCGCTGCGGCAATGTGCTGATTCAGACGCAGAGCCGTCTCATCTTCCTGTTAACTCCCTCCTTGTTTCACTCGCATATGCACTTCCTGTTCTCTGACTAAGGCACAGCATCAGTATCAGCGACCAGATTCCATCCCATACACCGGATTAATTACTGAGCTACATGCGACTCTGCCGTCCAATTAGAACACGCCACACCGAACAGAAATGAATCGAGTTAATTAATCAGATCAGACCCGTTATACCCTGAACACACTGCATACAGTGCCAGCCAAAAATCTGAACACGCCCCCTTTTTGCTCCACTATCTGTTTGTGTTCTACAGTACATACTGTGTACGTCCCCTTCATTTTCTAATGGTCAGGACCCCGATGATGGCGGGTTGCTATTTGAGCGGTGCAGATCCCTGGACTCAATGCACTGCTCCATGAGGTTCTCCGTGTTCCTGTAAGTGGAGAACCCACAGTATAGTGTAGACTATGTATCTGTGTTCTCTGTACAAATGCAGTCAGGTTTAATAGAGTTCAGTTCATTTCAGTGTTCGGTGGCATTGGACACGCGCCTGTGTTGATGGTCCACCACCGAGATAGCGACTGACGTCTGACTGTCCACATCTGGAGAGGATGTTATCAGTCGGCGGTGCACCTGGGTCTCAATAATACGCCAGAAATGTAGCTAAACACACCACATTTGGAGAAGGCCATGTCCATCGGGGGAGGATATATTCACACGCAGCGTTGCTATTTAATTGACGCAGGCAGAAGGCGGGGTGAAAGATGGTGATGAGCATAGAGTGATGAGATCGGGCTTTAGTCTTGTTGCTGGGTAATGAGCTGCCACCTGTAAATATTCTGTAAGTCTCTCTGAATGAAAACACGACTCCAGCCCACAGGAACGTCTGTGGTGAGAAGAACCTCAGAGTTTCATCTCTTTCAGCTTGTTCAGGAGACTCAGTTTTGTTAAACTGTATCTCAGCTCGCAACATGTACAAGCTTGGCTTGTGGTTTTACTACTACACTCTCGAACACAACAGAGGGTTGGCATCGAGGGTGTGTGATATGACGAGAAACGCTTGTTAACGAGGAAGATGTCTCCAAGATCTGGGTTTACTGGGGGATTGTGGGATAGCAGTCACATACATGCATGAGAGAGGCCAAGCAGGGGATTGGATGATCTATTTTGCATACAGTGTGTACACACAGAGGAAGGTTTCCTTCACATTTAACCCATCCGTGCAGTGAAACACACACAACTGGAACATAGAACCCAGATTTCATCCTCGATGAACCTTAGGAACCCACTAGGACAGAGATAGAGACAGGTCCTTTCGTCTCAGTTCATAGTTCTCCTTATTTCAGGATCATGCCTTTAAAAAAATCCCTTCCACCTGCCTTGACTCTCATCTCTGACCCCCGCCAGGATGAATCACTGAAAAAGGAGGAATGGTTGAATAATGCTTGAATCATCAGTCCAACCGTGTGTACGTCCGTCTCCGTGTTTAAATCACAGGAACCTGGTCTTGAAAGTCAAGCGAGAGGACTCTCGGACCTGCGGAGACGACAGCCGACGCAGCAGAAGACACTTGACTTCGCAACCCTTCATAAAGCTCTGACAGTGAAGCGTGCGATAAAGTGAAAGAATGCTGAGTCGCAGAGAAAGCCGGAGAGGAAGGTGTAGGTGGAGGCGCCACGTTGGGCGCTTTTTGACGAATTGTGCAGCTGCTCAGGAAATCAGCGAGCGTTAGGCTCCTCTGAGTGGAAACGCCGGTGAAAAATTGGCGGCGGGCAACATTTAGACGCTGCTCGTAAACAAAAGTGAGGAATGCCATTGATAAAAACGTTGGCATCTGCAGAAAAGTAAAATATGGCGATGTAACGCTAGGGACCGGCGCGCCAGCCGCGCGGATTCCATTTAAAATGGTGCCGTCCTATAAAGAGGCACTTTGTCTTCGCTGTCAGTTGGATCCATGAGCAATGCTTCTTAAAATAGAAGCGATGGCGAAGCACATAGGAAGTATGTTTAATGCCAACGAACGATTCTTTGGAACTCTGTTGGAACGATGCGTTTCAATTACAGGCTCCGTGAAAGTTCCAGGTCGAGAGCGGGAACAGGATTAGAGAATCCATTCCGCCTGTAATTCACTGTAAAAGAAGATCAGCAGCAGCCGCTATACTTTAACATATACTACACTACACATACTCAACACCGCACGGGCCTAAGGACTCAGAATCAACAGAAACATCCAGCGCTGAACGTCAGGGATCAGTGTGATCTACACGGTCCTCACTACTCTGTGCACCGTCAAGTTTTAAAGTGTTAATGAGACAACCTCTCTGATGTTCCATTAAAATTCCTCAATCATACTGTAGTTTTAGAGCCTTTACTTTAAGAGCATCAATAAGTTCAGTGACCCCCACAAAGGGGATATAGGGTGGTGGATAATTCTCAGGGCTGCCGTGATACCGACATGGTGGTGGTCTGTTCGTGTGTGTGTTGTGCTGGTGGATCAGAACAGTACACCAATAAAAACAACAGAGGTCTGATCCACACATACCATGGTCCACCACCCTAATGCTACCTGCTCTGTGGAGTCCTGATCATCAGAGAACAGAGTAAAGGGGACGAACGGACTATGTAGAGAACCAGATGGACTACAAAATGCAAATGTAGAACTACAAAGTCAATGACAAGTCAGTGACAATGAGCTGCACCTAATGAAATGGTCAGGGTGTGTGTGTGTGTGTGTGTGTGTGTGTGTGTGTGTGTGTGTGTGTATATATATATATATATATCATACTATAGGCGGCACGGTGGCTTAGTTGTTAGCATGTTCGCCTCTCAGCACTAGGGATTCCCGGTTCGAATCCCCATCTGGGTGGAGTTTCCATGTTCTCCCCGTGGTGGGTTTATGATGTGGTAGCATACCATAAAAAGCTTAAACACAAGTCTCCTGTGCTACAGTCTTTTAATGTTCTGTGACCCGATACACTTCACTTTCCTTCCTGACATATTCAAATTTATGAAACTGGTAGTTTTAGTACTAAAATCTAATTGGCTAAACTGTGACATTATTGACAATAATGCACACCTCTAAGCACTTTACACTGTTTGATATACAATACATTATTTTAAATCATGTTCTAGAAATGAAAACACAAATTAATATAAATAGCAATGAGCACTAAACCTGTTGCAGCTGTTGTTTATAAACTGTGTTCTAGACCTTGGCCACTGGTTTTTGATCGTTAGAGAAACCGGTATCCTGTTACTCAGCACTCAACAGGGAAGACCAGATAATTAATGATTTTTGTTTTTAATAAATGCAAACCTTGTTTTTTATTATAGTGTGTTTGTGACTGTTTTATAAAAGAGGTAAATTTCCTGTGATTTATTCATAATAATGCAAAAACTATTTTTAGTTTCCTAAATTGCTCGTTTTATGAAACTAGTATATAAAATAATGACCTTCGACCTGTAAAAAGGCCAGTCTCTCTGTGGAGGGAACGACATGCAGCACTGAGATGAAAGTAAATCAAGCCACCATCCAGTGAACGAAGCTGACTGAAGTTGTGTTTTTAAGATTGTTACGTTGTGTAAGTTGGGTTGACAGACACACAGGAAGTGTGTGAAGCTTTAGATAAGCTGCCGGTCGACCCGTTGGGTGTGTGTTTCTGGAAGGATGTGGGTGAGAGCAAGATCAAAACATTTACACTTTGCTGACACGACCAGCTTGAAGTGAAATGATGCTTTTACACTTAACACGGTTCCACAGCGGGCGAGATGATGTTCCGCTCGCCTCGAGGCTTTCGCTTTGTGAGGCAGCAGCAAAGCAAATAGCATTTGAGGTTTGGAAAAATAAAGAGTTGGAGCAGAACAGGAATCAGACACTGTCCCTGTGTTTCAAAAAATACCAACCCTATCCCGTCAACCATTCATTAATTCATTCATTCATTATCTCCCGCTTTATCCTCTATTAGGGTCGCGGTGGGGTTCCCCATGCCCATCCAGGGGAGAACGTTTCGGGCGCTGGGCAGATAGACCCAGGACAGGGCGCCAATTCATCGTTGGGCACACACTCACTCACACAAACACACTCTATATGGGGCAATTTGGAGAACTCAATTGACTTGATCCATGTTTTTGGACTGTGGGAGGAAACCGGAGAACCCGGAGGAAACCCACGCGTACACGGGGAGAACATGGGAACTCCACCCAGATGAGGATTCGAACCGGGAATCCCTAGAGCTGAGAGGCAAACGTGCTAACCACTATGCCACCCTATCCCGTCAACCATAAATCTCAAAATCATCTCCAGCACAACCTCACTATAGCTATACTCCAATGCCTCACCACCTTCTCTACCAGATACCAGATAAACCAGATAAACCTCATGGCCATCTCCAAGACATACTCACGTTCTTCACGGCGGTTCTGTAATAAGGACTGACAATAAGTGAACACTAAATGGAGTGAAGGAACGAGGAAGTGTACCTAATAAACTGGCCGGTTTACATGCATCTAATTAAAAAACATCACCACAAAGGCAAATATTCCCAACGACTTGTAATGAATCACCTCGTGGTTGTTGCCAAAACACTAGAACATTAACGGAAGGCATCGCCTTCATATTATTGACATATCATCATGTGTCAATAATGGAGTGTATTTAAATGGATCTGGATGATTCTACCTTGGCAAGCGTGCGTGTCAGTCGGGGGGGGCATGTGAGCGTGTCAGTGGCGTGGCCGTGCCTGCTCAGCCATGCCATAACAAAGGGCAAATAGAACGAGCTCAATCACCAGCGTCCATTAGATCCTCAGTGAAGACTGAAGTCTTCTGAGGTCATCGCTGTAGCTTCTGTTAAACTGTACCACACAAAGACATCGGTCCTCACAAGGACTCAAGAGCTTTTTCTTGCCTTGGGGGGGGGGGGGTCTGAAAACACTGTAAAGCTGCTTTAAGGCAATGGATTGTTGTAAAAACCATGACATCACAGCAGGTCGCAGGTTCTGCCTTCAAATACAGTTGATGGCTGACACCAGGTCCGATCTTCCTGGCGCACACCACCACGTTACAGTAACACACCACAGAACCACGTTACGGTTACACACCACACCACCACGTTACAGTAACACACCACAGAACCACGTTACAGTAACACACCACAGAACCACGTTACAGTAACACACCACA
>JAFMOD010000046.1:847802-862040 GCA_019802435.1 Corydoras maculifer
CGCTACAGTAACACACCACAGAACCACGTTACGGTTACAGCAAAACACCGCGCACAATGAACGACCAGACCACAAACGGTTAAATATTCGTTCTCAGCAAGTGGTTTCAGCTTGAATAAAATGCAAATGCGCGTCGGTGCAGTTTGAAAGTCGCTGATCAGTAAGCACCACTTTCACTGTAGCATCTGCTGCGGTTCTAATGAGTACATCCACCCTCCATCGAGCCAACCAGCCATCTAACAATTTGCTTAATTAAAGGTTAGTTTCTAGCGCCGCTGACCCTGCGCACCACAGAAACCTGCCTGCAGCTCTTCCTCCCCTTTTCTTCTCCGACACGACTGAACGCGGGAGACGGGGGACACGCACTATTCCAGAAACCGACAGCCGCGCCGCAGTCTGATCAGCGCCCGGCCTCATGTGAAGCACAGACTGTTAAAAGACGACGGCGGGACGTTCTTTCACAAGCCGTTTCTCGCCTGCATGTCGTTTCTGAGCAATTAAGTCGGAATAAAAGGGCGAGGTCGCACCCTGCGATGGGCTGCGGGTTACAACTAGGTCACTTCTCGGCGCATCGCTCGCTTCCTCAATGATACCAAGCAAATATCCTCAAAGATGTTTGAGGAAGCCTGAGGCGCCGAGGGCCACCCCTGCCCTCCTCTCTCTCTGAAGCTGGATGCATATTCCCAGTCTCCCACACACACACACACACACACACACACACACACACACACCACTCCACTTATACAAACACTCGCTCCGGTCTCCAGCTCAGCATTTGATTAATGGTCCATTACAGGCTGAGCGTCGTCCCTTTCTTTCATCTCTCCACTTAAGTCGAGTTCATCGGAGCCACAGATTATGAGAAATACAAAAATACATTTGCAAAGAGATTCACGCCGTCGTCTTTCTACAGAACGTTTTTGTTAATGAATAATTAAGTCTCGCACATGTGTGTGTCCAGTGAGTGGACCTTCCCATCATTTAAAACTCCAACATACAGCACAGTACCAGTGTAACGTTTGGACACGCCCCCTTTTTGCTCCACTTATTCTCCAGGTTCTCAGTTCCACTTCCCGTAAAGATGGACTTTGTAGTTCCACAATTTCAGACTGTAGTCCATCTGTTTGTGTTCTACAGTACATACTGTGTACTCTGTTCTAATGGTCAGAACCCCAATAGTACCACCACAGAGCAGGCATTATTGGGTGGGTGCATTATTCCTATCCCAGCAGTGTCACTGAGGTGTTTAAATGAAACTACAGCAGCACTGCTGCACTAAAACCCCCTCACCACATCAGTGTCACTGCAGAACTGACAATAAACAATCCACCACCCAAATGATACCTGTTCTGTGATGCTCCTGACCAACAGAGAACAGAGAACCAACAGGGGAATAACAACAACAAAGAACACAGATGGACTACAGTCTGTAATTATAAAACTACAATGTCCATCTATACAGTAAGTGGAGGAGATAGATGATGAAGCAGGAAGGGGGCGTGTCCAAACTTTGGACTGCTTTTGAATATGTCACCCTGAACTTGTAAATGTTTGATAAGTACAGAATGGGGCAGCACGGTGGCTTAGGTGTTAGCATGTTCTCCTCTCAGCACTAGGGATTCCCGGTTCGAATCCCCATCCGGGTGGAGTTTCCATGTTCTCCCCGTGTCTGTGTGGGTTTCCTCCGGGTTCTCCGGTTTCCTCCCACAGTCCAAAAACATGGATCAAGGTCAATTGAATTCTCCAAATTGCCCCATATAGAGTGTGTCTGTGTGAGTGAGTGTGTGCCCAGCGATAGATTGGCATCCTGTCCTGGGTATATCTGCCCAGCGCCCGAAACGTTCTCCCCTGGATGGGCATGGGGAACCCCCCCACGACCCTAATAGAGGATAAAGCAGAAGATAATGAATGAATGAAAAGTACAGAATGACTGATTTTGGTGGAGGAATCTTAACAGAACATCATTAACCCTTTAAAGCTGGACTGTGCCAGCACCCTGCCGTTCAGGATGATTCTGTTGTTTTCTCTTCAGATCACCCCGAGGCCCCGTGTTTGCCTTCATGACGCACGGCAGGCAGGTCTGTTTCCCGTAAGCGAGCAGATTCAGACTCGAACCGACGCCAGAGTTCAGTTTGCACAGCAGGCGTACTTTAGCCTCAGAGCGCCTCTGGAACTTTCCGAACCGCGCGTTTGTTGTTTCATCGTCCCGTCCTTCTGCCTCGCCATCGAATCATGCCGACTCTCCCCGTCTTCAGCGGATCTCTACATTCTCCTGCCTTCGCTCCGGTCGTAATTATCCGGCACATTCATTCCACAAAATCAAAGGCTTGAGCGGAAAGACAATGAAACAGCGGGTTGTCATTTTTGGTGGCGTTCAATCGCCCGCAGTCTTTTTTTGGGAAAAGGTCGGCTCTCTGTTACGCAGAACGCTGCACTCACCGCAGGTTGCGCAACAGTTCTTTGTTTTGGGGGATTTTTGTACAGTTCTTTCATTACAGTTCTGCTCTCATCCCAGTTTCCGCCCCTTTCTTGCTCGGAGTTGTGGTTTTTATTTATAGTTGGCCTTTTCTTACCCCGACGCCGCTTTACAAAGACCAGAGCGGAGAAATCAGGCATGAGGCTCAGATTCCTATCTTTGATTCTTGTCGGCCAAATGAACGACGAAAAAAAAAAGGGTTTTAGTTTTCCATCTGATGTAACTGCAGGCTTTATTAGGTACCTGCTTCTAGTGCAATACTGTCAGTTCTGTAGTTCTGATGCAGTGAGGGGGTTTCAGTGAAGCAGTGCTGCTGTAGTTTCAGTTAAACACCTCAGTGACACTGCTGGAATGACCTACAGATACTCCAACCCTAAAACATCTGGTATGAATTGTCCCCCTGGTTGGCCTCAGGCCTCTAACAGCTGCAAGAACTCCCATGTAAAAACCCAGTGGTTGGTTTGACAATGTTATGGAGGGTGAAAGGATGAGCGGTCGGGAGGATGAGCAGTTGGGAGGTCAGGAGGATGAGAGGTTGGAAGGAGCTCAGAGGGGTGTGATGTTATATCAGGGTCACATGTTGCAGGGAGCAGATCAGTTCTTATTAGATGTGCACTCGCTGTAGGGCACTGCGGTGTTGGGACCTGCTGAGAGAAGACGGTTCTTGTTTTCTTGTTTAAACCGATCGAGGCAAACGGAAGAGAAAAACGAATTATACTGAATTCTGGAATAAGTACAGAAACTGAAGGTTCCACTACAAACCTGCACTCATTACAACTCTCACCTCACTGCAATGTGATACCTGTTCTGTGATGGTCCTGACCAATAGGGGACTAAAAAAACAAGAAAACTGATGTTCTACAGTCTGTAATTGTAAATCTACAAAGTCCATCTATACGATAAGAGAAGGAAACAGAGGATTGGTCTGGTTACTGCTGTCGGTTCCACCTCCCACCCCAAGCATCCATTCCCCCCACGCTGCTGTCACACACCAACAACTACAACAGTACAAAAGGCACTGGCCTCTCTGTAGTCCAAAATCCATATAGTGTCTGTAACACTGCTGAACTCCTGTAACGATTCCAAAAAAACCCAAAGACTCCGTTTGCCTTCCTGTCTATTGGTTTCAATAAGCATTGATCACGAGATAAGTTTCACATTGCGTCTCTGGAGTGGTTCCTGACCTTCAGCGTAATTCTGACAGAACAAATCCTCTGGTATTACGCAGAATATCAAACCAGAATAAAAAGAAAGAGGCTTTCCAACGCCGTCGCCGCTGCAGGTTACCTGCTCGCCGTCTGCTTGATTTGTGCTGACATTTACATTACGGTCAAAATGAGATCACTTGCTGAGAGGGCCGTCATAAAAGACCAGTGGACTAAACTAATATTGATGCCTGAGTTCTACGGGACGATCTCGGTCTTTGGGAAACGTGCAGATGTGGAGCAGCCTCGGCTTTGGTGTCGCCAGCAGGGACGCATTCTGCCGCCGTTTCCAGTGTCTGTTGACGCGGGAACTATCGACTCAGCGGATGAATCCGCTGACTCATCTTATTGATGGCACTCACAGAACCCATGTTTAACAGTAATGTACCCAGCGAACTCGATGCCGACGGCGGGTTCCGTGCTCCGGGAAGTGGCGGCAGTGGCTGTGACTCCGGCCACTGTGACGTTTCATTTGAAAACCTGAAAGCAGAGCAGATGTCGATTTGTTGTCTCTGAACCGTCGCTGTCTGGCATAGAAATAGCGAAAGTGGTTGAGCTGCAGACGTGCAGGATGTAGGGGATGTCCGGGAGTCTTTAAGAGCAGCAGGGAGGTTTATGGATCTGTAGTTGCCCTGGGCATCCGGGAAGAACTGCGGACGGCTGCGTTTCCTTCTCCTACAAAGGCTAGTTAAGCATTTTCCGCCTTTTTCACCATTTTCCCTGAAGAGTGGACAATTCACGTGACCTGAGGACCTGTGTCAATCAATTACTTATTCATTAAATGCTATGCTTTATTATTAGCTCTAACTGCCTTCCGTGTCTGTTTCTTTTGAGGTGTGACCGGCTTCCTGGAGATCTTCATCCATGGCTCTGCTGGCGAACACTGGATGGAACCTGAATATTAATTGGACTGGCGGTCCTGCAGGACGCCCTTAATGGACTCAATTCTCCAAATTGCCCCATATAGAGTGTGTTTGTGGCTGTCCTACACTGTAATTGATACCTGACCGCTCAAGAAGAATGAGTCCCCCACTGAGTCTTAGTCCTCCCAAGGTTTCTTGCTTAAATAATAGCATATCAGGGAGTTTTTTCTTGCCACTGTCGCTTCGGCTTGCTCTTTGGGGGTTTTTCATTCTGTAAAGCTGCTTTGTGACGATGTACTGTTGTAAAAAGCGCTATATAAATAAATTACTTGAACTTGAAGGTGACTGTGTGCTGACTGTATGTGGTTGGTAGTGGTGATGCTTGCCCCCCCCATCTAACCATAGAACACACCTCGTTTCAGGACCACCACGCCTATCGGTGAAGATGAAGCTTCCTGTCGCTCCAACCAAATAACAAACGTTCTGAGGTCTATTTTGAGTCTTGTGGAACACAATAAGATGACACAACCCTGTGAGTATGCAGTTTCTCAGTTCTCTTTTCTTTCCCGAACAGGAAACACAACTTCGAGGCCATTTCTCGTCCAGCTCGGATCAGTTTCAGGTGGAACGTCTTCAGATCGATGGTGTTTTTTTTTTGAAGCCCGTTTCAGACGAACTCGCTGCGCAGCCACTGCAGCCGCACTCTGTTCTCGTTATCCAATACACTCCGTCCGGATCAAAGTCTTCTGTATTCTGATCTTCCTCACAGGCCTCTGTGCTTTCTGACCCTAAGCATGCTGGGATGTGATTACACAGATAAAATCTCCACCTCCCAAGACAGTGGCCCTGATGAAAACAGAAGCCCGGGGCAATGTGCCATTTCCTTTCTCGTCCAACACATGGATCTCAGATCTTGCCAAGCTACAGCCACCATACCAACTGTAGCTGAGAGATCTACATCTGCGACGCGGGCTTACATCACGATATCAATCCATTATTTTGAAGTGAGAATCAATTCATTCATCTCCACCTCTCAGCACTGAGGATCCAGGTTTGAATCCTGATCTGGGCAGAGTTTCCATGTTCTCCTCATGTGGGTTCTGTGTGGGTTTCCTCCAGGTTCTCCAGTTTCCTCCCACAGTCTAGAAACATGGACTCATGGTGAATTGGCTGCGCCAATCTGCCCCTTTAGTTTGTGCCAAGTGATAGATTGGCGCCCTGTCCTGGGTGTATCTGCCCAGCACCCCAGACTTTCTCCCCTGGTTGAGAATGTGGAACCCATGACCCTGGTACAGGTTTACATGGTCAAGATAATCAGATGAGGTGAGTTTCCTGCAGGGTGCTGATTAAAAACTGAACCGTGACTGGAGCTGCATGGTATCCTTGCTACCTGCTCCACCACCTCGTCATCCACAACATAATACATCTTCTTCAAACAAAGAAATCCTGGCATGAATCACGTTTGGGACTTATCCAGGGAATCGACGCAGGTGTGAAGAAAAGCCCACATCTCTTTATATTCACCAGAATAAGAAAATCCTTGAAGATCCGTTTAAAGAAAGCAGCGGCTTTAATGTGAAGAACCGAATCCAGCCAAAACTCAAACAAGCATCCCGGGACCTCGCTTTGCTTTATTTATGCTTATACTCGGCTTTTATGGCTAATGCTGCGTTCATTAAATCGGCTTCACAAACCCGACGTACTGTTCCCGTTCTCCTCCTTCTCCTTAGTTTTATTCGATGCACAAATCGTTCATCGTGTCTCGTTTCCTAGTTTTTAAATTCGAATCACAGAATTTTACCGACTGATGGAACCGCTGCTTGTGGTTCTGACGACATGGTTGGCATCTGAGGGTTGTGAGTTCAAACATCTAGTTACCACTGAAGTTACCAGAGTGGGTTCTGTACATGGCTCTTAACTCTTATTGCCCTTATTGCTGGGGGGGGCTGACTCTGTACACCGAACCCAAAGAACAAGTCAGGAGAAGTGTGGCTTGTTTTGCCCGAGAATTTACCCCTAAAACCCCTCAGAGGCAAATGCTTGTTCACAGCAACGAAAAAGTGAGAGAAGCATAAAACTAATATGCACATGCACACACACACACACACACACACACACTTCGGGCGGCACGGTGGCTTAGTGGTTAGCACTTTCGCATCTCAGCACTAGGGATTCCCAGTTCGAATCCCAATCTGGGTGGAGTTCCCATGTTCTCCACGTGTCCGTGTGGGTTTCCTCCGGGTTCTCCGTTTTCCTCCCACAGTCCAAAAACATGGATCAAGTCAATTGAGTTCCCCAAATTGCCCCATAGAGTGTGTCTGAGTGAGTGAGTGTGTGCCCAGCGATAGATTGGCGCCCTGTCCTGGGTGTATCTGCACGGCATCTGAAACGTTCTCCCCTGGATGGGCATGGGGAACCCCACCATGACCCTAATAGAGGATAAAGCGGAAGATAATGGATGGGATGGACACACACACTTCATATATTACATACACACACACACCCCTCATATAAAAATACACACAATACACACACATGCCTTCTATGAAAACACATTTGGACGTTACTAAAACAACATTCTAAAAATCGAACCCAGTCATTTTAACTTCTGTGATGTTACCCATCACTTTTTAATCAACGCTACATTCTTTCGCAGCTCGACATCAGAAATCTGAGCTAAAGGACCGAGACGGTTCTCCATCACTGCGTCTGTGGGTCTGTATCAGTTAGCATCAGGTCCCCTGTGTGCGAGATCCATACTGATCCATCCTGCAGGAACTTAAAGCACACTGATCTGTGTGTGTGTGTGTGTGTGTGTGTGTGTGTGTGTGTGTGTGTGTGTGTGTGTTTTCTTTCAGGCTTTCTGCGTGTGACCCAAAGTGCGAGTTCAGCCTGTGATCTCAGTCAGCGAGATGCGGCGCTCCCGAAATAGAGAACCATGTTGGAATCCGTCCAGAACGAAAGAACTGGATTCTCGAAAACAATGAGGAAAAAAAAAAAACCAAACAGCTAATTCAGACTGCGGCCTCGAAAACAACCATTTATCAACAGCTGCAGCGCGAGACCTCAAAGAAATTGAATTCTGAAGACAAGTATTCTGAAGCGATACGTTTCTGGAAATGTTCCAACTCTGCGATGCAACTTATCAGATTTCCGATATTCAGACTCCAGATACTTTCTAACTTTTAATAGGCGAATATTAAGATTTAATGAAGGAGGAACACAATAACTCCTCCACCCTGTTACCTCCCAGCACAATAACAGATTGTACAAATCAGTTTAGCACCAACGTTAACACTGCGCTTCCTGAGCGTGTACAACACACACACACACACACACACACACACACACACACACACACACACACCCAGCACCAATTACTGCTGCCAGGCGAGTCACTTAGAACACCAATAAATGTGGAACCAAAGCCCCCTTTTCTTTTTTTAATTTTTTTTTTTTATAGATGACTGAATTAAATCTCGTGTGTGTGTCCGTGTGAGTGAGTGTGTGCCCAGCGATAAATTAGCACCCTGTCTCTGAGTATCTGCCCAGCACCCTATGGGCATGTGGAACCCCCCGCAACCCTAATATAGGATAAAGCGGAAGATAATGAATGAATGAATGAATCCTCTACTAGGGTCTTGAGGGTGGGGGGGGGGGGTGTCCCATGACCATTAAGGGGAGAATGTACACCCAGGACAGGCTGCCAATCCATCACTAGACACAGACTCACTCTCACACAGATACACAAAACGACTAATATATACATTGGAGGCACCTGGATCTCCAGCACCAAGAGGCGAACTTTATCAAAAAATATTTTTCCTGTTTCTCTTTTACTAAATTAACTGGCTCTTTAAGCCAAACCTCAGCTGTCTGCAGGTATTTGACCAAGTGGAACCTGTTCTGCACTATTAAAAAAAAAAAACAGACGCCCTGATTTACAATCCTGTTCTAATTAAAGGCTCACCTGTTCATCACGCTCACCTGCACTTGCACACTTCAATAAAATGCTTCAACAAATAACAGCTGCTTACTTGCAAAGAAAGAAAGAAAACAGGAAACCCAAAGGCTGCCGCAATCATTTCGAAATTAGACATCTGTGCTGCAACTGTAGTCGTATGCTGTACATCATGAACATCCATCAACCCTGTTATCAATAAGTATATTCATTTGCATGTTTATTTAAATATTTGGGGCCCCTAGTGGTTAGCATGTTCTCCTCTCAGCACTAGGGATTCCTGATTCGAATCCCAATCTGGGAGGAGTTTCTATGTTGTCCCCGTGTCCACGTGGGTTTCCTCCGGGTTCTCCGGTTTCTGACCACAGTCCCAAAACATGGATCAAGATCAATTGAGTTCTCCAAATTGCCCCATATAGAGTGTTTGTGTTTGTGACCAGTGATACATTGGCGTCCTGTCCTGGGTGTATCTGCCCAGCGCCCGAAATGTTCTGGATGGGCATGGGGAACCCCCCGCGACCCTAATAAAGGATAAAGCGGAAGATAATGAATGGATGGATTTAAATATTTGGACTGCAATTAGTTTAACAATTCAGTCTAATCTTCAGAATATCATTCTGTAGAAAAAGGTCAGGAATGTAATCTGAGATGCATTTTACAACTGCTGCATCAGAAGTCGAACCCGAACAGAGAAAACAGGGAGAACAGAGAGCAGGGAGAGGCACTAGGCATTTTCAAGAAACTACTAAAGACGCATCTTTTTAACAAATACCTGTTGTCAAAAATAAAATAAAAAAATAAATAATAAATAAAGGTGGGGGGGGGCAGCATAAGATAACGATCAGGTTTGATAATTCTACAGTGTAGCTGGTTTTCTTCTGACCTGTGTTGTTCTCATTTGTAAGTCCATCCATCCATCCATTATCTTACGCTTTATCCTATATTAGGGTCACAGGGGGGTTCCCCATGCCCATCCAGGGGAGAACGTCTCAGGCTCTGGGCAGATACACCCAGGACAGGGTGCCAACCTATGGCTGGGCACACACTTACTCACACACACCCTCTATTTGGGGCAATTTGAAGAACTCAATTGACTTGATCTATTTTTTTGGACTGTGGGAGGAAACCCACGCGGACACGGGAAGAACATGGAACCTCTACCCAGATTGGGATTCGAGCCGGGAATCCCTAGTGCTGAGAGGAGAACATGCTAACCACTAAGCCACAGTGCAACTCTCATTTGTATGTCGCATTGGATAAAAGCTCTGCTCAATGATCAGATGTAAATGTAGGGAGAACAGAGAGAACAAACAGGGAGAACAGAAGCTGGTGTAGGAACTTAAGCAGCAGGTGGCCCTCTCTTACCTCGCGCACTTTGTCTCTCCTGTGTGCGGTGTGAGGCTCCGCCGGGTTCCCTCTCTGCTCCCCGAGCGCGGGTTTCTGCAGACACTTTCGAAAAGCCTCGTAGCCCGGGGTCCTGGCGGCGGCGGCGGCGGATGCGGCGGTTCTCTGGGTCGTGACCCGGCGCTCCGGTTCCGTCCTGCGCTCCCCGCGGGTGGACGCCGACCGGTCCGCGGTGCCGCTGCTCGGCTTGCGGCTGACCCGCGCCTTGGGGTTCCCGTCGGCGGGCTTCTCGGGCGGCTGGCCCCGGGTGTGGGCGCCCTCGGTGCTCGCCGGCTGCGGGTTCGTGGCGGCGCCGTCGCTTTTCGCCTGAAACAGGCGCTTGAGCCGCACCGGGTCGTGCAGGAGGAAGAGCGCGCCGAGGCAGAGCGTCACCAGGCCGGACAGCAGCAGCAGGAAGGCGAACTTCTGGGACAGCCGGAGCCCCATGGCCGACACCGACACCGCGGGCAGCTTCCGGAACGCCATCGGGCAGCGCGCTCGGCGTGGATGTGCGTGCGTCAGCGCCGCCGGAGGTAAAGAACCGAGGGCCAAAGTTTGGGGAAGTGCTTTTCTCATCAGAGGGAGAGAGGCAGGCGGCGCGCTCCCCCGCCCTCCCCGCGCCTCTCCAAGCGCATCATCGCGCACGCAACTCAACTTTCCCGTTAGGATTTAAGAATCAGAACGCACTCCAATCGCGGCCACGTAATCCCCGAGATTACCCCTAATCTGTCTCTCAAGCCCCTATAATAACCATAATAAACAGACAAACGGCCAAACACGTGAAAGCCCCAGAAAGCGTCCGTTGAAGGGCTAAAGGGCTAGACGCGCGTCCCTACGAACTTTCAGCCCTATTGTCCTCCTAATCCCCGACGGATTAGACAATCCCAGATATCACACAGAATCCGAGCTCTAGGGTCATCCGTGGAAAGGTGTGCCACGTCCACGGCGCGCACCTGAAATCCGTTAGCGTCGTCCAAAAGCGTGCACTCGCCCGGTTTCAACGCGAACGCGCAGACGGCCGGGTCCGCGCCTGCAGTCGGCTCCGGGCGGCACGTGGACGTGCGCGGTGCGTGGACGCGCGGGACGCGACGCGACGCTGTGCATCCGACCTGCGGGACGCCGAAACGCGCGTGGACTGGGGGGCGCGCGCCGCTGCCACGTAATCCGTCCGCCCGCCCGCACTTCGCTTCCGCTGCACACCGGGATCAAAGCACCGATCCGGGGATGCTGATGGAACCCCCCCCCTCCCCGGAGAACCGACGAGGAACGACGTCCTGGAAAGATCCACAGACAGACAGACGCAACGTGAGCGCGAGGGGAACCGCGTCTGCCGCGAGCCGCCGGGAGAGGGAAGGCGGAGCGGCGGCGTCACCGCGCGGGGAGAAGAAACGCGGGTCAATGCGTCCACCGTGTGGCCTCTCCGGGTATTAGGTTCTGATATTATTCATCCATCCATCATCATCCGTTTTATCCTCTATTAGGGTCGCGGGGGGGGTCCGCCCTGCCCAGGGGAGAACGTCTCGGGCGCTGGGCAGATACACTCAGGACAGGACGCCAATCGATCGCTGGGCACACACTCACTCACACAGACACACTCTATATGGGGCAATTTGGAGAATTCAATTGACCTTGATCCATGTTTTTAGACTGTGGAAGGAAATCGGAGAACCCAGAGGTAACCCATGTGGACACGGGGAGAACATAGAAACTCCACCCAGATTGGGATTCGACCCGGGAATCCTCTACTAGGGTCGCGGGGGGTTCCCCATGCCCATCCAGGGGGGAATGTTTCGGGCGCTGGGCAGATACACCCAGGACGGGGGGGGCAATCTATCGCTGGGCACACACTCACTCACACAGACACACTCTATATGGGGCAATTTGGAGCATTCAATTGACCTTGATCCATGTTTTCAGACTGTGGGAGGAAACCGGAGAACCCGGAGGAAACCCACGCAGACACAAGGAGAACATGGAAACTCCACCCAGATTAGGATTGGAACCGGGAATCCCTAGCGCTGAGAGGAGAACATGCCAACCACTAAGCCACTGCAATACCATCCATCCATCTGCTTTATCCTCTACTAGGGTCACAAGGGGTTCGCTATGCTCATCTGAGGGAGAAGGTTTTGGGCGCTGGGCAGATACACCCAGAACAGTGTGCCAATATATATGGGGCAATTTCTGGATTCAACCCTTGATCCCCAGCGCTGAGAGGCGGGCGTGCCGAGCACTACACCACCGTACCATCCACAGACATTACTGTTAGAACTGAACTACCTGCAGAGCTCAGCGCAGAGAAAGTACCGAAACAACGGGATCAGAGGAGGTGAGATCAGACCTGAAGACGGGATCAGAGGGGACCTCATGTTTACATCATTGAGAATCCCCTGCAGACTCAGTTTGCCTTCAGTTCACGTCAGGTGAATTTTATTCATGTTGCATTTTCTGCAGCAGGTTTCGAAGCGAACCAGCTTTACAAACGCGCCAAAGCTCCACCTGAGGCGATAAAAAAGTTCAACAACTTGAGAAGCACCAGTCATTTTGCAGACATTTTTACACAAAACTCCTGACAAGTATCTCGAATTGTTCAGGGTCGGGTTCGATACAGCAACCTGTCTCCACTCTGCAGTGTCTGATCCATCTGAACCAACACCACCATAACACGCTCACGGCAGTGCTGAGAATCATCCTCCACCCTAATAATACCCACGTTGTGAGGGTTCTCTCACAACTCCACTGTGAATTAAAATAAAATGAATCATAACAAAATTAAAGCAAACACAGTGTCAGTCTTTTAAGGTCCAAACCTTTGACTGGAACACCAAAAAGTCAAGAGACAGACAGAGGAGTCAAGATCCAGTTAGTCACACTCATACCAAGTATCCATGTTTTTAGACTGTGAAAGGAAACCAGAGAACCCGGAGGAAACCCACGTGGACACAGGGAGAACATGGAAATTCCACCCAGATGGGGATTCGAACTGGGAATCCCTAGTGCTGAGAGGAGAACGTGCAAACCACTAAGCCACCGTGCCGCCAGATTTAAAAACACTGTTCTTAATGAATAAAATAAGCTGGTTGCTCGTCAGTGAGATGAATTGGTCCACCGAAGTCAATCAAGCTGCCTTGGTGGCTCTCAGCCAATCAGATGTGAGGACTTGAACACACTGAACCACACCACTGGAAGAGAGAAGCTCACATGGTGCTGATGCAGCAATCAGAACCCTCAGATTGGATTTCAGTCAGCGAGGACGTGCACACACAGAGCGGCCCGGCGGCCCGGCACGTTCAGAACAGACGGGTTGAACGCCGCCGGTGTTGTCACTGATGCTCATCAGCCCACGACCAACACGCTGCTGGAAAGAAGTTAGCTAAAGGTCAGCGGCACAGACAGGAGGAGGTGCAGAAAGTGCAGCGGGAGGCAGAAAATGCTCCCTCAGCTAATTTGTCTCACTCTGATCGGATCGGCCCGCTGCTCATTACGACCGAACCCCAGCGGACTCACACTTTCCTTCATTACAGGACATTAAGAGTAAACAGAGGGGAGGAGGCACTCAAGCGCACGCGGCGCCGAGCCTTTCTGCTAACTAGGCTTTTCTGAAGTTTTAGGAGAGACTCATTTAAACAAACTGCTCCCTTCAGACCCGAGTTTAACTGAACGACTGCAAACATTCAGAGGCTCAAAGGTCAAGAGTGAAGTCCGTCAGACATTCTCACTGTGTCCTGCAGAGGGCGCCACCCACAGTGCAGACAGACGCAGTAGTGCGGAACAAATGACAGAATTTGGAAATTATATTTTTTTAGTTGATTAATGAATCACATTCAGGGAAACGTTTCAGGTTTAAATTAAAACCCGAGAAAACAAACCGGAGTTCATTAGAATATTTAAAATGAACCTTTAACTGCGTTTCGAAATGACGGTCACTGAGGCGAAATCCCGATGTTACAGCCCCATCTACTGTTCACACTGGGAACTGCACTGCAAACGCCGATTTGAAAAAATAATCTGACAAAAAGCTTATAAACAATTAAAATCTTTTTTTTGCAGTCGAACGCTGTCTGTGTTCACTTTGGTCTTTATCGTGTTAAAAGAACACATAACACGCTGCAAACATAATAAACTATTTAAATGCTATTGATCAATATTTAATGATTTTAATTTTTAAAGCCGGTTTCTTTGTTCTTGTGAAGTCAATTTATTTATTTGTGCTTTTAAAAGACACGAAGATCCCAAAGCAATTTAACTAAAAACGTGACATGAGCGTTTTATAAAACTGGGAATAACAAAGAACGAGACCTGCTTTAATCCCCACATAAAACAAACTAGTCCAGTTTAACCCCCCCCCCC
>JAFMOD010000046.1:862285-885694 GCA_019802435.1 Corydoras maculifer
ACTCTCATAAACCCTCCCAAAAAAACAAATTTAAGTCCTAATGGTGATGCCCCACCATGATCCCTGATCTTAATACTTTAACAGATAAGAATACAGACCTCTGTGTTCAGCTCATGAAAACTTTATTCTCTTCGTTTCTGAATTGGATCACAAGTGTGCTCGTCTGAAGCTACACTACTGCGCGGTGCAGTCCACACGTCGTCATAGTGCTTCTGGACATTGTGCACGTTGCGTTCTCTTTTTATAAAACATCTTTCATTGCAAACACATTTATATTATTGACATCTTTAAACAATGAGTTAGTACTGAGGCGATGACTGAGTGTCAGAGTACAAAATAGAGAAGGGAATGTAGGTGCAAACATCACGGAACGGACAGCCTGACCTCAGATCAGCTAAATGAGTGGACTGCTCTCTGAAACCCAGGTCTAAAAGTCCAACTCCACCACAACCTTCGTTCCCTTATTATAGCTCTGTGGGTTAGAAATGGCAAAACTGGGTGGTGGGGGATCTGTAGAGTGGACATTAGATTTCTATATTAGTTTTATCAGTACAGCCAAAAATCTAGAACCTCCAGGATTCTGAAATCAGGAGAACGCAGTTCTGAGAGACGCTTTAATGGAAGTCAAAGCACTTCAGAGGGAACTTGGGGCTCTTTGGTCCTCAGCATTGGTGACACCAGTTCAATACCAAATTGCTTGATGGGAGTCAAGAACCTGGATCTGTGTACAAATTTAAAATGAAGTTACAAATGATCCAAACAAAGGGGTGATTAGTATCTCCACTGTGCCCAGCAGTAGGTCTTTGAGATGTGGGAGGGAACCAGCGTATCTGTACCAATAGAAACCCCACTCAGATACAGATAGAACATGGCAACTCCACACAGAAAGAACTTTTGTTTGCAGGAAATGGGACTCAAACCCAGAACTTTCTTGTGGTAAGACAAGCCACAAACTCAGAAGGGTTAGAATTTAGAAATACATTAAAGCTGCACCCTGATAACAGGAGGATGTTCACATACTTTTGGCCATACAGTTTCCCAACCCATAAAGCTGCATGAGGTCAGACTGCACACTCCGTTAACTACACATGAAATCAAATTAAAGTGCATCCTGCTCAGAGAAAACCCCACAGCGAGGAGAACGGACACCTTCCTCCTGCAGGAGCTGCATCGCGTTCTGATGAAGCACAAGCAGAACCTTCTCACTTCCATTATTGCTTTGTACTAATCAGGACCTAAAGCCTTGAGAGAAGGTAAATGGTGACGCTAACAAACTGGACGTCTATCATTGATCAGAAATAACGTTTCAACTCAGTCAGAATCAAAAGCTGTAGCTTCAGAGCTGATCTCCTCTGCTACAGAAACAAAGGCAAGACAGACATTTTTTGGCAGATAAGAGCAAAGCGAGAACTCAACACTGACCCAACACCCGGCCACAAGTTACACCATACATAAGTTTTATATATATATATATAAAGTCGCGAGGTAAACGAAATTCCCGAATGAAGTAGAAAATATGAAACCAAAATACAAAGAAAACCACGAAGAGGCAATAAAAACATTGATAAAAAAAAATTATGCAAAATGCAAATTAAGGCCGTCATCCTGAATCTCTGAGACCAGAACATGACACATCTGCGTTACCTGCACTGTACACATCTGTATTGCTGTGTTGAGAGGAGAACCAGCCACATTGAGAAGGTTCCAATCTTCACAACCCAGTTCTCATCTCCTGCACGGTGGTGTCGCACATAAACGGAGGTTCTAAACGTTGCATCATACCTCAAATGCGTAAACCCTCACCGTAAATTACGTCCTGGTACACGGTTCGAGGAAACCTGTGTAAACTCTCCACCTTTTGTCAGTCAACTAAATCAATCTTTTTAACATTCAAATTCATCATCACCACCTTCTGTCAGTATCTGTGCTGCATAAACTCACTACACATTTATTAATCAAAGACAAGGTGATGGGTCAATAATATTCTCATCCACTGGTCCTTATGAGGTTCATTTAGGAGGCTACAGCCTATCCCTGCACTCAGAGCAGAGCAACACAGATTGAACGCTGAACGCAGGAATACCAATTCATCACCACTTCAACTAACACGCTTTCTTTCAACTTGAGGAACCCACCAGGAGAACATGTAAATGCACAGAAGTGACCTTGTCCACTCTAATCAGGATATGAACCCAGGAGCGTCCCGTTGTGAATCAGCAACTTCCCACCGCACCACCCTGTGTCCTACCCTGTGTAAATAATATAATATTATAAGAAAACCTTAAGACGTCAATTTAAAACGTTGGACAGAAGGAATCAGACATTCTGATGCCACACGAGAACAAAGTCATGGAGGAAAACGATGCAGCACACAACACCACAAGATGCTGCGTCACTGTGTATTATTCCTATCCCTGCAGTGTCACTGAGGTGTTTAAATAAAACTCCAGCAGCACCGCTGCACTAAAACCCCCTCACTGCATCTGTGTCACCGCAGAACTGACAATAAACAATCCACCACCCAAATGATACCTGTTCTGTGATGCTCCTGACCAACAGAGAACAAAGAACCAACAACAACAAAGAACACAGATGGACTACAGTCTGTAATTATAAAACTACAAAGTCAATCTATATGATAAGTGGAGTAAACGGATGATCGAGCAGAAAGATAGTGTGTCCAAACTTTTGACTGGTACTGTCTATTAAAACCAAACCAAATCTCACGACGCTTCTAATTTGAAACATTAAAATAACGTTCAACAGACCGAATGGTGTCATTTTCGATCAAATGTTCCTAAATCGGTAACCAACAGCCAAACCGCCATGATGCACGACGTTTCTGTTTTAAAGGGAAAAACCAGCTGAACTAAACGAACAGCCGTCAGTCCACCTGCAGATACCCTGCTGCATAGTTTATCAGGAATTCTGTCCTCACACGGCCGTATAAAAGCAGCTTGTTATTCCCTTATGTCCTAAAGCACAGATAACCACCACAGTCCTGATTTCAGCTCCGCAAAGAACCACAGTTCACAGCATGAGACTGGAAAACCCTGAATACATGAAAAACGCCAAACGAAAAGCATCTGTCAGAAAACAGAAGGACACACAGAAATGTCAGGTAAAAGTGCATTAAAGGGAATAAACATTGAGATCTTCAGATTTCATAAAGTAAGCGCACGAAGTTCAAGACAGACCTGTGTTCAAGGGAACAGTTTGGGTGATTAATGGGCGAATGAAAAAGTGGGGGGGGGTCATTAAATGGTGCAGCTGTCCACAGACAAGCATTTCAAATCGAAACATGGCACACGTGGACTCACTTAGCGCTTCATTAGGAACACCATGCATTAATCATACGTTTATCTCATCAGCCAATCACATAGCAGCTGTGCAAAAGTTATTATCGATTACTGATGAGAAAGAGATCGATACAAACTGTGGAGTGTTTTCGATATCTGCCGATTCCATTGGCTCCAGATTTTATTGGAAACCTTAATGAGGGGAGTCAGACTGATTAATCTCACCTCTCCGTCGAAAGATGGAGGCTGGACATTTTTGGATGAGACCTGCCCACAGTACACATGCACATGGTGGTGATCTGTGTCCTACAGTCTGAGGATCTTTACAGTATTAGCCATGTTCCTTACAAAATGCTCAGTGAGTATAGTTTATAGTATATTGCTCTACAAAGACTAACTACAGCAACCACCCAAACTGTTCTTTAAACTCTACAATTATAATAAAACAGATTGTAAGAAGAGATTTAAGTTGCTGTGGTTAAAGTTTGTTTGCGTTACGGGACATACGCTGGTGCTCACCCACAATGACGTTCAACTGACCATACAGATTCCCATCTGGACTCCGGGGTCCTGAATGTTTCTAAAAAACTAAGCTATGGGGTTAAAGGTAGTGCGAATTTAGTTTGTAATTCCAAGTCTGCATGCAGTCAGTTTCGAGGTCCCTGTATATATGTGTTTTCTTTTTCTCCATAAGGTTACATGTCATGTGCTAACAGCTGCTATTTAATAGTTAAAGACTTGTAGAAAATGAAACATTCAGGTGAACACTCCCCCTAAATTCAGCTGTACAGAGACAGACAGAGGAGTGATGTCATCGCGTGCTCGATATTGCTCTATTTAAAAAACGAAAATAAAGCACTGGGTGATAATTAGAAACCAGCTGACAGTTGATAATAAAATAAGGCAAAACAATGTACTTGACCGCTGTGGTGTGGAGGAACCTTTGGTAATGCATAGTTCATTTTTTTTTGTTTCCGTGAAACTTCGTTTTTTCGTCTTATGTAGAACACAATGAATGACAGCTAAAAATAAATGGCTATAATTTAACCCTCTGTTATAGATTCCTTATTTTGGTTCATTCACAATGTTCTCATTTTGGTTTTCAGTTCATGGAACCCACCACCGGCTTGAACAAAGTGAGAACTCTTATACCGAAGGCTGTGCGTATCAGAGAGAAAGAGCTTTCGGCCGTCGCTCGTCTCCACTCAGCGGATGAAGGGATCGTCCTCCTCGTCCTCTTCCTCGACGGCGGGGCCGGGGTCACTCAGGCAGCGGAGGAGCCGGTTGTCCTTCTTGTCGTCCTGCTGGTCCTTTTCTTCCTTGCGCTTGTCTGGACGCTTCATCACGAGACCCTCATCATCCTCAGCTTTGCCCGACTCGTCCTCCACGATGATGGAATCTGGGCTTTGGGGGGAAGCCAGGTCCACTTTAATGGCCGGTATGTCTTTGGTCAGCGGTAGAGGCTTGGCGCTCCAGGCTTGTGGGTCTGCAAGTGGATAAGACTGAGGTTATAGAGCGGGAACAGTCTGGTTTGGGATATTGGAACTTCGACAATCACAGAAATACTGTGTATGTGCAAATCAACACTACGAGTGGACTAAATCTTCCGCTGAGTCATCTATTTGGGTCATATGTGTGTGTGTGTGTTTTTTTTTTTTTTTTTTTGGGGGGGGGGGGGGGTTCATGCTCATCTAGCGGAGAAAGTTTCGAGCTCTGGACAGATACGGCCAGGACGGGGCGCCAATCCATGGCTGGGCACACACACACACACAATGCAAAGGGGCAATTTAGAGCAACCATCTATCCATTATCTTCCGCTTTATCCTCTACTAGGGTTGCGGTGGGGTTCCCCATGCCCAGCCAGGGGAGAACGTTTCGGGCGCTGGGCAGATAGTCCCAGGACAGGGCATCAATCTATCGCACACACTCACTCACACAGACACATTCTATATGGGGCAATTTTGAGAATTCAAACGACCTTGATCCATGTTTTTGGACTGTGGAAGGAAACCGGAGAACCCGGTGGAAACCCACATGGACACGGGGAGAACATGGATTTCTAATGCTGAGAGGTGGACGTGCCAACCACTATGCCAGCATGCCCACTTATAAACACGTTTATTTACTACAGATCGTAACTGAGGTGAACTTTGGAAATGCACTTAAAGCCAAAAAAGCCAAATAATGGCGTAACAAGGACTACAGAAAGACACATGACCTCAGTGGACTACTGGGAGACAGACTTCTTGTAGTTTTGCAGTTTTTCCTTCTGTAAAGGAATTGAATATTTGACCTATTTGATTTATGGATGCTTGATTGGCATTTTCGTTTCCACAGATACCACTACGCCCTAGTGGGATGTTCATGCATAAAAGAGGTTTTTTAAAAGGTCATGACATCACATTTTAAGCCAGTCAGGTGTAAGATTTGGGCAATACCCTTGAACCTTCTGGTTCCGTAGTCTAATTCCTCAACCGATTAAACAACCCGCTGCTTTGTGGACTAAAGCCAGACCTGAAACAGAGCTTAGCCTACCAGAAGACAGTCTTGCTCGGGAGACAGTGGGAGAGTCAGGGGGGGCCGCCGGAACCGTCAGGTAATTATTCATGTGAGTGATCTACACGTACAAAGACAGAAGGATATTTCAGTATGAGCTCAGAAACTCAAATACGTCACATATTTCCCAGACAACAGCTCTTTTTTAAATTGATGTAGAAACAAATCTGCGTCATAAGGTCCTTCTGGATCAATCTTAGAACGTCACCTTCTTCTCAAGCTCCTTCATCCTCTTCCTTTTGATCATGATCTCATCCCAGCCATCCTCAAACGGATCAGCCACCAGCGTGTGCCTGTTGTAGGACTGCAACTGCAAAACAAATAAATACATTAAATATGTATATTAAATATACGTTAGGCGGCACGATGGCATAGTGGTTAGCACGTTCTCCTCTCGGTGCTAGGGATTCCCGGTTTGATTCCCCATCTCCCCGTGTCCGCGTGGGTTTCCTCCGGGTTCTCCGGTTTCCTCCCACAGTCCAAAAACATGGATCAAGTCAATTGAGTTCTCCAAATTGCCCCATATAGAGAGTGTTTGTGTGCGTGTCTGTTTGAGTGAGTGTGTGTCCAGCGATGGATTGGTGCCCTGTCCTGGGTGTATCTGCCCAGCGCCCGAAACATTCTCCCCTGGATGGGCATGGGGAACCCCCCCCGCGTCCCTAATAGAGAATAAAGCGGAAGATAATGAATGAATGAATGTTTTTTCATCTGCCCAGAGTCCAATACCCCACCACCCCCCTGCGACCCTATTAGATGATTAAGTGGAAGCTACTGAGATGAGTTGACTAATATAATGAGTTGGTAACGATGGGACCACATAAGAGTAACTCACTCTCTGTCTTGTTCTCTGAAGGTTGTTGCGTAGAATCTTCTGGATCTCCTCCTCCTGATTCTTTGAGAGCTGGGGCAGCATTCTCTCAGGAGGCTTCTTGGGCTGGATGTTTCTGAAAGAAAGAGAAACCGGGTTGGACGGTGAATATACATATTCAGTATTTATCAGATTTTTAGGCTAAAACATAGAAGCACAGTCCAAAAACATAGGTTCAAGGTGAATTCGCTGCTCTAAATTGCCCCATATTCTGTGTGTGTGTTGTGCGAGTGTGTGCTCAGCTCCCGGAAGTGTGTATGAAAAAGTTAAAGGTTCTTACTGCATGGACACAGTGGATGGCATAGCAGATGGCAGTTTAGCTCCACCCCCACTCTCCACCAGCTCAATGGCCTGTTTCATCTCCATCTTGTGGTAGAAGGCGATGAGCTGAGGCTCCTTGGAGCGCTCGCCCGCTATCAGGCACTTCTTTATATACTTCTTATTAAAGCGATTCAGCCTGGAACACAAGAGGCTAAATTAAGTCAAGTGTTTACATGTCGTTATGTCACAGATCGATCACAACTGCTGAGCTCCACAGATTTCAAAGCTCCAAAGACTTTTTAAAACATTATTTTACCAGAAGAACTATGACTACTTCATGCAAAAGACCTTTAAAAGCACCACGCTGGTCACTGTGTTACAATAAACTAATAAATATTATTAAATGTCACGTCCTGATCTGAAGGCTGCGGGTGGAGGAGGCACTCTGGACGCTTTCCAGCTCACATAAAGAAAGACATTCACACAAATTAGGACCTTAAATTAACCTGCTAGCAGGTGCTGGAAATGAAGGAAACTGGAGCGTTCAGAGAAAACAGACATGACTTCATCCTCCCAGTCTGGGAATTGAACCATTGCTGTGAGGTCACCGTGAAATTAAATTATCTAAAACAACACGGACGTCCGAACACAGGGCAGGGTTCAACGGTCCTTACTTGTCCTTCCAGTGATGGTGCCCGTAGTGGCCACAGATGTCCTCTATGCCAGTCAGCAGATGATCTAAAAACTGAGGACAGAAGTGAGAAGTTAGTAAACAATGAGCTTCCTAATCAGAGCTTTAAATGTTCTATATCTGAAAACATCTATACAAACATGAAAGGGCATGGAGAGTATAGGATTAAGTGGAAGGTAATGAGATATATATATGAGTGAAGAAATAACATTTATTAATACAAGAGAATTCTGGGAAGAAGAGCATAATCAGCAACCCGTGCACGATCTGCCTGTTCTCTGACCTCTGACTCCATCTTCATATACTCTGCCTGCACAGGCCCCCACCTTTGCTGCTCTTACACCCCACCCGAGCGGAACAATTATTCTGCTTAGTGTAAAATATGTTACTTCTTGTCATCAGAACATTTGTAATTAGCCGACCCGTATGCTATGCTCTGCCTTTCCTCCCTTCTGCACATCCTAACCTTGACATTCTCACGTGGGTCTGATTAGAGAACAATCACTGCAGTAGTTTGTTAAATGTTTGAGAACTTTAAGCAATATTAATGCCTGAAATAAATGGATAATGATTTCATCTACATTTACCACTTGTAAATATGAAATGCGTAATAATGCTCATTATTTTCCCCATATATATATATATATATATATATATATATATAAATATAATGAAATGTAAATTTAAACAGGTGTTTCCCAACTTGCCATACACTTTTATTAAATTGCAGCCTATTGCAGTTATATAATTACATAACACTAACCCTCATTATTACTGTACTATTACTATTTATTACACCCTTTTAAACTATAAGAACACCATGTCAGTGTTGTATTTTTGACTACGTTGTCACTGTGGTAAACAAAGCCCCGCCTTTATGTTGGGTGGTGACAGGATTATAGGCCTTGGGTGAAATCCTCATTACACCTACACTACCGCAGTCTGAAAGAACAGAGGCTGAGCTGTGCTGTACAATCACACGGGTTTTTACTCACTCATTCAAACAATAGAAAGCGAGCATTAAGACGTCTCTCTCTCTTCTGCTAATAGCTCAGTTACTCATCACCCTCATGACTATTTTCTATTCTGTGTGTAAGTATAATTAGGCTGAATATTTCACAGTGCGTGATGTCTGCATTTCCTCAGGATTCTTCCAGATGATGAAATGAAAAGGGGGCAGCAGAAAGGCACAATGACAGCACTGGAATTGCAATTTTATTTTCAAATAAGGTTTCAATTTGCAAAACAGAAGAAGAAGAAGAACGGAGACGTGGCTCAGGTTCTCAGCTGTACAGTAGCCATGACCTCAAGCTATAGTGATTATAGAATACGCAACACGTGACTGATACTAAAACCGGTTTAATACACACAAGTCTTTCTACATCGTGTACTTCATAAGCTTGGGTGTTAATGCTTATACAGCATGGGTGCATTCTAAGGTGTCAGTCTGAAGGTTGGGGGTTCAAACAATGAGTCCACCAAAACGGCATCCAGTGTGGAACCCTAACCCAGTACTTCTCAAACAGTGCGGTGCCTTGCTTGGCTTCACTGTAACTAAGGTGGGAGACGAACGAAGTTTAAATAAGGATTTCATTCGTTTCTGTTACAAACTAAAAAACAAAGTTAATAAAATTATTCTTTGTTCTAAGTTGATCTACATTTCTTTCTTTTTTTGTTATAAAAGAGGTGTACTTATAACAAATATATAGACAAATCATATTACAGTGGTCGTGTTAAAATACTTTTTCATCCCATTTTGTCATATGGGGGGGGGGGGCGCAATATGTTTTCTTCTTCCTAGGGGGCTTAACAGAAAATAATTGAGAATCACTGCCCTAACCCTTACTCACACAGCGCCAAAATACAATTTTCTTATTTATTAAGTGTTTTCTACAACAGTACATTGTAACTCTGCTTTGAGACATTTTAATGCAGAACCCCCAAAAATAAACCATTGAAACAGGAGTGCTGATGACCCTGCACTCTTGAGACACTGTAAGTCACTTTGAATTAATACATCTGAAAAGTAACCTAATGTAATGTAATGTTTAATGCACTTACACAGTTAAAATTTTGGACACCCCTCCCCCTTCCTGCTCCGTTATCCATTTCCTCCACTTACCATATAGATGGACTTTATCATTTTATAGTTACTGATGCAGTGAGGAAGTTTTACATTAACATTACATTTAGCAGATGCTTTTGTCTAAAGCGTCTTACAAATGAGAAGATCACAAGTCAGTAGTTATGAAGAAAACCAGCTACACTGTAGAATTATCAAACCTGATTTTTCTAAAACCAAAGTTTTATTGCAGATCGGACACTTCGTGCCACCCTTCATACCACTCTTCGTGCCACCCTTTGTGATACTGGTCTGTAAAGAAGTCAACTCCTAGAACAGGAACCTCTCCTTAACACCATTAGAAATAATCCCACCCACAACACTTTCATAACAAAAACAACCTGTAACCCTGCACTGCATTACTTGCACATAAAAGCACAACCCAGTTTGATTATAACTTTTAACTTATAAGACCATTTCAGTTCATATCTGTTATCTGTACACAATTGTACAGTTCTCTAATTTTTATAATTTCAATTTGCACAGTGTACATACATAGTTACATTTTATTTTATTTTAATTTTATCTTCAGTCTATATTTCTTATCATTTTAAGCAAATTTAACTTTATGTGAAGAAGTCAGGAAAGAATTTCACTGCTGGCTGTACCATGTATATCTACGTATGTGACAAATAAACCTGATTCTGATTCTGTGAAAGAGAATCTTTAGGATTTGATGAGCTCTCTCTCTCTCTGCCAGCAGATGGCGCTCTACTTCACCAAGTAAAAACCTAGTGAGAACTCAGTCTCTAAATATAAAACCAGGATTTGCATGAACTGCTATTTAATTCTGCAGTTACAAACAAGTGAGGACATTTTGTTTATTAAATCTTCTCCATTCGATCTGCACGCAAAAAGACGGAAGTCAGCGGAAACAGTGAAGAATCTCATGCTGGAAAGAAAATCCAATCTACGTCTAATTATTTACAGCTGAATGTTTAACAGTCTGGCTTTTAGATGGTAAGTATATACAGACCACTGATTACCTGAGTGTGTATCTCCTCATTAATGGACCGCTTGGTCTCCTGCTTCTTCTTAACTGCCAACAGGTCCACCAAAGGTCGAATGGTCATCCCCTAAAACATGACAGACAACATGATCAGATAATGTTGAGGATCTAATGCTACAACAATAAACAATACACTTAATTCACCTTTCGTTTACATGTTGGTTTGATGGATAAGACTTCGAGTGAGCATGCCAACCCATAGCACAATGCCACCTTCACCATGCTTCATGGTTCGCATTTGGAACGGATTTAGGTAAAAACACTTAAATAAAGCTAGCATAAAAGGCATTTACGTTAAAGTTATTGTACTTCTAAAGCCTACCACGTATAAAATTAGGAATGTTATCCCTTATTGAGATGAATTATGGGTAACAGCATAATCCTGTCATGTGAAAGATAAAACTCTCCCCATCCGTTGTCCTTGAATCCTCATTCCAATTCCTGTCACGTTTTCAAGTCATTTTTCTCCACAGGCCAAACTGACTAACCGAAAAGCATCGCAGAGAGCCGATAAATCTTTGTAATGCAGCGTCAACACGCGGCAACACAATCCGAGACAAACTGAAATGACAATTCATCGAGTCGACTGAAGAAAAAGATAAAGACTGGACCGTTTCAAAGACTAAATAACTATTTAAACAACAGGGGAAACTGATCTAAAGGTGTGATGAGATTATAATTTCAATAACCGCTGGCCAGGTCGCACTTAAGGTCAGAGTTGAATAAGCAGCCTGCACCACATCTTCAGTCCCATCTGCATGAAGCACCAAGCAACACCTCATGTTGTTAATGTGTACACACCACAATGCAAATGCACGCTACCTCAACTTCCTTCCAGTTCTGCTAACAAAGATCATCAAAGTTGCATCTTCCACACACACACACACACAACACAACACACCACACCATCATCCTCTACTCTAAAGTATAGCAAGACGGTGCTGCAGTGCATGAGTCTGTATAACCGATATGGCTTGTTGCACATCTCCAGTGAACAGGCTTCAGACATGTTTATAAGAGCTACGTGAGTTTAATCAAACCCTTAAAACTAAAAGTTCTATATTAAAGTGAAAAGAGGAAATAGCTCTAAAGAAGAGTAGCATTAAGGACGTCAAATCTCACATTTTGTTTCCTGATCAAGGAAACTTTTGAGTCCCAAATCTACTGATGTTACCAATGTGGGTCCTTGAGCAAGGCCCTTAACCCTCTCTGCTCCAGGGGCTGTGTCATGGTTGCATTAAAGCATCTGCGAAATGATGTTATGTAAAAACCATTAGACTCAGGTCTGTCGTTAAATATTGTTCGGAGGAAGAAATGCATGTGAGGATGAACTGTTGTATTGAATGCAAATACAAAGCAAATTGTCTCACAGGCAGCCAATCAGATCGCTGCATGTAAAGTAGTCAGTGGAGGGTTTTATGCTCAACTCTGAAAATCACAAGTGTGAATTAGAGTGATTACAGTTCATCATCCAAATTCATTTATACAGCACAAAACAAAAGTTTGCACACACCCCTTTCTACTCCACTTATTCTCCATGTTCTCAGTTCCACTTTCTGTAAAGATGGACTTCGTAGTTCTACAATTCCAGACTGTAGTCCCTCTGTGTTCTACAGTACATACTGTGTACTCTGTTCTAATGGTCAGAACCCTAATAGTGTCACCAAAGAGCAGGAATTATTGTGTGGGTTCATTATTCCTATCCCAGCAGCATCACTGAGGTGTTTAAATGAAACTACAGCAGCACTGCTGCACTAAAAACCCCCTCACCACATCAGTATCACTGCAGAACTGACCATAAACAATCCACCACCAAAATGATACCTGTTCTGTGATGCTCCTGACCAACAGAGTACCAAGAGGGGACTAACAACAAAAAACACAGATGGACTACAGTCTGGAATTGTAAAACTACAAAGTCCTTCTATATGGTGGAGAGAAAAGGGGGCATGTCCAAACTTTGGACAGGTACAACCCATTAGATGATGACATTGCAGCCCTGATAAAAGCTTTTTATGTTTTTAAAATCTTGGAAATATGAAACAGTGTGGGGTTGCATCTCAGAGTTTGTGGATGAACCTTGCCCTCAAAGCCCAATTCTCAAATGATTCCGTCATCATAAGCGGAGGTCTGCTTTACACGGAGTTAATGCATTCAGAGATCAGTGAGCACCGAGTCTGCAGAACGCAGTCAAGCATTCACTGCAGACACCCTGATGTGTACATCAACAACTCAACTGTACTGACGTCTGTGGATCACACAACAGTATCAATTACAAACTAAACACAGTTATCTGATTCAGTCTGTCACAGCTTTAAAACGGAGCGTGGGTCCAGCATCCACCAACATTCACATGTTTATAATGACATTCAAACGTCTGGTTTCTGCAAAATCCAGAACCTTCCTTTAAATATTTCCATTGGTTTTGTTTGAATGTCAACGGTTTTGGGGATTAATAAACATATCAAAGTAAGTGTGGTCCTCACCACAAAACTCCCCTTTCGAATGTCAGCCCTTTAGTAATGATCAATCACCAACATTACTGATGCCTACTGATGAGTTAAGACACACCCTCACTGCAGGTTTCCCTGGGAAAAGTTGGACCTGACTTGCAGGGTCAGACTAGTATCCAATCAAAGCACACTGGGCTCATTGGAAGGTCTTAAAGACACGGGGGTTCCAACATGAACCCTCCAAACAAAGGTAATAGTACAGAGTGTTTACAAATTCGAAATTGACAAAAAAGGTCTATGTAAATGTTATGTAATAAGTTGTTATCAGACTTTTGAATTACATTGCATGTGTATTTCAGGTTTCCTGCTGGTGAATGAGAGGGTGGTGAATACACCCCTAAGGCACATTGTGTATTGTGGCTTATTAAAACAAAATCGAATATGCAAAGTAGGACTACAGGACTTTTTTAGTATTAAGTAACTAAGGTGTTTAAATCAAATGCAGTAGTGCTATTTACAATCTCACATCACACGAGTCCACCACCTGAAGGATCCTATCAGTGGGGGTCCTGACCGTTAGAGAACAGACTGAATGGAAAGAACTAGGAGTGGTGGTTCAGTGGTAGCTCAATGATTTGGATGGAGATCCAAACCACACGTCCACCAAATCACCAAAGTGGGCCCTTGAGGAGGACCCGTAACCCTCACGCAGGACTGCTGCATCATGGCTCACCCGGTGTCCTGACCTCGACCAATAATTCGAGATACTTGTATGTCCATCCATTTTCTTCTGCTTTATCCTCTGCTAGGGTTTTAGGGTACTAGGTACTAGACTTCCCCATCGGGGGGAGAACGTTCCAGGCGTTGGGCAAAAACACACAGGACAGGGTGCCAATCTATTGCTGGACACACACTCCCTCACACAGACACACACACAAACACACTCTATATGGGGCAATTTGGAGAATTCAACTGACGTTGATCCACGTTTTTGGACCGTGGAAGGAAACCAGAGAACCCGGAGGAAACCCATGGGGAGAACATGGAAACTTCACCCAGATTGGAATTCGAACCAGAAATCCCTAGCACTGAGAGGAGAACATGCTAACCATCAAGCCACTGTGCCTTGTAAGTCACTCTGGATTAAAGTGTCTTCTAAATGAGCAGATGTGAATGAAAATAAAATCTAACCTGTACGAAGACGGTGAAGAAGATGACGGTGATGATGGCAGTGACGAAGAGGTCCTTCATGGGGAAATGGTCCTTGCTGAGCAGGTATGCCAGAGAAAAAGCGATTGCTCCTCGCAGGCCACCGTACGCTATGATGAACTGATCCTTGGTGGTTAGCTTGACGATACGGAATTTGTTGATGAGGAAGGTCAAACCAATGACTCCTAAAAAAAACAGCGTGGATAGTGTCGGCCTTCTGCATTTCAGTGAGGAAGAAAGAAAAACTTCCTTCTTTTTGTAGACGTTGAACAGTGCAAAACATTAAGGGGGGGGTAAGTGTGAAGGGCAACCAGGGCAGGAGGAAACTGAACACAGGCCTTTGGTGAATGTGTAGAGCAAGTGGAATCATTCAAATTCCTCCCACAGTCCAAAAACATGGATCAAGTCAATTGAGTTCTCCAAATTGCCCCATGTAGAGTGTGTTTGTGTGTGAGTGTGTGCCCAGTGATAGATTGGCGACCTGAGGTGTATCTGCCCAGTGCCCGAAATGTTCTCCCTTGGATGGGCATGGGGAACCCCCCCCCCCCCACGACCTTAATAGACTGAATGAATGAATGTTTACTGTGTATGCGGGGTATAATGACAATAAAGGCTTTCTATTCCATTTACTGAAGTCCGTCTAAATGTCACACATTCATAAAATCAAATACATTTTAAACTGGATGCCTCAGACTTGGTGAGAACAGTTTGGGGAAGGCCCTTGTTCTGTTCCAGCATGACTGTGCAGTGCATAGAGCAAGATTCATACAGATCCATAAGAAATGGACTGGCTTCCAAAGAGCCCTGACCTCAACCCTATCTAATACCCTTGGGATGAATTAGAACAGAGAATCTGAGCCCATCATCCACCCTCCGTGTATGACCTCATAAAGGCTTCTCTGGCTAAATGGACAAACCATCCCGTAGAGACACTTTAGAATTGTGTAGAAAACCTTCACAGAAAAATAAAAGCCGTTACAGCCGCAATAGAGATACAGGATATCATAAAATATCCTGTATGTGTATAAAGTCAGCATCCCAATACCATCCCCATGTGTATCATAGGATTTTTATCTACATTTTTTTTTTAAATGACTATCAAATAAATGATTTTATCATCAAAGATCAGATTCTAAGTGCAGAAAAGCCTGTTAAAGCCACAGATGCAGGGAGAACATACCAACTCTCCACCCCAGATCTCTCCAGAGCGGGCCACCACAATGACATCACAACTCTCTTACCTAAAACTCGGGCCACCATGCACAGGATGACCGTCACGATAACGAAGGTCCAGTTCCATCTGTGGGTTCCGGCCACTGTGGACACACCGAGGAAGATGAAGATGAGCGTCTCGCTGACGCTGCTCCACATCTTCAGGAAGTATTTGATGGTGGTGTGAGACTTGTGAGAGATGTTGGCCTCCACATAGGGCCGCATGACGGCACCACACGCGATCAAACTGGAGAGGGAGAAGAAACTTGAGTATTAAAGTGCAGTGTGTGGGTGTGTGTGGGGGGGGGGTATCAATAGCTTTAAAGTGCAGCCTGCATCCAAACAGCATTTAAGCATCCTAAATCATTTACAGCACCAGACTAGATCTACTTTTAAAGGGGTCAGGCCATAGCTGTCTGTAGTAGCCAAGCAACCTTTGAACACCCTGCATCCACCATACCTCCATCGTTACATGATGCAAGAGGTCGTACCACCACTTAAATGTTACTCTATCCATCAGGAGTCCATCCATCCATCCATTATGTTCCCCATGCCCATTCAGGGGAGAAAGTTTCGGGGGTTTGGCAGATACACCCAGGACAGGACGCCAATCCATTGCTGGGCACACACTCACTCACACAGACACACTCTATATGGGGCAATTTGGAGAACTCAATTGACTTGATCCATGTTTTTGGACTGTGGGAGGAAACCGGAGAACCCGCAGACACGGGGAGAACATGGAAACTCCACCCAGATGGGGATTCGAACCGGGAATCCCTAGTGCTGAGAGGAGAACGTGCTAAACCACTAAGCCACCGTGCCGCCATCCATCAGGAGTCATCATTTTTATTTTGGTGCTTATAACGTACACACTCTGCTTATCACCTCATCATCTCCCTCAGCTTTTGCACAACTCAACTTAATTTTAAAGGCACTTTAAAAACAATGACAGCGAAACAAAGTGCTGTACATGAGTAACAATAAAAACAGACAACGTAAGCAATTAAATCAATAAAACGAGAGTTTATTCTTATTTAAATCGTCCTTCAGATGAAACACACACAGCTCATTCATTCAAATACACACTTCTCATGCTCCACGCAGCTGGACAGCTACGGAATCAGCTGTGATGGACAGTCCAGATAAAGAGTTCTGTGTTATCAAATCCATCACGACCGAGCGGTAATGATGTGAGCAGAGAGAGGCAGAAAAGCCCATTTAGACTCCTCTCCCGGTGACCACTGCACTGATTGGCTGATAGAGGACTGAAATGGTACAAGCTGTTCCACGTCTTTATCTGTGCACCTCGTCTAGCAGGAGATCCTGGGGCTTTAATAGCGTGTTTTATGAGTGAGGGAGATCAGGAAATCCAGTCATCCATCCATCCGCTTTATCCTCTATTAGGGTCGCGCGGGGGGGGGGGGGGGTCCAGTCAATAAACGCTGTGTAAACAGACCTCACCGCATTAAAATGTTCCATTCAGAACAGGTATATAGACACACACACACACACATCGTCCCTTATCTTCCGCTTCATCCTCTACTAGGGGTGGGGGGGGGTTCCCCATGCCCATCCAGGGAAGAATGTTTTGGGCGCTGGGCAGATACACCCAGAACAGGGCGCCATTCTATCGCTGAGCACACACACTCACTCAAACAAACACACTCTATATGGGGCAATTTGGTGAAATCAATTGACCTTAATCAATGTTTTTTGGACTGTGGATGGAAACCCACGCAGACACGGGGAGAACATGGAAACTCCACCCATATTGGGATTCAAACCGGTAACCCTAGTGCTGAGAGGAGAACATGCTAACCACTAAGTCACTGTGCCGCCCTGAAATCCAGCCATTTCCTCACAAATCCATACATCAAAAAGCCAAAGAAATGAGGTGCAGCACTGATTCTGAGGATTTATTTTCCTCCACTGCATGAACATACACACACACACACACACGTTCATTAAGGTACAAGGAACCATAAGGAAAAGGTTGCTTACATTTAATTTAAAATAAAGAACAGAGGAGCTGTAACTGGTGAGCTGAATGAGTAACTCAGTCTTAAAACCCACACTGTTCACGCTTCATGCAACTTCCCGTTTCCAACAAAGAGCTTAATGTTAAGGCACCGTGTGCCGTACTCACGCCATGATGCCGGACAGGTGGAACACCTCAGCGGAAAGATATGCCAGGTAGCTGTAGACGAACACGAACAGGGGCTCGATGACGCGGGTGTGGGAGGTGAACCGGGATGTGAATGCCGTCAGGATGCCATAGATGGCCCCCACCAGCACCCCACCAAGAGACACCACCAGGAAGGAGACGACGCCTAGAAAGACATCAGCCACGGTTACCTTGTCAACAATGGAGTACTCCTCGAAGAGGTGATACAGAACCTGGAACACAGGGAGGGAAGGAGAATCATTCATTCATTCATTATCTTCTGCTTCATCCTCTATTAGGGTGGGGGGGGGGCACCAATCTATCGCTGGGCACACACTAACAGACACACTCTACAGGGGGCAATTTGGAGAACTCAATTGACTTGTTCCATGTTTTTGGACTGTGGGAGGGAACCGGAGAACCCGGAGGAAACCCACGCAGACACGGGAAGAACGTGGAAACTCCACCCAGATGGGGATTTGAACTGGGAATCCCTAGTGCTGAGAGGAGAACATGCTAAACCACTCAGCCATCGTGCCGCCCTGGGAGGGGAATCAGTCATGCTGAAAAAGGAAATAATCAGGAGGCAAAGGATTTGGAAACGAAAGGTTTGACTGATTCACTGTATGTATGTTTGTTAAATCAAACTGCAAGCAAAATGAAAATAAAAACAGCATACTGATTATGAAACAGCAATGCCCGATGGGTGAGCCTTGAGGTACTCACCACTGTAACCGCGTCGTTAAGTAACGATTCCCCAAACACCAGGATGTGCAGCAGCTCGTTGATATGAATCTCTTCGAACACAGCCAGCACTGCCACCGGGTCCACGGCTGAGATGACCGACCCGAACAGCAAGCAGGGCAGCAGGGTGATGGTTTGCAGGTTGGCACCTTCGAGTTGACAAACACCAAACAGCATGCCGCCGATAAAGAAGGAATTCCACAATGTGCCCACCACGGCAAACATGAGGATGGTGCCCAGGTTCTCGATGAAAGGACGGATCGGCAAGAAGTAGCCGGCGTCCAGGATGATCGGGGGGAGGAGGCAGAGGAAAAAGAGATCGGAGTCCAGCACGGGGGGATCCTCGCCTAAAAGTTTGATGAGTCCACCCACAACAAGGCCCACCACGATCAGCAGACAGCTCTCGGGGACGATTGAGGACAAGCGTGGGATGAGGTGGAAGCCTGCAGGAGACAGGATTGAAGAGACTTGTGAAATTCTTACTTTTGGAACAATCAATCAATGAGCGCATTTCTTCAGAGCTTATAATGAAGGTCATGAAATTTAAATAGCATCACCCAATAAAGAAATGCCTCTGTACAGCTGGAATTTAGTAAGAAGAGAGAAATTCAAACAAAAAGAGACCGGCGAGCCGCGAGGCTGAGCGTAGGAGGTAATTACACATCAGTCAAACCCTAATTGTTGCCGTGTGAGAGGAAAATTGCACCATCATGCAGAACGCTGGCGCAGATTTGCGAGTGATGCTGCTGTGATGGATGTTTTAACACTGACCATCCATGTGTTGACTGAATTCAACGGAGTTCAACAAAAACAACAACCAATCAGGAGACGAGGCTCGAGGTTTTTTAATTAGATGTTGAGATGACGGGTTGTTTTGTTCTTCTCACATGAAGAACAAACAAACCACAGAGGTCCTAATTCATTTTGTAATGATTCTGACCAATGCAGCTTCATCTAAGTCGGAGTTAATTCCGCTGAAAATGTCAGAGACTCACCGTACAAACCACCCCCCCCTCTAGGTGAGCTCATTTACCAGGAGCTTTTGCTTTATTTATTATTTATTCATTCATTACCTTCTGCTTTATCCTCTATTAGGGTCGCGGTGGGGTTCCCCATGCCCATCCAGGGGAGACCGTCGCAGGCGCTGGGTAGATACATCCAGGACAGGGTGCCAACCTATCGCTGGGCACACACTCACTCACACATACACAATCTATATGGGGCAATTTGGAGAACTCAATTGACTTCATCCATGTTTTTGGACTGTGGGAGGAAACCGGACAACCCGGAGGAAACCCACACGGACACGGAGAGAATATGGAAACTCCACCCAGATGGGGATTCGAACTGGGATTCCCTAGTGCTGAGAGGAGAACATGCTAACCACTAAGCCACCGTGCCGCCATTCATTATTTATTTGTTATTAAATACATTTACCATGTCCTCCCCATGTCCGCGTGGGTTTCCTCCGGGTTCTGCGGTTTCCTCCCACTGTCCAAAAACTGGATCAAGGTCAACTGAGTTCTCCAAATTGGCCCATATAGAGAGTGTGTCTGCGTGAGTGAGTTGGCATCCTGTCCTGGGTGTATCTACCCAGCGCCCAAGACGTTCTCCCCTGGATGGGCATGAGGAACTATACCCCCCCCCCCCCCGGTGACCCTAATAGAGGTAAAAGCAGAAAATAATGGATGGATGGATGAAAACATTTATTTTTGTTGCGCCACTTGGTTTTTTTCGTGAATGTTGTCATGAAGTTAAGATTACGATTAATTCGTTTTATTCGTGATTAACTACAAATATGATTGTTGTCTCATCCCTAACCCACAGGGTGTCAAAGAGTAAGAAGCTATATAAAACTTTATTACATCTTTATCTCGGTCACTCCCCGTCTTGGGTTTGACTTCAACGCCACCGTTCTCTCATTTCAGGGCTTTTTCTCGAACAGCAGGGGTTCACTCGATTACACTGTCCCCTGTCCTACAGGACCTGATTTACATCTTCCATTAATTCTAATTTTAAACCGATAAATGATGGTGTTTAGTGAAAAACCAGTACCTCATTACGCAGTCTTTATTCTCACTAGTAATTTAGGCTGTCGGTGTAATTTATTAAGCTTTACAGCACTTCAGAAAAGAAAAGATGCTTTGATGGTTTTCCACAACTCGAAATAGATGTGTCTCTGCTGGCTGACGCACGTAATTAGAGTCCGTGCACATAGTGAGCGTCCTGTTCGTCTCCCGTTCAGTTTCAAAGCATTTCTTGAACATCGGATTAACGTCGACATGATTCGCTGATACATTCATTCATTCATTATCCTCCGCTTTATCCTATATTAGGGTCGTGGGGTTCCCCATGCCCATCAAGGGGAGAAAGTTTCGGGCGCTGGGCAGATACACCCAGGACACGGCGCCAATCCATCACTGGGCAGACAAACTTACTCACACAGACATACCCTATATTGGGGCATATTTGAAGAATTCAATACACTTGATCCATGTTTTTGGACTGTGGGAGGAAACTGGAGAACCCGGAGGAAACCCACGCGGACACGGGGAGAACATGGAAACTCCACCCTTATTGGGATTCGAACCGGGAATCCCTAGTGCTGAGAGGCAAACGTGCTAACCACTAAGCCACCGTGCCGCCCGAGTCGCTGATACAATGACATTTAATATCTGCGTAGATCATGACAACAGTGCTGTTGTGCACAGTCTGCAGAATACAGTTACACGTGACTCACTCCTGTGTGATATCTGATGGTCTCTTAATAACACTTTAATGAACAGTGGGGCTTTATCCTGTGACTCTGACCTTTAGAGACCGCGGTCTTCTTTACCGACAGCAGGACAGAGAAGTAATGATGCCGTTTAGAGGCTCACGTTTGGAAGAAATGTTTCAGGTTACAAAGGTTGCAGTGTCGTGGAAAGAGTTTTAAGTAGAATCAGACTGTTGTTTTAATGAATCATATTTACATTTCATCTGATTAAAGGAGAGGAAGCTCCATCTGTACAACCTCCACATCTAACTATTAAACATACACTGAGGGAACCCTGTCTGAAATTCCACAATGTAAAGGGACTGAACGCACTTATTTAAATAGCTTTAGAGAAGTGACGCATTAAATATTTAGAATATTAAAAGTTTGTGTGTGTGCTTCCTATACAAATCCACATTGTCACATCGATCACCACAACACTTAAAATACTTTTTCTTTAGGACCATGCTGAGGTTTATATACTCTATACAACCAACGAAGCAGCTCAATGTCATACCACCACCCCAGTGATTGGTTGTTAAGTGGTTAGTGCTATTGTGTCCAGAGAAGGTTTATATTTAGGTGATGTGGAGGTTTCCCTTTTTTTTTCATTAGGTAACCCCCCCCCCCCCCCAAAAAAAAAAACACCACACACAAGATGCAACCATTCATTCATTATCTTCCACTTTATCCTCTATTAGTGTTGCGGGGGGGGGGGGGGATTCCCCATGCCCATCCAGGGGAGAACGTTTCGGGCGCTGGGCGAATACACCCAAGACAAGGCACCAATCCATTGCTAGGCACACACTCACTCAAACAGACACACTCTATATGGGGCAATTTGGAGAATTCAATTGACTTGATCCATGTTTTTGGACTGTGGGAGGAAACCGGACAACCCGGAGGAAACCCACGCAGACACTGGGAGAACATGGAAACTCCACCCAGATGAGGATTCGAACCGGGAATCCCTAGCGCTGAGAGGAGAACATGCTAACCACTAAGCCACCGTGCCGCTCAAGATGCAACCAATTATGCATAATAATTTTTTTTGTAAGTTATGTCGCTGAATCTTTTCCATATGATCCAATCAAGGGGCAAATAGTATCAGTATTACAGGACATTACAGAGTGCATGCCACTGCAGTACATAGTCTTCATATAATTTGGATCCTCTACAAACCACAGTCTAATGAAACACAGGGGAGATGGCTAACACCTTGAAGAGCTCATTTTCAAATGCTCACACATCTCTGAGGTTATGGATGCTTTCAGATCTTCATACTTTGCTCGGTTTGCAATGTAAATGCAGTATTTGCAAAGTGTGATGACTACAGAGGTCTGCTCCTTCACAGCCTATTGTCGTTAGAGGTGACGGGGCAGTAAGCATTTGCATCTTATGTATTTTCATATTTGACCTTGTTCTACTCTACTCTGTTCCCGGTGTTGAGAATTACAATCCATGGTCACAAGAATAAGAGCTGATAAACCCTAAACTTAGTATTAGTGTTACAGTTTCTAAAATCAACCATGTCTACCTTTGACCCTGGTGACAGGTTTCGCATGACTCTCGTTTCTTTGCTGTGAGCTGGAACAGTTTGGTTTGGAGCACGTCTGTAGTACAGAGCAAACAGGTGTGAATGCTGCAAACGTAAAAACACTGACTCAAAATTGCAGCCAGCATGATATGAAGATGCAAATCCAGGTCAATAGGCCGCGCCATGTCTTACCTTTCATATGGAAAAACATCAGCTATTTTGGTTTGACTCTGCAGCAGAAGGAGCTGCAAGAATGAGCTGAGTAACTATAGACTAACACAAAAATAAGAATCCCAATCTTTATGAAAGTGACCTTACATGCTGACGGTATTTAAGCTGCACTGAACCGTATAATTACTTTTCATTGCAAGTGCAGGAAAAAAAAAAAAACTCATGAAGCGGTAGAAACCTCATGGAGAACCAGAGAATTCAGGACATAATTACAAATAAAAAAAGATTTCATACACATGACATCAGTGCACTGTGAGATGTGACCAACGATCACCATAAACTCTGTGTGTGTGTG
>JAFMOD010000046.1:886293-1107686 GCA_019802435.1 Corydoras maculifer
GGGGGGGGGGGGTAGTAGATAGATAGATAGATATAGGCGGCATGGTGGCATGTTCTCCTCTCAGCACTAGGGATTCCCGGTTCAAATCCCCATCTGGGTGGAGTTTCCATGTTCTCCCCGTGTCTGTGTTGGTTTCCTCCGGGTTCTCCATTTCCTCCCACAGTCCAAAAACATGGATCAAGTCAGTTGAGTTCTCCAAATTGCCCCATATAGAGTGTGTCTGTGTGAGTGAGTGTGTGCCCAGCGATAGATTGGCATCCTGTCCTGGGTGTATCTGCCCAGTGCCCGAAACCTTCTCTGGATGGGCATGGGGAACCCCACCACGACCCTAATAGAGGATAAAGCTGAAGATAATGAATGAAATATATATATATATATATATATATATATATATATATATATATATACACACACACACTGTATATATAAGGTTTTAACTCCAAAAACAAAGGGACGTGTGGCTCTAAAGGGTTTACAAATAAAGAAACAGGAAATATTGCACTCCGTACAAAGTGAGTGAGGGAACATACAGGAAATAAACAGTGACACACCCACTTCATGGAATTCAGGCATATGCATTGTTGCAACACACTCGGGGCTAGATTTTGGTCGATAGCACTGCCAGGCCCACTAAAATGAAGGCGTGGCCTGGACAGCACAGTGTACCTGTTAAGATCCATTGTGAAACGGTGCCTTTAGTTTCCATAAAGGTGTGGCTCCAAGAAAACTCCCTGAACTGTTGGCACAGATTTATCTGGTTAGTCCAAAGCCCATGCATCTGCCTCCTATCCCAGCAGTGGTAAATCCCTGCGGTATTCAAACTTTTGTTTTTGGTTAAGCCCCTTTACAGCTGGTCATTTTCATAAATCCTATTTATTTTCCTGTTTCTGTTTAGTGACATTAAGTATTTTGATTTGTAGTTGCAATCACTTCTGGAGTTTAATAAAGAAGTGTTGTGTTTAATATCACTGTTAAAAGTTCTCTCTAATTTTAAGAAATCTTAACATGATAAATTTACTCATTATACTGGCAGATCATTTCACTTCATGTACACTGAGGTTTGTTGCACTGTAATAGTTACGGCCTTGGAAACGTCAAGGTGCCATCACTGAGGACGAGTCTTTAATCAAGAGGTTAAAGCCCCTTCAACACTTTACATACATCCAGATTTCCTCAATTTTAACACTCCCTGATTAACAGTTGAGCATCTTGGTGGTCTGTCAGTTTCAGCTTTGGGGGTCGCCTCTCGTTTGTGAATCATGTTCTGTTTCATTTACCAGGTCTGCCAATTCCTCTGATAAAAGCCAGGTCTGAGTAATGAGGACTCAAATTTCTCTTCACGCTGTGACCTAAATATAGAAAATACCTCGGTAATTATTGGATGTAGCAGCAGAGAAGCCGAGCGGAGACGGAGGAAAATTGTGCAGAACCTATTACGAGCACTAAATCCTGACTCGTTCTGCATCACCAGAGCTTAAATGTCTGAAACATCAAATAACCAAAACGCTTCGTTGCTCTGATTGGGCTTAAATCCAAAAAAACCAAATACATCAGAAGCAGCCAATCAGGACGGCATCACCTGCAGCGCAACAGACGGCCGGGTCTCTTCCACATAACCCACATTCTTCAGAAAAGTGCGGGTTACAGTGAAATACCACATTATCATGCGAATGGCATGATTATTTCACACAGACACATCAGTCTTGACTGAAGCATGACAAATTTATTCAAATATTGTTTTCATATACAATGCATTGCTTTATTTGGTAATCATATCACATGTTATGCCAGTTTAAGTACAGCGCATGAGAAGTTTTTAGATTGTTGGAGATTATTTAGATTGTTCTTTTCTGTTTGGTGTAAAGTTTACATGACCTGGTTTGATGTAAGAAATAATAGTGGTGGTGTAGAACCTTCTGCTGATACCATGATGCTACCTGTATTAATACCAGCAGAACATAGGAATCATCCCGCATGGATCACGGGATGAGAAGCTGTTACATCATATTGTCTGACAAACACAACAGGACTTTTCTTTTGCATAATAATGAAATCTGTTTATTAAGGTACAGCTGTGTTGTCATGTCAGTTCTAGAATTCTTCTTACCTACACACTATGTTCTAAAGCTACACCCTGACTACTTCACTGCACTCCAGTGATGAATGTCACCTGGTGCTTCAACATCACTGTGGTGCCAATTCTCAGTTTGTATCGATTCCCACTGATAAATGATGGTATTACTAATCTAATCAGACACAGCCCCATCAATCTGTCTGTCTGTCTATGACCTTCATAACTGTCATTGTAAGTAAGGCTGAGACATTCAGCATCCTCAAGGGACATCATATGACAGGGGTGCCCACACTTTTCTGGCCCGAGATCTACTTTTCCATTGGACAGGTCATGGAGATCTACAAAGGGTTAATCCTTTTTTTTTTTAGGCTTTTCTATTGAAACCTGTTTAAACAAATCATAGTATTGTTGAATGAGCATAGAAAAGACGGCTTCAGATAAAAAATTGCCCTTTTATTAAACACATTAAACAAACAAAAAAAAACATAAAAAAAAGATCGCGATGTATGATCGTCAGGTAGATCGCGATGGAGGTTTGGGGAGGAAAAAAATAAATAAATTAATTTTAAAAAAAAAATAAAAAAAATAAATAAAAATAAAAAAGCACCGATACCTTATAAGCGCTTTTTTTCCCCCCAAACCTCCATCGCGATCTACCCGACACCCCTGCGTGATCGCCTAGTTGATCGCGATCGACGTATTAGACACAGCCCGGTCATATGACATATCTATAATAAATGCAATAAATAAGATGCATATTTTTTAAATAATAATAATTGGACAATGATCAGATTTATTAACACTAAAGTTTAACTGGCTCCTTCTTTACTACTGACTTGTGCTCTTCTATTTGAATATCACTTTGGATTAAAGCATCTGCTAAATGACCTCATGTGTTTGCTCATCTTAAATACTGCAAGATCCTTTTAGACAACTGAAAAGGTGTCCTTCAGGCCTTAGACTCTGCTTAAAGGCCTGCATGCTAAAGCCTGTAAGCGTGTGTACTAATCCTTTCCAATAGCAGCAATCTAACTAAACTATCATTACAGAGGTTTGATTCGGGTCACGGATCAGGAAGAGGGAGCCAAATACCTATTACACTAAAGCCTGCTGCCTTTCCTTTACTCCTATATAAAGCCCCAAGTGCCTTTAAATGTATTGCACAACATTAAGCACCCATCTGCCACCTTCATTAAAGGTTCAAGGTCAGTACAGTAACTCAGGTGTCATCACGCATATAAGTGATCAATCTAATTATTATCTCATCATCTTGAACGCTTAATCCTAGACTAAGGTTGAGAGACGAGGGTTCCCCATGCCCACCCAGGGGAGAATTCATTAATCCAATAATATAGTTCCTGAACATTAGTAGTGCAGTACCTGATGCACAAGGGAAAAAAATAGAACCTAAATGCCATCTCAACAGGAATGTAATCAGACTTGTTCCATGATAGAACAGTATTTAAATGCATGGTGATAAATTGGATTAGACAATATTTGGGCAGATAATAAGTCACAGAATCCAACTGCTTATTGAATCTCAGTGGAGTGACAGAAATCCACACTGATGACAGTCATCATCAGATCAGTAGAGGGATACAGAGAGACAGTGTTCTGTACTGATACTGTTGGGTAAAATATAAATAATAAATCATGTTAGGCTACTTTTCTTATAGTGTAGTTTCAGGGGATTGAAGTTTTGGTGATTAATAGGAGTGTGAGCCGTGGTTTAACTTTATTACATTATAAATACCATCTTCTGTTTGTGAGCAGCATAGAACCAGACATGCCACTACATATTTTAGTGAAACAGTGTTCAGTAAACAACACATTAACAATTTATAACTGATGGAAATGTCAAGTGGTTACAACACGAGCATCTGACACCACGATGCATTCATGAGTGATTATAGTCAAAGTGCACTATGACTCAGCAACACGCACTAAAGAAACCCTTAACTTTCACATGGAGATCGTGGATTCCATTCCAGACATGATGTTTAAAAAGTTAAGTTTCAAACCTAATTAACTCAAAACCCCCTAGTGACAACACTGTTGCTTGACATTTATTTTTGGATGGGGTATATGTGTGATGTAAAGCATGTTAACTTGGTTTCTATTAATAACTAGCCCCTTTTTCTACCCAGTAAAATGTGATGCCGGTTCCTGCAAACTGTTAATTAATGTGTAATTGGTAATTTCTTATTGGGGTTAGTAAGAAACCTACTAAATTCATTCATTCATTATCTTCCGCTTTATCATATATTAGGGTCGCGGTGGGGTTCCCCATGCCCATCAGGGAGAGAACATTTCGAGCGCTGGGCAGATACACCCAGGACAAGGCGCCAATCTATCACTGGGCACACACTCACACATACAAACTCTATATGGGACAATTTGGAGAACTCAAATGACTTGATCCATGTTCTTGGACTGTGGGAGGAAACCGGAGAACTCTGAGGAAACCCACGCAGACACAGGGAGAACATGGAAACTCCACCCAGATGGGGATTCGAACCGGGAATTCCTAGTGCTGAGAGGCGAACGTGCTAACCACTAAGCCACCGTGCTGCGAAACCTACTAAATGGGGGGGGGGGGGGTGAGGAAAAAAATGCTATGTACAAGAAAAACGTTCCCAGGTTCAATTTTAAGATGGGGCAAACAAGCATCCTTTTTGTGGTGTCTACATATCCTGCATGTGACCTACCCATTAAAACCACTCTATTAAACTGTATAGTTCAAAATCATTGTAGTTTTGCCTATAGACCAACCGTGTGGCCTTGAGACGGCTTATGACAAAAACTCTTATATAGCATTAACACAACAGAAGAAAGAAAAACAGACTAAACTTTAGATTAAACTGCCTTTTTAATCCCCTTTGCCTTTAAACCCAGTGGTAATAAAGACAAACATCAATGAACAGAGTTACAAAAGACCTGAACCCGCCGCTCAGTGATATTAATGGTTTCATTATTCACTTGACAAGTTCGAGTTAACGCCTTGGGAAACTATTGAAATAAGCGAAGAGACACAGGGCCGCTTTCAGCTAATCACCAAATGCAATGTGTGCAATGCAAATAGTGCAAGTGACCAACCGTGGACAAACGTTAAGTACTTGTTCAGTTGCTAGGACACTATTGTGCGCTGCTGAACTTGGCAAATAACGACTAAGCTAACGGGCAATATTTTAGGTCAGTTGAAGGTAAAAGGCAGAGTAGAGGTCGTCTCTTGCACACACACACACACACACACACATGATTTATTCAGCCTAAATGAGAATGCCGACTTCTTTCTAAGCAGAATTAAAATACCAAACTGATACTAAAGCAACAATCAGAGTGATTAAACAGAGATGTTCACAGTAGGTTTTCTAAACTCAGCTGTTTTGGAATCGACCAGATTGAAAAATAAGCATGTCGAGAAAAACACACATACAGTTAATTAGCACGATCAATAATCAATGAATAGCCGAGAATAGAAAAGGGAAGGGTTTTGTAGGAAGTGGGGGTTTAAACATATTGTTTGGTCCTTGAGCTGGGTTTTCAGATTTGTGGTTTTAGGCCCGGCTCTGTTTAAAAAAAATAATTAAAAAAATGAAAATAAAAAAAGCATACTTTTATCCTGTTTTATGTCAAATCATCCAACACTGATTTGTTGAACAAAAGGTGCTAATATAGTGTTTCTGGATCAGTGATGTTATTTATGTATTTAATTACACAAAAGCAAAACATTTCAAATAAAATGTCCAATCCATTCACACAAGCTGGTATCAGGGGAGGTTCATTGAGATAGAGGGCTCTTGTATACTTTAAAGCCTCGGCAACTTCTCAATAGGCAGAGGGTCCACTGGGACACTTCCTGCCATAACGGGCAAAAAACAAAAGCAATGGGCAGCGACTCAAAACACACATCACTATTTGACCTACAATATTCTTGTATCATCAGAATGTCTGATAAAGTTACACACCGCTGTTTCTGCCAAAGTACCAAACAATCCACCCTTTATGGATCATGTTATAAAGTCACCAATAAGGAGGTATGACATCATATATACAGCATCCAGTGCTTCCTGAGGTATTAAACAAAACCTGGATGCTAATAAAACACACCCATCCAGGGCAGAACATTACGGGCACTTGGCAGATACACCGAGGCGACATGGAGCAGCCTATGCCCCTTGAATCCATATTTTTTTAGACAGTGGGAGTAAATCAGAGAACCCAAAGAAAACCCACACACACAGGGAGAACATGGAAATTCCACCCAGATCGGGGTTCAAACCTGGATCCCCAGGACTGAAAGGCAGACGTGCTTATCACCATGTTGCCGCATTATTCTCTATACTAATATATGAAAATAAAAAAAAGTCTTCCTTCAGAATATCTCACACTAACTGTGACCAATCAGAAACCTGTGCCGAGTCAGCGAGACAGATCTGATGACATGATGTGAATGTTTTCATGTTGCAATCACCACATGACCCACAGACCGAAGTTTCTTTTAATTCCCCACATTCTGACACTAACTTGAAATTTAAGAACGGAACTGAGTAACCTTAGAACTTCATTCAGTGGTGAAACTAGTGCCTACTGAAGTGGGAAGTGAACGTATGAATCAAAACAAGAAAAACTGGATGCTATAGCAACTAGTATTTAGACTTTATCTATAGAGCAGCCCTGTGTGAGGGTGGAAGATCCGCATAGATTAGACACAGGTATGAAATTAATCACGCTTTATATATATATATATATATATATGTTTTTTTTTTTGTTTGTTTTTTTTTTAAATGCGTTTGGCTTTTTATAGGGTCACAGAGGTACTGAAGTCCATCTGGGCACCTACTGGGCAAAAAATTTAAAGACCACTCTGGACAAATCCTGCAGTGTGAATGGAAACAAACCAGCAAAACCAGTTCACAGACGAAACATCTGGATTATTGAGCTAGGAGACCAACAAACTACTGAAAACATACAACATGGTGCAATAATGGAAGGCCTGCATCATGGTCAAGTACTCAGTAAGAGCTAAAAAACTCCAGCAGCACTGCTGTGTCTAATCCACTCACACCAGCATAACACTAACAGCACCACCAAATCGGTGTCACAGCAGTTCTGAGAATAGTCCGTCACATAAATACAAGCAGCATTGCGGTGGCCCTGATTATTGAAGAACAGAATAAAGAAAATAAATTATGTAGAGACAAAAAGGACTACAGTCTATGACTGTAGAGCTGCAGAGTCCATCAATAAAGAAGAAAGCTGATAAAACAGAAAAGAAGTGTAGAAATGAGGAAGTGTACTTAATAAAGTGACTTGTGAGTGGAAATTGAAGAGAATATATTATATCCTGTTTCTCTCAGAATGAAATACAACATTGGTAATTAAGTGGTTTATTGTGGAAGAGAAAAATACCACAGTACATTCGACTGTGGCATCGTTCTACATGTTATCGGTGTTTATTAGTTACTGTTTTGGCTAGAATATGTAATCAAACCCACATTTACTCTTTCACACTTTTGCTAACTGTATTAATTTTTCAGTTCAGGTTAAACGAAGAACCTCCCAAAGCAACTCATATTGATTTGTACTCTTTATGTTAATCAGAAAAGAATTTAGGCTCAATTTAATATTTGCTAGGCAAAACAATATATATTCTGCCTAAAGTGTAATATGGTAAGGGATCTGCAGGTAGCAAAGTGGACTGCCTCTTAGCGCTCGGGTTCGAATTCCAATCTGGGGGTGTTTTTTTTTAATGGTCTTTCTTGTCTGTGTAGGTTTTCACCGGGTTCTCTGGTTTCCTGAGTCCAATGACATGAATTGCTTGCTCCAAATTGCACTTTGTAAGTGTGTGTAAGGGTTTGTAAGAGTCAGGCACTGGATTGGCACACTGTCCTGGTTTTATTTGCCCAGCGCTCAAAACGCTCTCCTCTGGATGCCTGACCCTGGATGATAGCTCTACAGTCCTGGTAGGAGAACTGCAGTGATGCAGAAGAACCTGGGACAGCCATCGATCCATCCATTATCTTGCGCTTTATCCTCTATATTAGGATCGCCAGGGGGGTCCCCATGCCCATCCGGAGAACGTCTCGGGCGCTGGGCAGATACACCCAGGACAGGGCGCCAATCTATCGCTGGGCACACACTCACTCACACAGACACACTCTATATGGGGCAATTTGGAGAACTCAATTGACTTGATCCATGTTTTTGGACTGTGGGAGGAAACCGGAGAACCTGGAGGAACCCCACGCAGACACAGGGAGAACATGAAAACTCCACTCAGATTGGGATTCGAACGTGGAATCCTCAGCACTGCGGGGAACATGCTAAACCACTAAGCCACCGTGCCCTAAAGTTGAGGGAAAACCTCACCACACTCACCTAACTTCATCAGAGACGCCAGCAGGATCCAGAGAAAGACGACGAACGGGCGATGGACGTGGTGGTAATCAAAATCCAGGACTGGGAACGTCTTCTTGGTGATGTTGCCGGGGGACGAGCCGCCGTGTCCCGGCGTGCCGTGCTCGCTGCTGGACTTCTCGCTGGAGACATGGGGAGAACTCGCCTGCACTGCGACCAGCATCAGGGTCACGATCACGGCGCTCATCTGCACGGTCCTCCAGCACGCCATCGTGTCGCTTTAAATGGCTTCGCCACTAGAACCGGGGCAACATCTTCAGGCTAATTCTTTCACCTTGAATGGGTCATTAGCTGGAACACCGCGCTTTGCGAGTATTTTAGTCAATTAATCCCCTTTCCAGGCAGGTTAAGTTAACTTAGCTTAGCATAGGCTCGCCGCACCGCGTCGCTGCGTTGATCCGGCGGGAGAGACGACGGAAACGGGCTGCCGAGTGGACGGTCCACCGGCGCCACGGGCGAAGGACCGGGAATGTCACCCGGAACACCTGAGAGGGCGCGCAGAACTTGGTATCCGCCCCAACACGCAGCCGCCCGGCCGCAGTGAGGACGCTCAATGTCAGCGAGGCTCCGTTACGGTTTGAATTTAGCGCGGTGCTCCGCCGGACCAACCGTCCCGCTGAGCGGCCGTCCCTCCGCTCCGTTCCCCCCTGGAGCTACAGCGGACCGCAATCCGCATCACAGTCAGAACTCAGGGGCCGTCTGTGCGTTGTAACCGGCCGGACCTCGGGCTGGACTGCTCCGGGGAAACTGTACGGCTGTCTCGGGAGCAGTCCGGTGTCCGCCGTGGTGTCGCTCTCTGGAAGCCCGGCGTGGCGCTTATATAGCCCCGCGGCTCCGCGGCTGAAACACACCCATTGAAACGACTGCGTACCGGAGCGTCAGCGTTCCCGCTTAGCTCAACCCCACAGCGGCATCTAGTGAAGCGGAGGGTCCCGGTGACCTTGCCGTGACAGGACAGCGGGCTAATCCCAAACTCACTCTATTTACAGCGGCATTTCCCGGGGCAGCATCAGCTGTGCCACTGACGCACTGCAATACCATCCATCCGTCATTTATTCCTTAATCTTCCGCTAATCATCCATCCATTCATTAATTATCCTCTGCTTTATCCTTTACTAGAGTTGTGGGGGGCGGCACGGTGGCTTAGTGGTTAGCACTCGGCACTAGGGATTCCCGGTTCGAATCCACATCTGGGTGGAGTTTCCTTGTTCTCCCCGTGTCTGCGTGGGTTTCCTCCCACAGTCCAAATACATGGATGATGTGAATTGAGTTCTCCAAATTGCCCCATAAAGAGTGTGTACGCGTGCGTGTCTGTGTGAGTAAGTGTGTACCCAGCGCTAGATTGGCGCCCTGTCCTGAGTGTATCTGCCCAGTGCCCGAAACGTGCTCACTTGAATGGGAATCAGCGAACCCCACCGCGACCCTAGGATAAAGCAGAAGATAGGGTCGCGGGGGGTTCCCCATGCTCATCCAGGGGAGAACGTTCCGGTCGCTGGGCAGATACACCCAGGACAGGGCGCCAATCTATAAGGGGCAATTTGTAGAATTCAGTTGACCTTGATCCATGTTTTTGGACTGTGGGAGGAAACCGGAGAACCCGGAGGAAACCCACGCGGACACAGGGAGAACATGGAAACTCCAGCCAGATTGGGATTCGAACCGGGAATCCCCAGCGCTAAAAGGGCGAACGTGCTAACCACTAAACCACCGCGCCCCACTGCAATACCATCATCCCATAATGTTCTGTGTCCTAATAAATACACAGTGGTTCTGGGCAGATAGACCAGGTCAGAGTGCCGTACACAATCATGCATACACACTATATAGTTGCAATTTTGAGCAACTAATTCACTTTAAATTCTTTTTTTTTTATCTGTGAAAGAACCTGAAGGAAACCCATATGGACGTGAGGAATGCAAGGAAACTCCACCCAGAAATGGATTTGAACCTGGATCTCGAGAGGCAGACATGCTGACCAATGCAGCATACATTATTATTATTTAATTTCCATGTAGCTGGATTGTTTACTTTTATAAATGACAGACTGTAGTACATCTGTTTTCTTTTTTTTGTTAGGCCCTCTTATCTATGGGTCACGACCATCACAGGACAGTTATAATTTGGGTGGGCTATAAAGGTTAGGGGCCTTGCTCTTGGACCCACATTGGTTACTTCAGTGGACCTTGGATGTAAACAATTGAAAAATGTTTTGAATTTAATTCAGCTTTGCTGTTGTGAAATTATCTGACACTGGCTTATCTCTGCACATTTCTCTGCTCACTGTACATCCTGCTGCTGAGAGGGTAAAAACGAAGTGTTTGACCCCAAACAACCCTTCTTAGATAGTTATGGAATAGTTAGGAATGTTGGAACAGGAACTGACAAAAGTGGCTTTACTAAATGTTGAGAATTTAAATTTGTAAAAGTATTCAGCAGCTACAGGTAAGGCAACAGCAAGAGTTTTTTAATAGATAATAATTTAAACAAAATGTTGCATCACTGAAATTATTCAGATAAAAATTACACTGTGTTTTGAACTTGTGTCAGTGACCTAATAATACATTCACCTCCAGCCTCAGCCTGAGGTTGAACGCTGCAATGCAGCTTGGATCCAAGCCATGATGATACGCAAACCTCTTTTTGATGTCTGATAGGATTAAGGCTATTTTAAGTAACATGAAATGAACGGAACCAGAGCCAAGCATTGTATGTAGCCCAGAACTAAATATATCAATATGCTCTGGTACAGGCTCTATACAAATCTTGAGTAAAACAGGGAGCTAAAACTGGGGCGGCATGAGGATGCCATGTTTAATGTCAATACAAGGTAGAGCTTCCACCGCCGTCAGCAACACTACAACTTCAGTGTAGTATAAATAAGAAGTATGAGGTAGTATTGCCTAAATGTGTTTTAGCAGCTGCCAGATGATTACACGTGTCTGAAAGTTAAAATACAGCTCTGACCTCAACAAGGAATTATGGTAATAATGGAACAATGGAGTCTCCAGAACACAAACAGATCTGTTATTCCTCTCTGCTTCACTAATTTGCTAGTGTTCACTGAATTAAACAGACGGCATATGCACCAAGTTTCAAAGTATTGGGAGACCTACACCTCATGTTATATTTGTTCCTCTTTGAAGTTGCAGTCGATAGATGTTTGATAGCTATAGAAGGACTTTTTTGTAGTTTTACAATTTCAGACTGTAGTCCACCTGTGTTCTTTGTTTTTGTTAGTCCCCTATTGGTTCTCTGTTCTTTATTGGTCAGGACACAGAACAGGTAGGGAGAGGGTGGATTTTGGCACTTTCTTAGGGCAGTAGTCCAATAAACCTTTTTTTCTGAACTGTGGAATTCAGGTTTACACCCTGTTGACATCACTACCTCAAATATTAGTTTATGTACAAAAGTGTGTCTTCCAATGTGTCTACATTACAATATACCCATCATAATGACTGTAGATATACATGTTCTCTATACTTTTTTGTAAATTGTAGTGTATCCTGATTCCTAAATGTGATTCAGAAAGACTTCCATGACTTTAATAGTTTCCTGGTGAATCAAATCAAACCAGAACATGTTGTTACTCATTCCTGTGAAGCTACCTGTATGTGCTGATTCTTTTACCAAAACAAAACTGAGCCGACATTCCTAAAGCGGCTGAGACTGAAATTTCTCACTTGGTGGTCTTACAAAGTGATGGAGAGACAAACCCCATGGTTTGTTTACGAGAGCAGACGCATCACTGCGGCCCACTGTCCTGTTGTATCATCACTAATGAGTGAGTCTTAGAGGGAAAATGAAGAAGGCAATTACGCCTATTGTATTCCTAACACATGCACCATGCAGGGATGTACATTCATCATACCCAGGCTTATCACTATTATTACTTGGAGCTTGTTGGACAGTGGACATGGACTATGTTTAGAATTATGTTTACAGAGAAAGCATGATGTAAGTACTTGGGGTAAGATAAACCTACCTGCTTGAATCATTTTTAGAAACAGTGTTTTAGACAGACACGCAAACATAGTTTAGATGATGATGTCATTCTTGAGTTTAATTGCTATGTAAACCTTGAAAAGACAGACGACTACTGATCACCACCACCACCGGTATACATACACTTCAGTTCTGAAGACCAACCAAAATAAAAGATTTAGACATTTATTTAACATTTAAGCAGTACTGAAAAACCTTCTGATTTCCATTTTGAATATATATATAAACATTTCTCCAAAATGCTCCAGAGTAGTTACTATTCCATTAAACCAAAGAACAAAATAAAAGAGACCATGGGGAAAGTTAGTCAAATTGCCAGCAGGTGGTGCTGTGGACTCAGAATTGTATTAACACTCACTGTCTGTTTTTTATGATACATGGTTCTACATTTACATTCTGTAGTTCATCTGTTTCTGTACATAGGTTGTTATTCCACTTTAGTATCTTCTCAGATGACCAGGACCCCAACAGAGGAGGTACTTGTTTGATAGATTGTGTTAATGTGAGTTGTGCTGGTATGAGTGGACCATACACAGCTGTGCTGCTGGGCCGAGAACAGTGCAATCAGGACCTAACGGTGGTTGATCCAGATGGACTACAGAATTAAATTGCAGAACTACAAAGTCCATCTAGAAACAATGAGCTGTGCCAAATAAAATGATTGGCTGGTGATGTACACACACACACATATATATATAGGCGGCACGGTGGCTTAGTGGTTAGCACGTTTGCCTCTCAGCGCTAGGGATTCCCGGTTCGAATCCCCATCTGGGTGGAGTTTCCATGTTCTCCCCGTGTCCGCGTGGGTTTCCTCTGGGTTCTCCGGTTTCCTCCTACAGTCCAAAAACATGGATCAAGTTAATTGAATTCTCAAAATTGCCCCATATAGAGTGTGTATGTGTGAGTGAGTGTGTGCCCAGCGACGGATTGGCGCCCTGTCCTGGGTCTATCTGCCCAGCGCCCGAGACGTTCTTCCCTGGATGGGCATGGGGAACCCCACCGCGACCCTAATAGAGGATAAGCGGGAGATAATGAATAAATGAATATATATATATATATATATATACACTGTATATATATATATTCTTTTTTGGGGGGGGGCTCAATGTTTGTACATGAATTGTGTGTGTGTGTGTAGCAGGCCAACCCCTAGGCTAAGCCATTACTCTCACCTTGTAATGCTAAAATGTTTGCTTTCTCAGCACAGCCACATCTGGTTTTAGAGGAGAGATAGAAATGCTGCTTTGAAGTTCAAAGAGAACAGTAAGAACATAACCACAAACTCTTGTAACATTCTCCATGTTATTAACCTCTTTAAAAGAACCTGCCACTCGTCTTAAAGCTCCTTTGTAGAGAGACAGAGTTCCTGTTATGACAGTTACAGGACACCGTGGAAGCATTTCCATTAGTGTCCACTAGAGGGTTTCTGTGACTGTAGCATCTTCAAGCACGAAGCCAACTTAGGACTTAGGACTGAAAATATTGAGTCCCTCAGACCTGTCCAGGTTTGTTTGTATAGACAATACATCAGAACAGCATCATACAGATAAACAAACGTAAACCATGTCATGTCTGTCTGTCTGTGTGAATAATAAAAGGTGCTGGTCGTCATGCAAAGCCACAGTGTACGGGCTCCATCCTTAAGGCTGGTTCTACCCCAGGCCTACGACTGTCCCAATCAAAGGTCAGCACGTCTGCCTTTCAGGTTCCAGGTCCAAGTTGGAATCCTGATCTAGTGGATTTTTCATGACACCACCCTCCCCCCCCAATAGTAGGGAATTAAAAGGAAGATAAAGTATGATGAGGTTCATTTCTCATCCAAAGACTGAGATCAGTTTCAGTCCTGATAGTGTGAGTGACTTCTTGGCTGCTGAACATTTAACATAGGGGTGTGTCTCAGTGCCAAGCTCAAATTTAGGCAGTAAAATGCATTAGTGCCCAGTAATTACCAAACTAACGATTCAGTAGCAGCTAGATAATTAGATCCAAGTCAGCAGAGTTTCTGAGTAACAGGGTATGAAATGATTAGGAGGTTCTTCCATCTATTTAAACAAGTTGCTCCATATGTCTGAGTCACGGAGGCTCGCTGAGGCTCTGAAAGGTTCTGAAAGGCTTACAGCCCCAAGCAGAAATCACTCTCTGGTTAGTGCTGCATGAGTAGATGTTTCAACGTGTGTGCTTCATGTTGGTGAAGTGACTCACATGTATAATTCAAGATGGTAAAAATGCCTCTGTCATATATTATTAAGCACAATAACCTGTCATTTAGGTCAGCCCTAAAAACGAGCGAAAGTCGTCCCAGAGATACAGGAAGAATCATGGAAAACGCGGGGTATGGATTCTGTAGGCCTGCATTTTTACAGATTTGCGCATTTTGAACCAGCTGCTAATTAGACACAAAACCTTTAGCTGCTGGATCTGACCAGAACGTGGGAGCATCCATGTTCACTAATAGTAAGGTACTGCCTATGCAATCAGAGGTCCCTTTATGTAGCCTATCAGCCATGTCATCCCACATTAAAGAGGCGCTGGGCTTCTCGGACTATAAACGGAGTATCCTTTACCACGGGACGACCACAGTCTAAACGCGGCTGGGACTAAAAATAGTACGGACCGTTTATGGAGTCTGAAAATGTATGTAACAAGGTCAAGGCTATACACATATAAACAATACTGGTTGCTTTGTGGCGTGAGTAGAGAAGTTTAGACCACCGGCAGCGCTGCCGTGTCTGTATATCGCTTTGCCAACTAGAACTTTGAGCAACGAAACTATATATGAGGAAAAAATGTGCGGACAGCAAGGTTTGAGATGTAAGAGCTTCCACAAAGTTGCTCTACAACATATCACAGGGTCGGCGACATGGTGGCTTAGTGGTTTAGTATGTTCTCCTCTCAGCGCTAGGAATTCCCGGTTCGAATCCCCATCTGGGTGGAGTTTCCATGCTCTCCCTGTGTCCATGTGGGTTTCCTCTGGGTTCTCCGGTTTCCTCCCACAGTCCAAAAACATGGATCAAGTGAATTGAGTTCTCCAAATTGCCCCATATAGAGTATGTATGTGTGAGTGAATGTGTGCTCAGCGATAGGTTGGCGCCCTGTCCTGGGAGTATCTGCCAGCGCCTGAGACGTTCTCCCCTGGATGAGCATGAGGAACCCCACCACAACCCTAAAAGAGGGTAAAGCGGAAGATAATAAATGAATGAATATTCACAGGGTCACAAAATGACGGGGGATTCTAATGAGAGGCTTTACAAATGCTATTTCTCGAAAAGTTAGTAGTAGTTAGCACGTTCGCCTTTCAGCACTGGGAATCCAGGTTCGAATCCTGATCTTAGTTGAGTTTCCATGTTCTCCCTGTGTCTGCATGGAATTCCTCTGGGGGTGTCCCACAGTCTTTCTCCCACAGTCCAAAAATATCTTTTAAAAGTGTATCGGCTGCTCCAAATTTCCAATATATAGTGTGTGTGTGTCTATGTGAGTGAGTGTGTGCCCAGTGATGGATTGGTGCCCTGACTGGGATGTATCAGCCCAGCGCCCGAAACATTCTCCACTAGATGGGCATCTAGTAGAGGCTTAAGCAGTACATAATGAGATGACTATCATGTGACAATAGCAAAGACACACTGACGCCCTGAATCAAGCCGAGGAGGGTGCATGGTTGACAGCTCACTAAAACAAAGCCCCGTGTACCGCTTCTTGATGGTTTGTAAAAAGTATATAAACCTCTGCAGAGTCCCGGACAGCACCGGTGTGGATTTGTAAAGGGATCACATGCACACACATACATATAGATATACACATACAATGCATATAGACTTACAGGTCAATTTTAAGGTGAAATGTAGAGGTCTATGTAAATGAACACTGATCTTTATTTAAAAGAACAGACAGCCACGAGTTCCACGGTTCCAGTGCATCAGTGGAAAACAATCAGCTCATACAACCACAACCACGCCACATTTGTCACACAGCAACAGACAGAGACAGACAGCAGCCGAGACTCATCACTAAACAAGGGAGAGTGTGTGAGGTAATCACTTGTAAAACTAAAAACAGACACATTCCACTCAGAACCCTGTGCTTAGTGTGGTTAATATTTTAGCCTCAAAGAGAAATAAAGAGTATAATACACCAAGCATAAGTTACCAGTGTGGGCCCTTTAGAAAGGCCCTTAACACTCATTGCATTATAAAGTCCAAAGTGATCTATAATCTGTCCGCCACATTGAACTCATCAGTGCAATAAAACACACACACACACACACACAGGGCTGCCCGGTTATAGGTGCCCCGGGAGCAATTGAGGTTAGGTGCCTTGCCCAAGGGCAATTAAACCGGAGACCTTTAGGTTTCAAGGCTGTTTTTTTAATCACAGACCCACAACTGCCCCATGGGTGTCATATGATAGTTGACTCTGTATTCAGATGTATGGATACTCTGTGTGTATTCCGGCCCCAAGCATCAATTGAGATGCTCGCAAGTTGGATTTTAAGGCCATCACACTTTACATCAGTACCTGACTTCCTAAATATTTTTGGGAAACAGTTCCCGGCGGCACGGTGGCTTAGTGGTTTAGCACGTTCTCCTCTCAGCGCTAGGGATTCCTGGTTTGAATCCAAATCTGGGTGGAGTTTCCATGTTCTACCCGTGTCCGAGTAAGTTTCCTCCGGGTTCCCCGGTATCCTCCCACAGTCCAAAAACATGGATCAAGTCAATTGAGTTCTCCAAATTGCCCCATATAGAGTGTGTCTGTGTGAATGAGTGTGTGCCCAGCAATAAGTTGGCGCCCTGTCCTGGGTGTATCTGCCCGGCGCCCGAGATGGGCATGGGGAACCCCACCGCGACCTTAATAGAGGATAAAGCGAAAGATAATGAATGAATGAGTTCCCGGCGATAAATCTAATGCACATTTTAAAAAAGGTGAGCGGTTTGAGTTGAAAGGGAGGTCTTTGTCATCTACATTTTCCCGGACGTTGCATGTGAGCCGCGTGGCTGAAGCTTAGCAAGAGCAAGCTTTCCTGTAAGTTCTGGGGTTCTCAGAAGAAACTGAGGAGGTACATCCTGCAACACACGCACACACACACACACACACACACACACACACACACACACATACACCGTGTGCACGCTACAGGAAAGCCCTCAGGGAGTCGTGCCCGCAGGAAGGGACAGAACAACACAAACACATTACAGCTCAGATCCTCCGTTTCCTTTCCCTCCTTCTCTCTTCATCTTCCTCCTCGTCGTCTCTTATCTTCCTCTTATGGCTTCGGCCTCTTCCCTGCTTTTTTATCAGGTTGTGCTGACACAGCTGCACGTCAAAGCCGTCCAAACAATAACATTCTCCATCTGTGAGGGTTTTCTCCCTGCACTGCGTTTCACTGTTTCACTTTTAATATTCGATTTAATCTAAAGCTATAAAAACGAACAAAGGCATAACGAAGCTCAGCTTAATCCTGCTTCCTGAAGGAAGTGAAGGCTGGAATGGCGATGATGAAGTGCCGTTATCATGCGCGTCCATGCCACATGGAAGGACATACAAAAAAGCGCATTAGCCCTAATTGACATTCTGTTGCTAAGCAAAACAGGAAGTTCACCCAGCTAGAACAGGAAGAAGAACTTCATATCCTGCTGGCCCTGGCACCGGATGAATATTGTTTATAAAACTTTATGAGCTTTTTGGGGTATTTGGTACATAATGTTTGTACTGTGTGACCGAACATAGTGGTGATATGTAGATCATATCAAGGTGGCACAGTGGTGTGGTTGGCACATCCACCTCTCAGCGCTGGGAATCCAGGTTCGAATCCCGATCTGGGTGGAGTTTCCATATTCTCCCCGTGTCCTCGTGAGTTTCCTCTGGGTTCTCCGGTTTCCTCCCAAAGTCCAAAACATGGATCAAGTTAATGGAGTTCTCCAGATTGCCCCATTTAGAGTGTGTATGTGTGAATGAGTGTGTGCCCAGCGATAGATTGGCGCCCTGTCCTGGGTGTATCTGCCCAGCGCCGAAACGTTCTCCACTGGGTGGGCATGGGAAACCCCCCCGCGACCCTAATAGAGGATAAAAGCGGAAGATAATGGATGGATGAATAATGCATATGTGAGTGAGTGTATACCCAGTGATAGATCGGCGTCCTGTTCTGGGTGTATTGCCCAATGCCCAAAATTTTCTCCCCTGGATGGGCATGTGAAACCCCCGTGACCCAAATAGAGCACTTAGCAGATAGATAACATTTTTGATCATCTTATTAATATATTGTGATGTATTTTGAACAGTGTGTTATTCTATTATTTCTAAATCATCTGAACTGTGGTGATAATGAGTTGCTGATTTTCATACTGCAGCCTGAATCACCAGAATTAAATTTGGAAACACAAAAGCATCCCATCACAACAGGATTCAGATGTGTTTATGGTTACTCCTCTCCTCTCATCCGAAAATAGCCGCCACAGGTCTTCCTGTCTCTGAAGACTTTGGGCTGTTAACACTTTGTCGAAGTAAACGGGTATTAGACTGTGTGTGTGTGGGGGGGGGGGCATTAACGGCTCCTAACACATGGAATGCACATGACCCCCATGCGGTCTTCCCTGAATACAGAAACAGTTTTTGTCACAATCTCAGAAATCTCCATCCATTATCTTCTGCTTAATCCTATACAAGGGACTGGAGTCACGGCGGGGGTTCCCCATGCTCATCCAGGGGAGAATGTTTCGGGCGCTGGGCAGATACACCCAGGACAGGGCGCCAATCTGTGACTGGGCACACACACACACTATATATGGGTAATTTAGAGAAGCAAGTTACTCATGTATCCACGTTTTAGACTATGAGAACCAAGAGGAAACTCAGACACAGAACATGGACACTCCAACCAGATTGGGATTCGAACCTTGATTCTATAAAGCCTGAACCAGGTTCTATGAAGTAAACTTCCAGGTCTTAACCACAAAACTCAGTCGCACCAAGTGACTTTGGAGTCTCTGAACTCCCCTGAACCAGATTTCAGGAAATGGCCGTGTGTTATCTGTACACGGCGTCAAAGGGATGAGGACGCAGGGGTCACGCTAAACATCATCTTTCTGGGAGTCATGTGTGTAAAGGTCAGAGACCAGGCCTCGTCTGAGGCATTGTTCCAGGGTCATAAATAGTCCAGTGCTTCATCATTGCTTAACTTGTAGCTGGAAACATGACATTAATAGTTTTTAAGGGCTAATGGTCAACTGAACTCCTGAAATCATGAGGATTGTTCTGGAAATCATTAGCCTTCTTATATTCTCTCTGCATCACAAACTTCATCTTCATTTTCTAAAAATACAATAAATACTAAAAGACACATGGCTCAGTTATTGAGATCTGGGATAAAGAAACTCTAGTATCTTCAGCAGAGCTCTGACCTCAACTTTAATTAATGTCTTTAATTATGCCTCTCCGTCCAGTCGCTGAAAATAGCCAAACAAAGGAAGACCTTCCTAAAAGAGTAACGGGGATGATGACTCTAGAGGGTGTCCAACTCGGAAATATTAATGCTAAAGGTATTATGGGAAATCCAGCTAATAGGCACATTAGGCAGGTGATGAGTTTACTTTTTTCATATCAAACACTGTAACTCTCTGTAACTGTCTTTAGGTCCATGTTCAGTCTGAATGCTGTATTAAATGCTTGCTTTTTGTCTGTAATTATGCCCAGACCTTTTCATCTCGTAGTAAATAGTCATTTTTAGTAATAAAAATTTCAGACGGATAAAGAATGAAAGAAGCTTCAGATGACTTTTAAGAAAAAAAGTTCTTTCACGTTCGGCCAAGAAAAAAAAAAATCATTTGTGGGCGACGAGCTGCCCTCAAGGCAGTGGACAAACACAGGGACATGTCAGCATAATGCTCTCTTGAGGGTCATAAAGGGCCCTCATTGTGTCAACCATGCAGCACAGACGAATACCAACAGGACCTGGAAGAGCTGCATAAAGAGCAGCAGTGTGGAATAGTAAAGTCCATGCAGAACAATCAGCCCTCGGGAACAGAGAATCTCTCTCTCACACACACACACACACACACACACACAAATGCTGTGCAGACCCAGGTCAGTGTAAAGCATGGACCTCAGTGACCCTGAGGTATTTAAGAGGATTAAACAGAGTGGGAACAGCCGTGAATCAGACCAGAGCTGTTAAGAACTGAAAGAAGCGTCTGATTAACTTCATTAAACCCTTACAGCGCTAACGTACCGTGATTCCTACTGATCTCAAACAACAGTTGGGAAGTCATATGGCAGGGCAGCACAGTAGGTAAAGTTGTCGCCTCTGGGGACATCCCAGGACTTCCTACACTGAGATATCTATGAGACATCTATGGCCTTATTTTAGTAATATTTAGCAAGCCAAGAAAATAGGATGGAAAAATAGGACCCATTTGGTTGGTGCATTATTCCTATCCCAGCAGTGTCACTGAGGTGTTTAAATAAACTACAGCAGCACTGCTGCACTAAAACCCCCTCACCACATCAGTGTCACTGCAGAACTGACAATAAACAATCCACCACCCAAATAATACCTGTTCTGTGATGCTCCTGACCAATAGAGAGAAACAAGAAAAAAGATGGACTACCGTCCATCCATCAACTTCAGATTAATCTTACACTTTTTTTTTTACAATTGTAAAACTACAAAGTGTGTCTGTTGGTAAGTGGAGAAAGTAGGCACTGAAGCCTAGGAGGGGGCGTGCGCAAACTTTTGCCCGGTTCATCAGACATGCACTAACAGGGCAAATACATCAGGTTTACTGTATTCCCATTCCCCTCTTTATCCAGAACATACCAGAACATGTACAAGTGTTGGAACCCTCGCAGATCCTCTCTGTACTGCTCCCTTTTTGCCTCTATTGTTGTTTTCTCTCTGGTTTTTCCCTGAGGTCTTGCACAGGCTGAATAAGCACACAGGAAACATTTGGCAGGGTGGGAACAACTCTTACAAGACTCTGCAAATTGCTTTTCCCTCAGCCTGAAACTCATTAGCAACACTCCTGAAAGTCCTGATTCAATTTAAAAAGCAATATTTCCACTTCCAAAGAGCAGCCAGCCATGTTTTAGTGATCTGTCCAACGCCGAACAACAATCATAAACTACACTGGATGCCTGCAGCTCGTACGTTTTTTATGACTCATTTATATGAATAATATGAACATGGACCAACGTCTTCAGGTCTCAGCTTCACCACCACGCTGCAAAAGGAGCATGAAAATGATGAATGAGGAAGGTTACCTGACATTCAGTTTCCAAGATGGTTGGATATTCCGAACAGTTATCACACCACGCTATGGCTTTTGGTTGAACATTAAAGCTGTAATTACAGAGTCTGATGGAGGACCATAACATAAATTAATTATGTAATTTGTCCGGTCTGTATGTGCAGGTTCCAGTTTGGCCAATCTGCTATCATTGGGTTCAGATAATTTCATCTATCTTTCATGATACTTTATTTAAAAATAGGGTTCTGCTAAATATATGTGGAAGTGGGGGATAGGTTTCACCTACTTGAATTAATTATTAACAAAATGGTATCATAAGGGCGTGGTAGCTCAGTGGTTAGGGCATTGGGCTATCAAGCTGAAGGTTGGTGGTTCAAATCCCAGGTCCACTGAAGTAACCAGTGTGGGTCCTTGAGCAAGACCCTTAACCCTCATTGCTCCAGGGATGCTGTGATTAATCCTGTGCTCACCTTGTAAGTCGCTTTGGATAAAAGTGTCTGCTAAATAACCAAATGTAAATGTAAATGTAATGTAACAAATGTATCAATCCGGTGTTGTGATCCCAACCATCGAGTAGGAATACTTGGCTAGCTGGATCCCCAGCACTGAACGGTGACCATGCTAACCACGAAACCACTGTACCGCCTGCTTTGGATGAAAGCATCTTCTGAATGAGCTCATATTAAACATTACTTAATCTCAGATGTTACAGCTTCAGAGTTTTATTACCTGAGAAGTTCAGGTTTGGAGTGCAAGTGTGAAAAGGGCTCAAGTCTTTATGGACTTTGGTCTGTGCACAGGAAAGGGCTTTTCCCAAACATTCTTTCCATTCTGGCTTGATCAGTTATCATCACAACACACTGGGTGGGTTCCCGGGTTGTTTCCTTTGTGTTGCTGCTTAAAGTGACCACTTGATGATGACCAATCAGAAAATCCTTTCTGTGATTTTTCTAATTTGTGACAGTTATATTCTAAAATCTTAAAGGTTTTCTGGTTTTACCACAACACCAGATTCTTTCTCAGCAAAAGCTGCGTGTTGCAACATGGAAACAAGAACCAACCAATGCAGGCAAGCAGCAGGTGGCATATCAGGTACTGTACATGCTGCATGCTGTTCTTGATGCTTTAATATGTTCTCATTAGGTAATTCTAGAAATTCCTCCACCTCAAAAAACATTATTTGAAAGCGAATGTTAATAAAACTCATATTACAGCAATGTAACTGGAGGAAGTGTCGACATACTTTTGTCATTCTAGCTTGAATGCACATTCCAGTCTTTATCTTTTAAAAAGAATCACACAGTTATATGTCCTTTGCTGCTTTTACTGCCGTTCCTGAAAAGTTACAAACACTAAGCTTTTCAAATTATTTCCTAATATGACTTTTACTAAAGTAAATCACCTTAAACCACCAGAAACTCATTCCATCCATTCTAAAACCTGAATTTAAGTGTACTGGTTCTTTGTCGGCGGCACGGTGGCTTAGTGGTTAGCACGTTCGCCTCTCAGCTCTAGGGATTCCCGGTTCGAATCCCCATCTGGGTGGAGTTTCCATGTTCTCCCCGTGTCTGCGTGGGTTTCCTCCGGGTTCTCCGGTTTCCTCCCACAGTCCAAAATATATGCCCCCTATAGTGTGTGTCTGTGTGAGTGAGTGTGTGCCCAGCGATGGATTGGCGCCCTGTCCTGGGTCTATCTGCCCAGCGCCCGAGACGTTCTCCCCTGGATGGGCATGGGGAACCCCACCGCGACCCTAATAGAGGATAAGCGGAAGATAATGAATGAATGAATGAATGAATGGTTCTTTGTCAGGGCGGCATGGTGGCTTGATAATTAGCATGTTCTCCTCTCAGCATTAGGCATTCCCGGTTCGAATCCCAATCTGGGTGGAGTTTCCATGTTCTCCCTGTGTCTGTGTGGGTTTCCTCCGGGTTTTCCGGTTTTCTCCCACAGTCCAAAAACATGGATCAAGGTCAATTGAATTTTCCAAATTGCCCCATGTAGAGTGTGTCTGTGTGAGTGAGTATGTGCCCAGTGATAAATTGGGACCCTGTCCTGGGTGTAACTGCTCAGCAGCCGAAACGTTCTCCCCTGGATGGGCATGGGGAACACCCCCCCCCCCCCCGCGACCCCAGTAGAGGATAAAGATAATGGATGGATGGATGGTTCTTTGTCTTTTGAAGAACCTAAATCGAACTAACGGAACTAAAGGAACTCCCTGAAGCACTTACAACCCTCGTCATGCAACACAGACTAAATAGAAAACCAAGCAGGATCTGAAAACACAGAAACACACTTTCATCTTGTCCTTACACGCACTGTTCACTTAACTTGGTGTTTATGGACACAACAGGTGTCAAAGAACTTCCTGTCAGGGTACATTAATGCTTTTCAATATACAAACAACCAGCACAGGTAGAAAGGAACGAACATAAAGACCTGTGGGTGGCTGCTGAAAAAAAAAATGCATTGGGGGGAGGGGTTGTTGGGGGTCTGGGCTAAAACCTAAATCAGTTGCTTCTGATAAGCACAGCAAAGCACCGATGTACATACTTTTGGCCTTGTAACATAACACATCAACCTAATGGCTGATTAATTATTCTTTGTAGCCTCGTGTTTACTTGTAACGTGCTCAGAGGATGCCTCCCAGGCATGTTCCAGATAAAGAAGACAGCCTTGTAGCTTTAGAAAGTTGAAAAATCCCTTAATCCCAGTTTGATCAAATGGGAGGCGATTATAGAGTCTGGCATGCCTGCGAGGTTTGTTCAGTTTAATACAAATCACCTGTCTGTACACATCAGGGGCAGACAGATGTATCTGCAGTGTGTGCAGGAGTTACGCAGGACTCATTCCCATTCTGGTAAACGTTCTGGCTTCCATTCAAGGGCTGAAGTGTTCCTTGAACCTTCTCGTCTCACTTGTTCTGTACCTGATTCTGGATAACTTCAGGTTTTATTATCAGGAGCTCTTTGGGGGAGTGCACTCAGTCAGATTAATGCTTTATTTTCAGAATGTTTTGGGCTGTTGGACATGAAGCAGATTTGCTTTATCAGGTGGCTCGTTCTGAACCACGTATGTTTACTAAGTCTGCTTGTCTGCAGCCAGTGTGTTGTTAAGTTTTATTGGGACACTGGATGCTGAGTGGTAATAGAAGGTCGGTGGATAATAGCGAGTGGTGAAAAATGAATTAGGACCTCTAACTTACAGATGAGTAATGTTACAATGACATAAATTCCTTCATTACAAGTAAATGTTTGGGTAAAATTATCACTTATCAAAGCATGAATGTGTTTGCAGCTAAATATCCATCCATCCATTTATTATCTTCCGGTTATCCTCTACTAGGGTCGTGGGGGTTCCCCATGCCCATCTAGAGGATAATGTTTCGGGCACTGGGCAGATACACCCAGGACAGGGCGCCAATCTATCGCTGGGCACACACTCACTCATACACACACACTCTATAATGGGGCAATTTGGAATTCAATTGACTGAGGCATGATACGAGGCAGTCTGACTAAACCATTGAAAAACAGTTCAGTGCAGACGTCCAGCGCGGCATGATGATAAAGCAAACCTGCTAATCAGCAAGTCCACTGCTGGAAAAATCAACAAACTGAGCTAAACTGAGGTAAAGAGTCACATTAAATCAGGTCTGAATGGATCTGTCTATTGTCGTACCTTTTTAAGGTGTTGAAAGAAAAATACTAGTTTTAGTTTGAGACTGTTTAAACCATGCAGAATTACAACGTGTTTATTTCTCTACTACACACAGTCTGTAAGCTGAATCTAAACAAAATAATGGCTACAATACAACGCGGCCCATTCGAGACCAAACAACCCTGGCGGTGGGAGTCAACAAATCCCAAGCTGCGATTTCTCCTTTTTCTTCTCTGTGGAGATTATGAGCGGTAAACAAAAACCCCACACCAGATGCACACTAAAAACAAAAAGGACCGTAGGGAGGAGGGGATAGGCCAAAGGTCAGAGTAAGGTAAAAACCTGTAGTAAGCTAAGAACCAACTGAAGACCCACCACAGTAAGACCTGCTGACCTGAGTGTGTGTGCTACAGTTGACCCTGATACAGGAACATGCCTGAACATGTGCGAGCAGATGGTCACAGTCTGCACTGTGCAGGAACCAGACGGAGGAAAAGGTCGTGTTTTTATGCTTTCAGATGAAAGTTTGCATTCGAAATTAAAAACAACAATGCATCTGGTCTCTGCAAATGGAAGTTAGATTTGTCTTCATTTGCAGATGGGAGCCAAACATGAGATGCCACTTTAGACACATCTCCAGTACATGGTGCCGTCTACTTGTGATCATCTCACATTGAGGGGCATTGTGATGGCATCATGAAGAACATGGCATCATGTATAAGAATTTTTAATCTAGAGTGTTTTTCCTCTGCTTCACCATAAGTGTTTCAATGCACAAATGTCCTGATGTAGTGCAAACTTGAAAACTGAATTTGGACACTTACTTTGAGGTAGGCAGTAGGCCATTAAGGACACAGCCCATGTCTCATCCTCACTGTCTTTTGCTCTGTGTCAAAGTCAATGTGTGCAAATTAGTTTAACAGTGTTTAAGACCTTTCACCTGCATCTAATAAAATTAAATATTTAATGAACATCATTGGCTTGGTGTTTGCAGTTTTTTTTTATTGAAATGTAACACTGTGTTCTGAGATAATCGAGGGTGGAACAAGATATTTATCATTTTTGAAAACGTTTGTTACTGTTTTAGAAGTTTTATTGTATTGTTTGTGCACTGCAGAAACGAAGGACTTTTATTCATTTAATTATTCATTAGAATCAGGATTTAAGGATCCTTTTAGCTGTTTCTGCAGGGTAGGAACTTTTTGGGACCATGAATGAGATAAGTGTATTATAATGGGTCCAGGCGTAAGCGTTGTACAGTGCCGGGCACTCACAGGTTATATTTTTATGTTGCCCTATAAAGTTTTTATCATATAAAAGTCAATTTAGCATTAAAATAAACGACATGGATTTTTGCTCATTCGTTCAGAAGAGCATCTTTGATGTCAAACACTGATGTTTTATAAAAAAAATGGCCTGGTTCACAAAGTCCATGGTAATACATTCCAAATGTGTTTATTGGGGTTAAAGTCAGGGGTCAAGTTCTATACTCACCCAACCAGGCCTTCATGGACAATGCTTTGTGCACTGGGACACAGTCATGATGGGACAGCAACCTGTTTTTACAAAGCACCCAGGTTAAATTATTAAGGGGTGTGTCCCAATACCAATATCATTATAATGTAGATACCCGTAGGTATTGTAGAGCTAGGGCGTGGTAGCTCAGTGAGGGCGTGGTAGCTCAGTGAGGGCGTGGTAGCTCAGTGAGGGTGTGGTACCTCATTGTTTTAGGTGTTGGGCTGTCAATCTAAAGGTTGTAGGTTCAAATCCCATGTCCTTGAGCAAGGCCCTTAATCCTCATTACTGCAGGGGTTCCTGTATCAACCTTGTGTTCTGACCCACACCAATAAGTTGGGATAAGTTGTTTTTAAATATTTTAGAGCAACACTTTTCAGTACATTAGTACCAACAATGTCACAGTCAAAATCAACCAGATGCATTCTGATGGTTGGTGTTGATGTTACCTCATGCTGATGCTGAATGACGGGATCCTACTGCTGCCACAATAATAGGCTGATTGTGAGAGGGTTATGTGTGTGATCAATGAGTGTACCATGTGATCACAGTCTTCACTTGGTATGAATTACTATGTTAAATTAATAAAGTATCCCTAAGGGACCCTCAGGCTCCAGACAGAGACACTCATCAGCTATGGCATCTCTCTGCTTCATGATTATCTCCTAAAGAGCAAATGTTGTCTGGACATCAATGAGCTGCTTGACGAAGTTCTTCTCTCTTTAATAGCTGCCGTATGGTTAACGAGAGGCACCTCAAAGTGAGAAGGAGGGGACCAAATGGTGCGGGGTTTCAGGCTGAGAAAATCAGACTACTTCCTACCCTGAAGGTGTCGTTAATCTTTGAGTGGACAGTGTGTATATGTTTGTGTGTGTAAGTTACTGGGTTTGGTTCCAGACTGAGTTAGACCCTGGAGTGAAACTCTGAACTGCTAAAGTTCAAAAGAAAGTAAAATAATCAGATCAGTAACTTATCAAACCTAATGTTTTTTATGTATCTCACACTCAGATTAGCTTGTAAAATCTGAATGACGCACTTAAATGTTGGGCGTTTAAGTCCATTGCTGCCAGTCGGTCAGTGCTGGTCAGTGTTTGGGCTCTTAAGCAAGTTTCTTAACGATGAGTTCCACTGATGGAATAATGTACTGTTCAATGGAACCAGGATGTATACTAAACCTTTTAAGTTTGTAAAATTTCATTTGACCTGGTGCTGAGTTGGCACAACAGTGGAAAATGCTTTACTGGTCAAAAACAGGGGTTAAACAATGGTCTACTTCTGTTCAACTTCTGTTAATGAAGCTTCCAGGGTTAATTATTAAAACTTAATCTACTTTAACTTTATTTACTTTTTGAGAACTTATAAATATTTTCCTTACACGTATATAAAAATACTGTAAGAGCAACAAAGCAACAAGGAATGCTAAAGGAAGAATACAACAGTTGCCACAACTAGTATAATTACTCAAAAAAAAACAGTTGCCACGATTACTATAAACCCTTAAACAAACAACAATTGTCAAAATTTGTATAATCCGTCATAAACGTAGTTGCCACAATTACTATAATCCCTTATAAACAACAATTGCCACACAAATAAAACCTATGCTTGTGGGTTTAAATCTCAGATCTAATAGAGTGAGCAATTTGGGTCCTTGAGCAGGACCCTTAATTTTCATTGCTGCAGGGATGCCGTTTGGCCAACCCTGTGGTAAGCCAGTACTGGTACTACAATCAGACAACCGATGTGGTAAGGAAGGTTTAATGTTAAAAACCTCTAAATACTAATTTAATTATATTTAGGCTATTTAGTTGGGCCTACATTACTCTTTATTGTTGATCATTTCTCCACCGGCTCCCCTGAGTGAATTAAAAGCCATGTTTAAGGGCTAATCTCATTACCGTCTTTTTCTCCAACGAACAACACTGCAGGGTCAAAAACAGCTGCCTGATGCCACGTGTGGTTTTACTCACCTGCTGTTTGACGGATTTCTCACTGTAGACCTGACGTTTTACAGGATGTCAGATCTCCAGGGAGAGCCCCAGACAAATGTGGCGTCGAACCCAGGGCCTCCTCATTACAATTTCCATGGTGGCCTACAGGAAGTCTGGGGGTTTCTGGGTCTCCTAGTTGGGCACAGGGGTCAGTAGGATTGGGGTCAGAGGACACTAGGTTTCCGCTTACAGATGTGTTATTGAGATCAGAGATACTGAAAGAAAAAGAGCACGTATGATTATTGCAGCCTTGATGAACAGCAGGTTCAGAACTTTGCTCGGCTGATTGTAAATTAATGGCCTGTAGGTTCCAATCTAAACAGATAGCCTTAGCAATTATACACTGTGTTTGCCAAAGGTCCCACAAGCGTGTAATTACCAGACCTTGCCTTATATCCCGAGAGTTCGAGAAGACAGTAAAATAGTGGGATTAAAACATGAATAGTCTAGAAAACTCCTCCAAAATTTGTTACGCTTGCAATTTGTTCTAACATTTGGATGAATTCCACCGGGAGTTCAGATTCAGGACTTTTTAATTACATGATGCGGAGTAAAGTGCTGAACCAAATGTAATACTGTACAATGGATGTGTACCCTAGACATCCATTTATTCATTATCTGTGGCCTTATCCTGTACTAGGGTCACGGAGGATTCTCAATGCCCATCCACGGGCGCTGTGTACCAATCTGTTACATATTCACTCACACTATATTTAGGGGTAATTAAGCCAAGTCAATTTACATTAAGTCCATGTTTTTGGACCGAGTGAGAATGACGGACAACCACGGACATGACTTTTGCATTGCAGGTGCATGGGTGTGGTTGCTCGGTGCGTTGGGTTTTTAAGGTTTGAGGGGTCAAAGCTTAAGCTCACTATTATCTGCCAACACTTGCCAACAATCTGGTCACTTGAACAAGGCTCCCAACTTATTGCTTTAGGAGTGCTGTATCATGACTGTCCCTGTGTTCTAAGCCTAAAATCATGTTTGGAACCCATGTCTGCATGAAGGCTGACACTTTACAGATTTGCATTTTCATTGTAAATTTGATAAAACCAGGGCTCCACCACTGAAAAGTAAGTACAGTTCTACCATGATGGCTCTGTTTTTAATCACAATTTTGTGACACGACGTTAAACTAACACATATGAAGATAAGATGAGCTTATTCTTGGATAGTTGCAAATAAGATGTGTTTTTTTTGGCCCGTGTTTCACTGGAGCTACTGTTACATGTTACACCGCCATAAACCCGGTGGGTGCGTGTCTGTCAAAATGACAAGAGAGAGAGAATGAGAAACAGGTGGGGAAAACGATCTGAGCCTTTCTTGCCTTTTGCAGGTTGACATGCTGATCTATCTTTACAGTGGGGGTAATAAGAGAGGTGAAGGGAAGATATGTTTTTGGGTGGGGGTAATCGTGATCCCATTCATTCTTATGGAATAGTCTGGCAGTTTTACAAACTGGAATATTATAAAATGATAAAACCAACTTCTGTTTTAAATCATTTACAGTCTGTTGTCACTTTGCAATGATGGATCTGGAATCTATTTAAGGGTAATTTTGGGAAAAGTATGGATCGATTTTTTTAAAATAACTTACAGCTTATAAGATTTTTATATAACTGAGAAAGTAACCCTTTTTTTATTTTATTTATTTATTTTTTATTAAAATAAAAGATAATTCCATATTTTAACTTCAATGGTTGTGAATGTCTTGACACTGCTAAACAACTCAATATAATAAAACCTACTTTTAGTTTATCAGGTAACAAAGTTTATATAGCCTTGATTTATTTACAGATGTGAGTATTAGACCTCCACCGGACTGTAGACAAACAAAGCCAATGTCTTTGCTCAGCTTGCAGGTGGAACCTCATATCCCTTTCACAATGTCCATCCACATCTTTAAACAACAAGCACTACATTCAGTCATTTTGCAGATTATTTTATCCAAAGCAACTTACAAGTATCCCAACTTAAAAACCCACATCCTTCAGATTAATAATCCAACATCAAGCTACCAAACTAACAAATTTCTGCCCTTCCTCGAAGAGAAAAAACCATCCATCCATCATCTTCCGCTTTATCCTATATTAGGTTTGCGGGGGGTTGGGGTTGGGTCCCGTGCCCATCCAGGGGAGAACGTTTTGGGCGCTGGGCAGATACACCCATGACAGGACGCCAATCCATCGCTGGGTACACACTCACTCACACAGACACGCACGCGTACACACTCTATAAGGGGCAATTTGGAGAACTCAATTCACTTGATCCATGTTTTTGGACTGTGGGAGGAAACCGGAGAACCCGGAGGAAACTCATGTGGACACAGGGAGAACATGGAAACTCCACCCAGATTGGGATTCGAACCGGGAATCCCTAGTGCTGAGAGGAGAACATGCTAACGACTAAGCCACCATGCCGCCCGAAAAGAAAACTAAGTAAGGAAAAGTAACCTGTTTGTAAAAAACAGTCATCGTTTAAATCTGTGTTTCAAAACACTTTAATAATCACATCAGCTTCAATGTGATGAGATTAAAACCCTCGGCCATTAATAACCACTTTCACCCATCACACGCGTGGTTCCTACCCCCCCCCCCTCCCCGCGGTGGTGGGACGGTCCCGTTCCGCAGAGCTGAGCGGGCACAGCGCAGGCGCGCGCCGGGCCTCGGGAGCGCGCACCGCACAGCGCTCCGTCAGTGTGAAGTTAGTCGGACGCGCTCAGGACGCAGGCTGAGATCAGTCCGGGATTTTGGGAAGGGAACCTTGTTAAGAACGGAGAACGAACATGTTATGAGGTGAGACATACATATATTTATATATTTCTTTATCATTTCTATGTTTGTAGGTAAATGACATCATGCACTGAACGCATTAACAGGAGCCGTTCATTCATCGATCAGTTCAATCAGTTACATATTAACAATTTTTATGGAACTTCCTTGAATATATGAATCAGTTTTGTCCGGCTGTAAAACAGGTGCTGGCGTAAAAGAATGCAAATCATATTCAGAAGGAAAGAAATCTCAGCGTATGGTATTCATGTGGGAGTTTTAAGGGTCATACATCTGTATATGTGGAGGAAGTTATCAATCTAAATAATTTAGGCACACTTTTGCATTATCATCTATAATAACAAACAATTTAACACCATCACTGCATTATATAGCAATTTTTATATTTTTCATATATATATATATATATATATATATATATATATATATATATATATATATATATATATATATATATATATACACACACATACACACACGATATATATACAATATATATATACACACACACACTATGAAATATATGGGAAGCTCTTTTCCCAATCTGTTGCCCTAAACATGAAATCAGTAATATTTCTTTTAAAACATTAAGAAAGAGATTCCACAACTCTTCAGTAGAAGTGTATTTCTTACAGGGACTGTTATAAACTATGAAACTGTGATTGTTAAATGACTAAAATCATAAAGATCAACATTTAAAAATTAAATCCAGTACAATTTTACAGTTAACAGCCGCTCATACTGTTATCGGTGACTGTGTGTGATTTAAGGTCTGCATGAAGTTATTGTCAGTTTGTTCCCCATCTGATGAGTTTATTTGGTAATCAGTAAAGGTCCTGTGTACTGATTGGCCGAGAGAGCGTGAAGTAGTGTGTAAGTGAGTACTATAGATTGTGATAAGATTAGTGTGAATGCAGGTGAACGAACGTCCGCTGTGATAAATCGATCATGCCACCTCCCCATGATGGGCATGGGGAACCCCCCCACGACCATTGTGGAGGATTTAAACTGTAATGATAATGAGAGGGTGCAGGCTTGTGTCTGTCTGTGTGGTTCTGCACTGCTCAGCATCGAGAGTGTTAATCCCTCATAACATTTAAAAGCTTCAGACAAAACAGTTTTCACTTGGCCTTGAACATCCAAGGATTCCTTGACTATGTGGGAGTATTATCACCTCTTTATCTGCTCATGATCAGGGCTAACGTCATCATGCTGGCATTTTAAACTGACAGAAATCACCACAGACCACCACCAGGGCAATTATGAGCGGATCCAGAAGGACCAATGATGCAAGTGTCACAGTTGCTCAGCCTCTAATCCGTCAGTAAAGTCAGTGGTGAAACCCCGCAGAGGAACCGTAACTATATACTGTTACTAAATGATGACATCAAGCATGCTGGAGAGCTAGGCGTGCTGCTTTACGAGGCGCATAAACCCAGTCAGACGAGCCCAATTAAACACACACAAACACTTTTTCATCTTTGAAGTAAGAGGAGGAGAAGCCCGGCGGGGTGCCAACTCATCTCCTCTGTATAAACTGTTGACAGCTAGCATGACATCATCAAGATGAACTGAGCTGAAACACAGGAGGTTGATTATGTGGTTTAAGGAACAGGAGAGATGGGGAGTGTACTAGTCCTATTTTACGTAACCTGATAACGTCTGATATAACCAGGTGTCACGATGTCTAGATTGGGTACTGCATCGTAACTGGTGAGGAAACTACGAACTCAAGCGAATGCATTTCAATCTTTTGCTTTTCAGCAATTAGAATCATTCATACCTGCAATAAAACTATAATACTTGAACTGTATTAATAAGTTCTTAAATAAAAGCGTGTGTACTAGAACTAGAACCTAAAGGGGGGAGATGTCAAAAAGGAGATCTTATTCACTTCTCTGTAGTTCTCCTAGACAACGAGATCAAATATAAAGATAAAGATTGGCCATTAACCCTTATTGCTCAAGCAGATGCTGCATTATGATTGACCCTGTACTCTGACCCCAACCTTCAAGTTAGTACACTTGTATTATGAACACACGTTTAATTTATGTTTAATAAACCAGTGATTCTGCATGTTCATGTCTCATCTAAACAAGACATAGGTGAGAATTGCAAATAAGTCTCCTGAGACATCAAATATCAACATCCGAGCAATAAATTTTTTAATTTAACTGTGTTCTAAAGTTGGAGTTTACATTAGGGTGGGATTCAAAACAGGAAATGGACCTACTGGGACCGTTAGCACTAAAAATGACTATAGATTATTCAGAGCCAAATATGTTTCTAATATTATAATAACACTTTATGTAGTATCAAAAGGTTCTAACCTACCTAAGCGAAAGTTTAAAATAAATACCAATCATTATTTAAACATCAGGTTGCATATTATATATTTAGACATACGTTCTATATGTAATACAGTGGATGGACAAAAGTATTGGGACACCTTTACATTACACCGAGAGACGTTATTATAATAGACAGCTTTATGCCCCACCCCCACCCTTGCAGCTTCCATCTTTATGGACCCTTATTTTTACAAGATTTTGAAATGCCTCTGTGAAAGTTTTTTCCCCCTTATTCGGAAGTTTTGGTCCGAGACAGGTATTTGATTAAAGGGCCTGGCTCACAATCTCAAAGGTGTATGATGTATGATATATAGGCCTTGCATTGTCAACTGTGGCACAGTCATACTGGAAAAACGGCCTTTCCCAAATTTCTTTTTATAATAAAGAAATTATACAGTTAACCAAAATGCACCACTAACTGCTAAATTCTATATACCTGTAGTAATAAGACTGAATTTAATGATTAGGAGTTGTGTTTTAATACTTTTGTTTGTATTCTGTATTATAGATGTGGAATTAAACCAGATGGTATGCCATCTAGTATTTCAGCAGGTATTTAATGAGCCCAAATACAAACAGCAGCTAAATATTTAATCAGATTGTAAGATTCACTGGTATTTAATCGGAACTTTGCCATGCAGGAGGGTGGAGGAGGGGGGGTTGGTACTTTGAATACCATCTAAAGTAGTGATTTAATGGAACTGAGGCACCTATAGCCACACAGGCATTTCTTGTCCTTTCTGGCTCTGAAGCATTGCTGCTAACTGATAACATGTGATGCTAGCTGATGACTAAGCATTTCCTTAAAACAATACATTCTTAAAAAATGTTAGAAGTTATAAAGCTAAATTCTTTTCCCAAACCCCTCACAAAGCCCAGGTTGGCCTTTTACATACAATATGGCCATGACCGTATTCTTTGGAAGCTGCATTAGCATTTCGAGTTAAACATTCCTCTCAGAAAGATCTATCACTGCTGGCAACACCATGCTTGTGGCAGCTGGTGGTTTCTCGAACAGTGTGTTACTAAATATTTATAAATCTGGTCTCAGGTGATGGTCTGGTTAAACGATGTGTGTAAATTGTCAGCCACGTCTGCATTTCAACCAGTTAGCGCTGGGAAAATGCTCGCCACCTGTCCGCATGGGCCTCCCACTGAACCTGACCACCAACCACATCAGTCTGGACTACAACGGAACTCTGGACCCACAAGCATTTTTATGGCTTGAGCACAAAAAAGCACCAGCTGTTCTAGTTTTCTTTGTTTTTCTCTCACAGCTCGTCTCTGCACACATTTTCTCTACAAGCTTGATCTTGTAAGCAGTTATTTCCCACAACAGGTCTGCATCGTGTTGTAGGAAATACGTCTGTAACTAGGGGCTGCTCTTAAAGCCCCCCACCACCTCCATACATCCTAAATTAGAGGGTGAGGGTCTGCACTTTTTTAGTGGCATCAGCTCCTTTCAGCTAGATAGGTGAATGTTACAGAGGTTTATGTGCATGTTGGTGTGTATACATATACGTTCATTTGGATCCAGCGTAATAAGACACTGTTTATTGTGAAATGACAATTTAACAGATATGTGATAAAGTAACGTTCTTTAAACCCAGACTCCACTCAATCGGAAATTAAAACACAGACAAACACATTAAAGTTGATTATGTCGAAGAGAGATTCTAGAAAAGAATAGGGCATCATGTCTGAAACATGTCGCAGGTTTACTGCAGGTTAAGCAGCTTTTTAAATAAGCGTCTGTGTTTGACTTTCGGTTTATGACCTGGCCTTTATAACAGTGTAAAGTTCTATCTTGGACAAAAGTTATATTCTTCCAGTAGAGCTGCAGGTGATTTAATCATTTTTCCATATACACAGTGTTATACTGCTACAGAAATTCAGTAAGCTACAGAGCAGCTAAACTATAAACAGGAGACATTCAGAATAATAACACGCAAAGCCTACTGCACACTAATGAAGTTAGAGGTCATAAGTTGCAGATCGAATTATCTTTGTCTGATATTATATTAAATTAACTCATTATGTGGACCCATTTATCCACTTGATAGATGGGGCCCAAAGACATGTTGAACCATGACACTGCAGGGCCTTTATCAAGGGCCCCCATTCATCTATCTATATACATATAAATATATACACAGATATGGGGGTGATTTATCCACTTCAGGTCAAGTTAATTATGCCCGTATTGCATATTAGTATAATTCACTGCTCCAGCACATCACAATAGCATCCATAATATATAAGGCTCATAATATATTAACCATACATCTAATAAATTATCAATCCTCAAAATTTCCCAGTGCTTTAATGGAAGCTGTGGAAGCCAAGCCCTTCAATTCTAGTAATATGTCTTTAATTGCCTATAAGGGCCACTTGTTAAAGTCAGAGATGTGTCAGGTGGGATCAGGGTTAGGGTTATTAAATTGTCCCATGTGGCAAAACACCAAATAATCACTTCCAGAGCTGAGAATTCTCCAGTTTCCCTCTGGGCTCTGATGGGAGGGGGTAGAGAAAAGCTTTGGTGAGCGCCTAATAAAATATTACCGGCATAGATTTTATGAATAATATTTCTGCAGCCATTTATCAGTGATGTGGCAAAGATAATTATATAAGGTTATTCTTATTCGACAGCAATGAGGTTCTAATTAGGTTTAATCAGCATCAAATCAATATAATACAAAGATTTCATTGGACACTGTCGTTTATGGCACATATATCAATTAAGGTAATTTACTACTACAGTGATGGACACTCATAAGCTTTCATGTTATGCCACTTAATAGTTTAATGCACACATTTTTACCTTTATTTCTAAGATTGTTTTTGGACATATTTTTTCTTAAATAAGCACTGTGTATATTTTTTCCTTCAATTGTTCTGATATAATATCATATGTAAACATTGTTTAAATCAAGTGTATATGGTTTTTACTGTACTGGTCAACAGATTAATTTTGCCTATGGTAGTTACACACATTTAACCCATCCGTGCAGTGAAACACACACATACACACTGTAAGTGAGGTGGGCAGCCTTGTACCTCGGCCATAGTACTTAGTGGGAACAGGAATCAAACCTTTATGTTTCAAGGCTGGTTCTGCTTACAACTGCCCCGATTCTCTCTCAGGAAGACTAATCACTACCATTTCCATAATTAGGAGGGTTGTTGTGTCAGAAATGCTAATGCAGCCTTATGTCTTTGGAAATGCAAATTAAAGCAGTAGAAACTGCACCACTATAATGAGTTCCAAGTTAATGAAAGCATATTAGCTCTTGTTTGTTACCCTGTACTCATATTTAGTGGAGGTAAGATCAGGATCTGCCCTGAGCAACAGAGCTACACTATGTGTATGTATGAGGTACAAACTGCAGTAAAACATCCTCAGTCAACAGTTCATACGTAATGTTCTCAGACAGATTGCACCACATTGCATCTGTCTAATCAGTAAGTAGGGCAACACGATAAAACACGCTCCAGTTTCCATCACATGCAGATCATACCGCAAACAAGCATCATGCTGCATTGGTTATCATGACTGAACACTAAGCATGATGATCTGATAAAAAAAACAAAATGGAGCGAGAAGGTGGTGTGTCCAAACTTTTAACACTCTATTCCCTGGAGCCACGAGAATTTTCGGCATGGAGAAAAAAATGGGAAATAGTATAGCGACAGAATCAGATCAATAAATAATCCTTATGATCAGTAAGTTCTTTTTTCACTTACTGACTTGTTTTTTTTCCCTCTCACTTGTATGTCACTTTGCACTAAGGATTCACGGTTTAAACTCATCTGGGTGGAGTTTCCATGTTCTCCCCATGTCCGCGTGGGTTTCCTCCGGGTTCTCCAGTTTCTTCCCACAGTCCAAAAACATGGATCAAGTCAAATGAGCTCTCCAAATTGCCCCATATAGAGTGCGTCTGTGTGTGTGAGTGTGTGCCCAGCGATGGATTGGCGCCCTGTCCTGTGTGTATCTACCCAGCGCCCGAAACGTTCTCCCCTGGATGGTCCCCGCGACCCTAATACAGGATAAAGCGGAAGATTGAATGAATGTATGTCACTTTGGCTAAAATCATCTGCTAAATAACCAAATTATTAAATACAATTATACAATTGAATACAATTATAATTATAGTAATATTATAGTTAAATACTTACCAACTTGTTTGTGGGTTAAATACTATTACTTGCTTCTATAATAGGTTTGAATTATACTGGAACTTTACTTACAGTAATCTCCAGTGAAAGGAAATCCTGTGATTCACGTAATCTGATGTGAAAGTAGTGTTGTTTGACATTTTTGCCCCGTTACCACCTCCTAAAGCCAATCTTTCCCACCCCCATATCAATTGTTTGCTCCTTCTCTCCTAATAAAACTCTTGGTTTGCACTCTGATGACCTTAACGCGTGGCTCGACACGTCACACTAACAGTTAGTGAACAATGTGAAAACGCCCGGTGGCTTCTGACTGCCTTCTGAGAGACACATGTCATGTGTCACCTATGGTGGCAAAAGCGAGGTGGGAAAAGCGAGAAAAACACAGCGTTTTCATGTGACGTACAGTGGAGCTGCACTGATCTGAAAAACATGAGACGTTGGTGTATTAATTATCTCAGTGAGTGCTGATCAGATACAGCACTACATGTTGTAAATTCTAAAGACTATAATTCTAAGAACTATATAAATTTCTAGTGATTTCACATAATAAACTGAAATTAAGATAAAGGAAAGCTTAGTCATCAACCCATATTACCAAACTTTTAGATTAAAGGAAATGTTTATAAAAAAGGCCTTCTGGTCTGACATTAGTGTCAGATAATATTGACCTAATGTCAGAAAAAAAAAACCTGCTCAAAGCCAATAGAAAGCCCTTCAGGAGTAGGAAACGTGGACGAATCCTTATTCACAGTGGGCTCTCAAGACACAAACAAAACATAAATTCTCATGAATCATGTATTTTCTGCTTTTCTGCCAAGAGCAAGGCATGTTTATGCTCAGTCATGGAGGTGAGGGCTAAAGATTCCTCTTGGATGAAGCCTCATTTGCATATCAGTGTATCAGCAGTGGGACTTGTAGCAGTACCTGTGAAATGTACAGATGCTTCCTCGGGCAAGAGCAGCCTAAAAATATCTGTGCATTTTGATATGGTCAGTAAAAGATGGAGGAAGAGATAAGAGAAAAAAATCTTGGTGTATTTTTAAAAGTGCAAGGTTTATGTAACAGATCTAGTAAAATGTGTGTTACACACTGGTATTATGCTATGAGTTAATGATATTAAATAAAACAAGTGCTATTTTAGCAATAAGACTAATGTTTACAATGAAATATGAATTTGTAATTTTGAAAAAAAAAAAAAGGCTGTAGCTGGCAGCTGTGATACAGCTTCTGTATATCTCATGGGTGTAGCCTGGTAAAGTTGATAAGATTACAGAGTCACATGATTTACTCATTCTCAGGCTGCTGTTTGGTTTTCATCGAGCATGTAAAACAGCCATGAATCAGAGTTGGTCTTTTGTTCAAGGGTAGGACACTTCACACGTAGAACAATGGCTTTTAAAAGCTGCACTGTGCCCAGCTCAGGACTACAAACCGTCCTCTTTAACCGCCCTCGACTCCCCTGTGTCTGTTTTAGCTGCGCTCCAGTAGTTCTGCTTAGCATTTGTCAGTGCCGAATCACAAAGACAGCAATGCATTCAGTTAGTTAAGGGTCCATTTCATAATCCTGACTCTGCGGGGGTTGAATGAGGCCATGAAAGGTCCCCTGTGACCTTCCCATGCTCGGGATGACACTGCAAACATCTGTATATCAACAACTGAGTACCATCTCCTCTCAGTTCTATAGTAAGCTGCATCCCTCTTGATGGGCATCTCTGTTGAGAGCCAGATGGGTCTTTTGTCTAGACCTATAAATAATGCAGACTGTCTGTTGGGAAAAAAAATAGATTTGTGCTCTGTTGGGGTTCAAACAACTAACATGATAACATTAAGGATTCTAGATGAGTCTATTATGTGGAAGATGCTTTATAATCTTGATGGACTATCCATTCCAAAGTCATGGGTATTAATGTGGAGCTGTTGCTTTTGTAACTATATGATCGCCAATCACTTGTCTGTCTGCATAAGTCTGTTCTGGTCAAGTAATGAAAAGAAAAAGTAGGGCCAAGCCCCAGTGCTGGACAAGAAGACCATTTCAATAAATGGTCTTATTTATTGCTTACTATAACATTTGCTTTGAGGTCAGGGCTCTGTGATAAAAGTGATCCATATTACCTAAAGTGCTTACACAGAGGAATTTGTCCTCTACATTTAACCCATCAGTCCAGTGAAACACACACATATACACATACTGAGAGAAGTGAGCACACATGCCAAGAGCAGTAGGTTGCCTTGTACATGGCACCTGAGGAACAATTGGGGGTTAGGTGTGTTGCCCAAGGGCATTTCAGCCATAGTTCTTGGTCGAACTAAAACATTTTTAACATCATTAATCTTTGCTATTACTGGCAAATAATACAATATGGTTTTAATAAATTAGAAAAAAATGTCAGGTAATAAGAACCACCTTGTCATCTTGTTGATAAATTTGGGGTTTGTAGTGGTCAGGCTCGCCCTCTGATTTCTCTAAAAGCCTGGTACAACAAGACAGAGACATCTGGTTTCTTTTTAAACTGGTAGAGTGCCTGGACTGCTAGACTTCCCTGCAGGCGCCCGAGCTCCTGTCCTGACTCCGGATGGAGGGATTGTAACATAGGCATGAAAGCTAGAGGAGGAGGATTGTACTAGCAGGGGTTAATTACAAGCTCCTGAGAGAGAAGCAAGACCTGACTGAGCAAGGCAAAGGTCCTGCTGTTGTTTCCCAGACGGCCTCAGCATCAGAGGGGAAAAGATCACAGGGAAAGTGGAAAGGACTTTATTCGCCCTATTAGAGTTAGGGCTAAACGTGACCCTATACACCTAAAGTGCTAATGATGATTGAAAGCTAGCAGCAGAAGGATAACACAAATGTGCTCATGCTCAAAAAGTGGTACCGTGGAACCTCAGTTTATGCCAACTTTGGACGCAAAACAGAAAAAATGTTGAAAAGTTATTATTAATTATTAAAAAATCAAGTAAAAACAGACTGGAAATGTGAATGCTATTCTGTTAAATGGTAAACGTTCATTTACTATTTACACTTGTCTTTTATATAAAAAAATTACAAATAAAATAACATAAAACATAGTGAATATATAATTTCCTTGTTTCGTCTTCTGTACTACATTTATTCTATATAAAATGTCTTTTTGAGCAAATTAATTAGATGTACATTGATCTAAATGGAAATGGGTGCCTCGGTTTTTACCGATTGCAGACGGATTAGCAATGGAAATGGAGGATCCACTTTATTTGTAAAAGGTCAGCTCAGATTTGTTTTAAATTCAAACCTCAATAACTAAATGCTAACAAATTAATCATGGTTTAGCGAAGTGCGCAATCTGTAAACAAGCAGCTTGAAACCTAGCATTAGCACAGGAAGTGTTTTATTTCAGGTCACTGAGCTGCTATTTATAAGTTTTTTTCCTGCGGTAATGTTCTGGCATTTAAATATCTCTTTGGCTACTTTAAAAAACAATTGATAGCATCAAGCTAGCCATGTTAGCATTAGCATGCTCTGACACTTTAAGAGCAGCGTGGCATTTAGAAGCTATTGTTTATCAAACTCTATTATTATATTGTTCTCTAATGTAGTTATAAATATCTTAAATGTATTTTATAAAGCATTTTACAGCTTCACTCAGGTTTTCTCAGAAAATAATTTAATTTGTCTCCATGTACTTTGTTGTTTTGTTTTTTTCATCCTATTAGCTAGATTATGAATCTTATGAAAGTTTATTATCATTTATAAGAAACATGAATATGAACCTCTGCTGTGCTGTAGCTGGCTGTGGACCACTGGTTTTGAATTACCATCTCTTTCAAAACTGTCCAAAAAGACCCAAATTGTACATTATTGATAGTGGAATATGTCAGGAATTGGCTCCACTCTAACTGGGTTTATTATTCTTTAATATCTCCCTAACCCCCTTGATGCGGGAGTCTTCCACACCTGTTCTAAATTCTTTCCCAGGCAAAGCAGACTGTCTCTCCTGGCCACTCTGACATCTGGGAACCGGTGCAAGTTCCCGCTTTGGGCTGATTTATGGCAGGAGGCTGTGAAGGAGGTTTTCTGGGAAAGAGGTTCTGGCATTCTTTCAGCTAGGTGTACGATCTGAAAGGTAGATTAGTTTTTGCATGTGGCTCATTTAGCAAAATGAAAGTCTCTTGTCTTTCTTGGCCAACTTCTTGCTATTAGAGGATTTTATTAAGAGATGCAGGACTTTAGTGTCGCGACAGGATTCACCGTTCTTTGTTTTACTATAAGCACTTCAAACAGCAGAGCGGGGAAGCCAGGTCATTTCCGCAGTCATTATTTCTTACGGGGTCAGTCAGCTCTTTCCTGCCCACAGGCTGTGTATTGTTTTTTTATTGGAACAACTCAATATGTGAGCGAAGTAAAGACACTAAAATAGCACCTTAATGCGTCATGTTTCGAATTATGCTGCTGCTTAATTCTGGCACCTCCTCATAAAGGGTTTGAGTATAAAGTACAGTAATTCCACTTGAAAGCATTTTATGGCTGAGATTTGGCTTGAAATAGACATATGCTCGTCACCTGTTTTCCTTTTAAAATTAGGAGCAGTGAGACAAAATTCAGCCAAAGGTTTATAAACACCACTTTTCTTTTGTTTCAGACGGAATGCCATAATATATCAAGAAATATCATATTTTATGCCTTTGTGGCTGTTGTTTGTTAAAGGTCCTGTTTAATGTTCCAGTATTCCAGCATCTTTGTACACAAAGTAATAAGGTCTGATTGAAGGCATACAACTTTGACATCAATCAAACTGCCATGAATGAATGCGCCGCAGTGTTGCTTCACTGTTCACTGCTTCACTGTTGCTTCACAGCAAAAAGAACTTGGCTGATTTCTGGATTCGATTTTGCATAATCCTTTCATCTTACAGTCCAAACACATCAAAATTGTATTTCTGAATTGTCCCAGGAATTTTAGGCACAAAATGAAATTAAATTACAGGTTGGGGTCCCTACAGTCATGCTCGGGTGTTATCACCACTGCGGTTTTTTATGCTGTATGTCTTATGCAGTCTTCACATCATTAGTGGAACCTCCGTGATCAGCTCCACGCGAGAGTCGACTGGTCCCCTTATAACCAACCCACTTCAAAGTGCGGGGTTGTAGTTGGTAGTTCACCTGCCACCTCTAACCATTGTCTGGGAGACTCTGCTTTTTCTGCTTATATCTCAAAATGACAAAAGCACAGAGGCTTCCAGGCAAAGGTTAGAGGTGGTAGAGTAACTACAGTAATTAAGGACCATTAACACACCTGCTAGAGATTCCACTAATGATCAGTGTGCACCCTTTATAAACCAGAGCAAGACCTGCAGTCTGGAGGGAGCTGGGAATGCGGCATGACGGTAGTTATCAGGCAGTAGTATGTGTTAAATGCAATCTGTAAATAAATATAAATAAATACTCTTTTTATAATAATTTTTTTTTCGAAATTTTATTAAAAGACTTAAAAAAAGTGAAGTCCTCTGTAACTGCACAGCCAAACCAGTCAACTCCACACTAATGTCCACGGTCCTGTAATAGGACATTTAGAAAGCCAATTGAGATGATCATGTGACCACAGGCTTATCCTTTGCTCCAGCTTATCTAAATATAAGCTGTGGGTTATTACGAATTCTAATAATACTTGTTTTAAGTGCTAGCACCATGTTTCTATCTACTTGCTGAACAGGTGGCACCATCTGACCTGTCTCTTCTGTTTTCACAGGTTTCCACTGAAAAGGAAAAAGGAAAAAAACAGATTGCCCTGGTGCCAGAAATACCTGTCCACTAGATCTGTAATCGAAAAACAAAAGAGTCCAACCCTGATAGACCAACTCCATTATCACAAAGCAAACAGTCTTTTTCCTCCCACTATCACGTTCTAAGAGCAAGGGCTCTGAAGTTCGAGAACCTTAAAAGAGAGGATTGGTGGAGCAGGGAAAGAAGAAAAGACATATTTGGATTGTAGTCAGTTCTATTTCTGCTGCTTTGTGGCAAGGGGAACATCTCATTTAGGCCTGCAGTTGAAAAGAGGGGAAAGGATTTGCAGTTGCCTTGTGGCAGTGGACACACTACAAATAGACTAATTTGCTTCGGTTCCAAAAGTGTCCAAACTAACTATAGCGGAATATATAAGCCATGGATTCCATTCATATTTAGTTCTGGAACAAACCAGAGCCAAAAACCTTGCATTCTTTAGGCCTCTCAAGCCTGTAGATTGCATCTTTTTGGATCCCTTTTCTGTCCTAGGGAGACCAATAATGAAACCCTTAACACCTATTGGCTCACCCTCACCTCTGCGGCTCCTTAACAAGGGCCCAGATTACCTGCGGAGACAAATGGACAGCGGGAATAGAGGCCACTCTATCAGTGCTGTGGAGAGACTTGAGGCAGACAAGGCCAAATACGTTAAGACTCAAGAAGTCATTAACACCAAGCAGGAGCCTGTGCTTGTTCCTTGTGCCACCCCACCACCTCCCTCAAGGCGTACTTTCACTGTGCCAGCAACATCAACACCTGTTTTGTCCAGACGTCCACCACTCAGTCCATGCAATCCGTCATCCCACACCCGCAACGAAGACGATTCCAGAAAGGAGAACTTACAAACACCAAGTCTTAATGTGGAGAAACAAAACCACAATAATGTCACTAGAGTACCTCTGCCAATTCCCAGAAGTCCAAATGGTACCCCATTGGTGGCACCAAATAGCGCTCCAATGCTTAGGAGGAACACAGGGAAACGAATGTTACGTCCTGACTCCTTGGTCATCTATCGACAGAAAAAAGAGTGTAAGAGTCCGATGGGAGGCACTGATGGCAGCACAAGTACAGATTTAAGGGGATACAGTTTTGTACGCCGCCTCTTTCAGAGTTCCATGCGTGAAAAGAACAGTCGTAATGATGCTAAATCAACCATCAGTGAAGAAAAAAGCTCATCGCGGGATGGAGACTCCCGCATGTCATGGTCTATCGAACGAGACACGGTAGATGGTGGGAGTGGGACGAGGCGATCCAGCAGGAGTGAGTCACACAATGGAAATACCAGCTTTTTGGAACCTTTAACCCTCACTATTCAGACGAGCGCGTTTGAGAACAGAATGGACAATGGAAATGATATGGACCCCTGGAAGCCAGCGGTGCCGCTACAACGTTCCAAATCAGACCTTCGACTTTGCTCATCGCTGGCACTCTCAGATCAGGAGCGCTTCTTTGACTTTTGCGGCCTTGATTTGGACTTGATCGATCGACTCGGCCCAGAGAACTTCCCGTCGGGGGCCAGCTCAGTTGACACTCTATCGCTGGTGTTGAGGAGCGTTGGGGGACATGAAGGTGGGTCAGAACCTAGCGAGTTCTCGCGCCATTCAGGTGACGGTCTCTTCCAGGATGAACTCGCTGAGCAGCTACCTTCAGCAGTCTCAATCATCGAGAGGAATGCCCGAGTCATAAAGTGGCTCTATAGCTGTAAGAACGCGAAAAAAGAAACTCCTAAAGGTCCAAAAGAATCTACAGTGTAGCCGCATCATCCTGGACTCGATACGGTGCAATGTCATTGCACATCAGAGAGACTTTATCTTATTTATTAAAGTACTTGTGGGACCATTTTAAACCTGTTTCTAAATTTCAACATGGAACTTGTTCCTGCAATTTTTTTGCTGATCCTCTTCTGGTGGAAAATAATTTAGTATTTCATGTTACTTTGTTGTTAGTAAGCAGCAGCATGCGTTGCTTCAGATCTTGACACATAACTAATTTAATTCTGAAAACCACTAAGCTGTTTTGTCCAGGTTTTTGAGGCAAGTGTGAAGTGAACCGTGCATACCTCCATTTTGTGTTGATGTTTTCCCTATAAAACGCAGGCGTTGGAATGATCAGGTGTGTTATTGTTGCACTGACATTAAGAGAAGTGGGGACAGTGAAAGAGATATGTTTTAGCCTATGCAAATGAAAAGTTTTGGCCTTGAGACATTCTGTATGCCAAAGAAACAATTAACCAAATAAAGTCTTGGTCCCAATGGCGCAGCATTTAGTGTTTCAGCCTCACCACAAGAAGATCCCGGGTTTGATTCCCGGTGAATGAGCCTTTGTGTGTGGAGTCTGCAGTCCTCCCTGTACCGGAGTTGGTTTTCCGCAGGGTCTCCGGTTTCCTGACAATAAAAATGCTGATGGGTAAAATTGTAGACAAAGAATTGACTTAACCTTTGGGGCTGTTTCTATTAGTGCACTTGGTCCCAAGTGTAAAACTGTGTGACCCATCTCTGCTTAGGTGACCCCTATTGGGAACAAGCCAAAAAAGTAAGAAGGTGTTTATTAAATTATTAATACATATCTAAAACAAGTAGCTAATGCCAACTGTTTTGAGAATTCTCATAACTATTCCATCAGGAGAACACCCGGTCCCTGGCCAACTATTAGCACTATAATCTACTCAAAACTAATAAACAGCAAACTACTGTAATGAATGTATCTGTAATCTGTAAACAAGACAAGTTGACTGCTATAAGACAATCACAGAGACTGTAAAACAAAGTTCCTTCCCATGCTGTGTGCTCATTGGTCAGTTTGTAGGTCTGACCCCCTGACCGCACTCCCGATACTGAAGCTCTGACCTAAATTTCTCATTATCAATGAGGCAGATTGATCACAATGAAGCTGTTCAACCTGACAGCACATGGTTCAGGGTCAAACAGAGAGATTGTTAGAAAATGAATCTGGGGTCCTTGGTGGAATTTCAGGGTCATTAAGCGAAAGCTGGATTTGTGTTGCAAATCCAATGCAGACCTGCAGCATGACGCAGCGTTAGGAATCCTTCCTGCAAGCACACAAGACGTTTTTGCCGTCGCTGGTGCATGTTTACAGGCCAGTTTGTTTTCTGTCCACAAGAGATTTATATTATGTTTATTATTCATGCAGGAAATGAAAAATAAAAGTTGTATATTTATGAGGCTTTGTCTTTCATTTCTTTTTTACTGAATTACATAACCGTGATTTTTTTGGGTGAGGTTATGTACAGTGAGATATGATGTTATTGCATACAACAACTGACTACTTTCTGAGAGAGTTATACACATCTCTCCCTCTCTCTTTCCATCCATCCATCTATTATTTCAGTTGTGTCTGTTGGTGCATGTTACCAACCACAGTTGCCACAACTACTATAATCAATCAAAAACAAAGGATGCCACAACTACTGTTTCACTCCAAAAACAATATAAAACAGACATTTTGTTCTGAGTCACTTAAAGGAGGGAACTAAGTGCAATAATCATTTGGGGGAACCACATAACTGTTAATAAAGCCCTGATTAATAAAAACTCAATTAAACAAGGAGGTATTCTCTTTATCCCATCACTCGGTCACTGGGTTGGAAGAACACATTTAAATCTGAAGGTTGCTTTACGATTGCCAGCCTGGAACAGACGTCATGGTTGAGTTAAAAGTGTGTGTTTTTTCTTCCCATCTCACTTCTCATTTTTCACCAAACCTCAAGTGCCTGCCATTGTTTTGGAAATGGAAGCATGTCAAGCACTTGAGTCAAACACAGCAGGGTCCATTTAAAAGTGGCAAAGTGGAGCCACCAGGTCTCTGTTTTGTCTTGGCGGTCAAGTTACACCATTTCTGTTGCTCTTCTTTTCCAAATTCTACCTTCTTTTTCCTCCTCTGGGTGTGTGGATGGCAGAGCCACTGTGTGACACCCTGTGTGTATGAATTTCCACAGGTTGTCTTTTATTCCAGTCAGTCCTCCTGCACCACGACACAGTGCTGTTTGACACGACACTTGTACAGATTTAGCCTGTAATTTTTAACTAAGAAATTTTATATATATAGTGTTTATTATAGATGATGGTCACAAAGCAGCCTTATAGTAGTTTGTGACTTTAACAAAAATCGCAGCCATTATAGTCCTAAAGTCTGCCTTAAAGTGCCTCATTCAGAATGTTCTGGGTTTTAGGTGTCCATGTTTAAGATCATTTGTTGATACTAATAGAGAGTTAACTGGAATACAGTCATAAGGAAGAGATGAATCACCATTTTTCAACTTACTCTTAAAACATTAATATAAGTATAAACCACCTTCTTTTCCTGGGACCAATCGCATTCACATTCATTCAAAAAAAGATTTGTTAGAACATATTGAACCTGAAGTGTCTTTAGTGAGCTTAAGTTTTAGACTCCATTTAGGCATCAAAGCAACGCGTTCAGAACCAAACAGGCAGATTCACTGACATTTAATCCAACATTATATTTTGAAAAGAAAAATGAACTAACTTTTTTAAAAACACAAATCTATTCAACGGTCAGGCCTCATTAAAGCTAATGGTATGTGACCTCATTAACACTGATGCACATTAGTGTCTTTAGTGCCTGAAGCCATCTGAAGCGAGCGGGTATCTATTCCTGGCACTGCTGTAGAAAAGCAGATGAGGCAAGTATATGTGATAATCAAAGGGAATAATGCAAGCTTAGCTTTACAGTGAAATCGGAAAAGCACCGTCGATGTGGTGTGCAGCAGCATTAAGTACTACGACACAGACCGTCTATCTGAACAATGCTCAAGAAGGCTGTGGGCAAAGAGTGGGCAGTGCCAGGTTTATAGAGTGTGGCAAATCTGGCCTATTTATTTTGGGCCAGCAGCTTCAACATGCCAACATCATCCGAGCCTGAGAGCAGAGATGTGGATGAGTCAGACAGAGAGAGAGAACTAGACAGGATTAGAACGCGAACAAGAAAGAAACAATGAAAGCAAGGGGGAAAATGTCATGTGGGTTAGACAGTGTTTGTCTGAGAAGACGGGTTTCAATTTAGTCTGTCGTGGGCAACTGGACAACGCTGTAATTGTGGATGTGTGTGGTTAAAGGATGAAGCCACACAATCAACGAAAAAGAGCAGGAAGTGGTGCAGACTGCACAAAAGCACACCTGTGTGGGAACTTGGTTTTGAGATGATCTAAATTTAACACCTCTATTTATATCAAGTCTTGATGCTTAAACTTCCTGCAGAGCTCCGACTAGATTTCACAATGAAATGAGAAATAACAGGATATAGAATACAATCCATGAATTGTTTAAACACATTAATACATAAACAATCTGATTAAAACACTAAGTTCAAGCATACTTTATATAGTCACCTATATACATCATATTGTGGAGCAGTGGCGGCAGTGACGTTCCCCTTTCAGCACTGGGGATATAGTTTTGAAAGGCAATCTGGTTCTCCGCGTGTCCATGTGGATTTTCTCCAGGTTCTATGGTTTCCTTCCACAGTCCAAAAACATGGATTTTACCAAACTGTTCTTTGTTTGTCCTTAGGTATCTCTTTATCATTAAAGAAAAAAAAGTAACCAAGTGTGCAGAACAATGGAATGGATCACATTCTGTGCATTTTGATGGTAAGGGAATTTGATAAAATGGAAAATGACAGGTGAGTGATTATACAGTAGTTTTTCAAAGTGCTAAAAAATAATATACTATCAAATGAGATCACACCAGTCAAACAGCAGAGAAATGAGATTTAATTTATTCCAGTGGCTTGTATCAGAGGAAGGTAATTCAATCAAGGATATTCTAACCTAAGCAATGCTCATATAGCAATGCTCAATGCTTACCTAAGCAATGCAGAAAGTGAGCATATATATATATAGCTACGACAGGCAGGGAAGTTGTTGTCACAGTTTATTAAAACACATTTTGAAAAGCAGTGCAAAATATGCTCAAAATAATTCATCCTTCAGTATGTTTTTAAATTGTAGGATGAAAATAGGGACCTAAGGCACAGGGAAGACATGCAGGCTCCTTCATAACCAGGACTCAAACCCAGGACCTTCCTGCTGCGAGGAGGAAGCACAAACCTATGCACTACTGTGTCGCCCAGAATGAGAACTGGACTTTGAAGCTATGCAAAGCTAATGAGACAAATCCAAATAGCCAACAACACACCATCACTTTATTCCAAAGTGACTTAATAATGAGAGAACACAAGTCAGTATTTAAGGAGGAACCAGTTACACTGTAGTATTATTATTAAACCTGATCATTATCCTCTCTGGTGCTTCTGGAATAGATGTGATTAAAGTTGCAAGTGAACTTTTCCATCCCTATTATTAATGTACTAATATACCAACAAACATCTTTAAATCACATGGTTATTTGTGATGATTATCCATAGGTGGTTTATGCTAAATCCTGTCCCTGCATTGAAGTGTTCTTTGGACTGACTTCAGAAAACAGCCCATATAAATTCTTAGACAGTGGCTAGATGGAATGATAAACAGATCCAATCACCTCCTCTCTCTCACTGGGATCGGATGGCACCAAAAGGTAGTAAATCAGAGCACAGGCTTTTCTCTTCTGTCATTCTCTCATGCATGAGCTTCTGGTCAAAGGTTAGAAGGGGACGGGGAGAGAGGGAGGGGGACAAGTGAACTCTGAACATCCTTTCCATCTTTAGCCAGCTTTTGAAGAGGTCATGCTGAACTTGTCAGGAATGTTCATGAGACCATATCAATATGAGTGTCAAAAACACTCAACCCAATCAAAAACATGCAGAAACCCAAACGAATAAATTATAAATGTGAATATTTAAACAGCAGTTACTGAAATGGTAATTATCTGACATGTTTAGTGATGATCTGGAATTAACAGACTCTTAGTGTCCTCTGGGTTCCAACGTCACCAAACCCACATGTTTAATGACATTAGTAAATATTAAACAAAGAGACAGAGTCAAGAGACAACGTGTGTCAGAGATCCCACTGGTGGGTCTGAGAACAGGACTTATAGAGCTCCTATTGAAGTAGGGGGAAGGTAGAGACGAAGGACAAGGGGTGTCGTGGGGTGTAATACGTAACAATACCTGGTTTAACTCTGAGCTAACCTAAGCTTTATATAAACAGGTGGACCTAGAAGACACTGGTGCTATAAATACCAAATTATGGCAGTTTAATTTATATATATGTATATATATTCATTCATTCATTCATTATCTCCCGCTTTATCCTCTATTAGGGTCGCGGGGGGTTTCCCATGCCCACCCAGGGGAGAACGTCTCGGGTGCTCGGCAGATACACCCAGGACAGGGCGCCAATCCATCGCTGGGCACACATCGCGGGGCAAATTTTTGAGAATTCAATTGACTTGATCCATGTTTTTGGACTGTGGGAGAAAACCGGAGAACCCGGAGGAAACCCACGCAGACACGGAGAGAACATGGAAACTCCACCCAGATGGGGATTCGAACCGGGAATCCCTAGTGCTGAGAGGAGAACGTGCTGACCACTAAGCCACCATGCTGCTTATATATATATATATATATATATATATATATATATAAGCAGCATGGTATATAATGGTATATTATATATAAAATTTTATGTAGCACTTTTCAATTTAGAAGCAGTTTTGAATACATTTTTTTTTATAAAAAATATCTATAAATCTAGCAAACATTATATATATGTATGTGTGTGTGTAGTCTGTGTTTATAGCCTGGATGACGGACACATCAGGCTTGTTAGATTTAAACAGCAAGGTTTATAAAGCAAACGAAAAAGAAAGTTCTAAAGTTTTAAACCGTTTAACATTAATACTTTAACATTAACTTCTAAGATGAAGCCTAACATCATATTGCATTAGCATCATAGACAGTAGCTCTTTATTAATTAACCCTAATTACAAAGTACACAGTGCTCGGAGATGGACGGATGAATCTGGAAGTAATTTATTGCAGCTCCTGTCTTCCTCTCCCTGTAATTGCCAAAATGTTCCCCTTTGAGTCAAGGGTGAGATTCCCACAGCTCAGCGCTCAGGTCAGAAGGGATTTAAACATGTTTGGCTTTTTTTCCTCTCTGATCAGGTGAAGCCTAGGATTTTGCTTGAGGCTCTGAACTCAATCTGTTCCCATGGGAAAAGACCTTCTGTTGTTCATATGCAGGCAGCTATGAGATGTAGGTACCCTGTGGTTCCATGTTGCATGTAAAAAGCAGGAGGGGATCACAGAGATGTGCAAATAATGATAAATAATGATATTCTTTGTTAGTTTATGGTTTACAGGCTTAATAAATTACATAAATAAAGAGAATCCTCATAATCTAACCTTGTTTTTTATTTTGTGTTATATTTAGCCAAATGTATTTAAATAAAGAAATGCTCTTTTAGATTAATGTACTTTTGTAAAAAGCATCCATGAAAGATTGGAGCTTGTTATACCTGCAAAAAGTGAACCAACTTTAAAAGGAGATATTCTAAAAAGCTATCGTGGGTGTGACGTGTATGTTTCACAATACTGTTGTTTACATAGTGTGTATAATCCATCCATCCATTATCTTCCGCTTTATCCTCTATTAGGGTCTCAGGGGGGGTTCCCCATGCCCATCCAGGGGAGAATGTTTTGGGCGCTGGGCAGATACACCCAGGACAGGGCGCCAATCTATCGCTGGGGACACACTTACTCACTCACTCACACACACACTCTATATGGGGCGATTTGAAGAACTCAATTGACTTAATCCATGTTTTTGGACTGTGGGAGGAAACCGGAGAACCCGGAGGAAACCCACGCGGACACGGGGAGAACATGGAAACTCCACCCAGATGGGGATTTGAACCGGGAATCCCTAGCGCTGAGAGGCGAACATGCTAACAACTAAGCCACCATGCCACCCAGTGTGTATCATCTCCAATAAAAAAAATAAAAATTAGTAAAGTTCACCTATTGTCCAAATGAGAACTGTGTTCCAGCTTAATTGAGCTCTTACTTAGTGAAGACTGAAGACAGATGGAATGCCACAACAGCACGGCATACACAAGCTGTATAGCCTTAAACTTAAAATGGTCTCTCTCTCAGAGACAGAGACGAAGCACAGCAGTGTGTCTCATTCAGCCACACACACTCCTTACCTCTTCCACTCACTGCAGACAGAAGGAGGAGGTAATTAGTTACACAGATGACATGCAAGTGTGTCGCATTACCTGCACTGATTGTCTGACTCCACCTTATGTTCAGTTTCCCCCTTCTACCACATTCAAATCAATGATTAATAATTAAAACTCAGTTTAAACAGTCTTTAAATGTTTACATGGAACATAAACTCAGTTATGATCCATAACTGAGCGGGTAGACAGTGAGAGTCAGTAGATTTGCTATTACATTTAACATATTGTTCTGTAGCATGTTGTTCTGTTGTGTGTTTGTTAACATGCTCATCCTTATGATCTGAGAAAATTTAACCCATCTGTGCAGTGAAACACACATATACACACACTGTTGAAGTGAGTGCCCGGTGGGCAGCCTTGTATAAAGCTCCCGGGGAGCAATTGGGGCTAGGTGCCCTAGGGTTCTTTAGCCATAGTACTCTGTGGGACCGAGAATCGAACTGTGGACTGCCCATTGAATTACTGTTTAAATATAAAGACTGTTCTGACCACAGTAACATTGCATGTTGTACTTTTAACCTATCAAATATCTGTTTAATGCTTTTTAAGATTTCGGTTTTTGGAATTCAGGCTATCAGCCTCATAGCAACCTGATCTTTATAAATAACTGCTTAGTGCTTTGCTGATTTATTAAAAGCTTACATAAAAGAAGTTGATCAGTCTTTAGTTACATAAGTATTTATTACTTTAGTGGTTTCATATTTAACCATGATCCACAGTTAAAGTCTTCTGAGTTCAGAAAGAAGGATTCCACTAACAGAAAAATGTGAGAAATTTAGCCGGAGGAATTTTATACAGAAGCTTAGAACGGACACATAGGGGAAGTTTTATGGCAGAGTGCTGACAGGTCAGAGAGAAAGAACTGAGACTCTTCAGTGAGGCAGGAGTAAAAAAGAAAAGTAGTTTTCCAGCCTATTGTTTACGCCTTATTGCTTTTTTTATCCATAGTTTAACAGTGTGGTTTTTTTTTTCTAAAGAATCATTGTCTGACACTATTTTATTTATTTGGTTCTTCATAGGCGGCACGGTGGCTTAGTGGTTAGCACGTTCGCCTCTCAGCGCTAGGGATTCCCGGTGCGAATCCCCATCTGGGTGGAGTTTCCATGTTCTCCCCGTGTCTGCGTGGGTTTCCTCCGGGTTCTCCGGTTTCCTCCCACAGTCCAAAAACATGGATCAAGTCAATTGAGTTCTCCAAATTGCCCCATACAGAGTGTGTCTGTGTGAGTGAGTGTGTTCCCAGCGATGGATTGGCGCCCTGTCCTGGGTCAATCTGCCCAGCGCCCGAGACGTTCTCCCCTGGATGGGCATGGGGAACCCCACCGCGACCCTAATAGAGGATAAGCGGGAGATAATGAATGAATGAATGGTTTTTCATATCTAACAAATCTATGTTCTATAATATTTCTTGTTTTTTAGCCTTGTATATTTTTGGTATAGTTTCATTGCATTACTACAGTATATGTTCTCCCCATATCCACGTTGGTGTTCTTCGGGTTCTCCAATTTCCTCCCACAGAACATGGATTCAAGGTAAATTGGCTGCTCTTAATCGCCCCACTCCAACCCCTATATCCTACAGTGTGTGTGTGTCTGTGTGAGTGAATGTGTGCACTGTGATGGATTTTTGCCCTGTCCTTAATGTATCTGCCACAGTGGATTTGTGTATCTGTCCAGCGTCTAAAACTTTTTCCCCTGGATGGTCATGGGGAATCCTTCATTCACTCATGACACTTGTAGTGGGTTAAGTAGAACTTGATACATGGTGAGATTTAGAGTTTCTAAATTACCTACTGGATGTGGGAAGAAACCAGAGACCAATCGAGTTTCTGGAGAAAACCTACACAGGCACAGGGAGGACATTGCAGTGCCACGCAGACCTTCGTTTGACCCACCGAAAAACATCCTCTATTTGTGTATGAAAAAACATCCTCACCAGCTGTTAAAACAGTAATCTGACACATACGTGTGTGTTGGGGGCAAAAGAGCTCTGTCATCACTCACAACTTCATCAACCCTCAAAAAACCCACCCCAACCAACATTCAACTCACACCTGTGACCACAGATTGTACTTACACCCCAACTTCTAAAGGTATGTAGTCGGATAGCTTTACGACCTAAAGGAAATAAAGTTATAAATTAAATTATTAAATTCATACCTTAAAAAGACCATTATGTAATTGAAAAAGTTTTCAGTCTTTATAGAAATAAGGTCTATAGAAATAGTGGAAAAGCTCACCAGATCATCTCACTGGTCCTCATAACAGAATGCAGATCGGATTTCATCCCTCGGGAGACGGGTTATGTGATGAGCAGTTGAGGGTAAGGGGCTTTTCAAATGCTCATAAAGAGCTTTACTTAATAGAGTGATAAACATGTATAACAAGTCAGAATGGAGGAGCTTAATCCCCTGTTTGTGTGTTTAAGATTATATAATTATAAACAGAACAGCAGTATATCTCACACTAATAATTAATTGGAAATTAAGAGTGAGTCAAATGCAGTGTAAAACCCAACCTAAAAAAAGTAAAACCCAACTTACAAGTGATGGCAAGCCAGGCTCAGCATTTTAAGGTTTAAGAGTTTTTTATGCAGCAAGTCAACCCCCCCCCCCCACACACACACACACACACACACCATCCACCAAGAACCTTAAGATTTTAGATAAGTATGTTGCTTTAGACATCAACATGTTTTAACTGCTGAATTTTATTTGAGGTAAAAGGTAAATTATGTGAATTACATTTTTCTGCAAGCAGTTCTTTTAATGTTGGACAAGTATTGACTTGTGTTTGACTAACAACACCACGGATGTGATGTCAAATGGAAAAGGGGACAGAAAGGTGAAGGCAAAGGGTAAATCCAATGTTGGTGTGTGGGAGGTGGAGGAGGAGGTTGAGGTGGAGATGGGAGGGCTGGGGGTTGAAAGTCTTGGGGCAGCACCTTGTCTCTGGTGAGGTCTGTTTTCCTTTGGAGAGAATTTCTGAAACGTTGTAGACTTGGACATGTCTCCATAAAAATTGTTGACGGTCTATGGGTGCATGTGTATACGTATGTGTGCATGTGGAGTTTCTGCATATATGTGGGTTCAGGTGTGTGTATCTGTTTGTGTGTATGTGTGTAACAGCATGTGTTTATGGATTGAAATGTGTGGAGTCCCACAGCTTTACACCAGATGGACCTGGATGAGTCAGCTTCTCTTCTCAGACATAGCTCTGTCACACACAGGTGCTTCGGGGCACATCTGTCTGTCTGTGAATGTGTGACTAAAACCTGGGCTGAATGTGTTTTTATCATGAAGCACGGTGGTGGGTGATCATTATTTTTTTTAATGGGAGAGATGCTAGACATAAACACGGCAAAACCTAAAACAAGCATTTGAAAACAACTTTGGTCCTGCAAGTGTTTAGAGATAGAACTACAGATTGTTATGTTCGTAGTAAAGCACTGTGGTATGAGGGTTCATAACGGTGGAATCCTGCAGGCAGATTTGCTTATGTCAGCCAGTCCACTTTTATAATTCAAATTAAAACCTCATGTGTTAAATGTGAATGCTACCAGCAGTCATACGGACGTTTTAACCAATGGCTCGAATATGAGAAAGAAACACTAAAAACTGATTTGATGAAAGGTATTGAAAAGGTATGGAATTACATAGAGCTGAAGTGTTTTCTCTGTGAGTATAAGTTTCTCTGTGAATGTTAAATGACCCGAATCAGTCGTTGTATCTCTCAGTTCCCTTCTCATTAGGAAGCTGCAGAATCTGGCTGTGTGATTAATGAATCTGTGGCTGAATCACAGACAGGTTTTATTTATGTATTACACTGTTGAACCTCTATGGAAATATGAATAGACCGCACACTGACATGGTGGCAATGTGGGTAATATTATTTTATCACAAACCAAGTAGGCACTGGATGTAAGTCCCTGGCAGGATGAACTGAGGCCTTTTAGTGTAAAGTTTGCGTGGTCCCTCCAAGTAAGTGTAGTTTTCATCTATGGTCCAAAGACGTATAAGTTTAATACTGTATGTCTAAATGAACTGGCACTATTTTTTGACAAGTAAACTCACTAATGACAATGGGGTTTTTCAGCAGGATACCTTGTGTCTTATGTCTTATACTAACAACATTCAAAAACGCTAAGGGAACATAACAGAGGTCATGACTTTTTGCTTGAGTTTCCCAAATGCACAAAAAGGACCCAAGCTGACAATCTGGGATTCAAACTCGAAACCTTTTTGCTGTGAGATAAAAGCTCTACCTACTGCATCCAACCATGATGCTCTGGTGATTATCATATACAAGGTGATGAAGGGAGGTATTTATCTAATGATACAAAATCTGTTCCTATTGCTTTTTATTAGATGTAGCTTGTTTGCGACAGCATGGTATCATAGCACAAGATCCCAAAATTAACCAGAACCCATTCACCAGATACACTCATTGTGTACAAAGTGAAAAGGTGAGTTCATAAAAGAACAAGGATTAAAAGTCTTGCGTAACCACAACTTTCTACCTGAAGACACATAAATGTGAATGTCAGCTCCTGTACTATTTAAACAGTCTACACAATGGAAAGTTGTATCTACTCATGTATTTGAACATGTGCCCATGGGTCTGCATCTGAACATTACATAGTCAGCTGTGACATCACAGGCCTTAGGCTGATGGGTGTTGGTGGTCTGCCCATGTTTAAACAAGTAGGCAAGCGTTTAATGATCAAGTGAACGTAGTAAGCCCTAGCAACCAAATACATGCACCATCTACAAGTCATTGTGATGCCTAAAAGCAATTATACATTCAAACTCTGGCATTACAGCGCAAAAGTCCAAGGTAGGATTTCTGTTGTGATGAACATGTCCATGATACATGATTGGAAGGACCCCAATTGCTACCGGGGATTTCACACACCAGGCACTAAATACCAGGTTTAGATCATTTAGAGGAACTCGCCTGTTCTCCATAGTAATGATGTCATTTCTGATTGTAATGTTTCCGATTCCGATTGTAATGTTTAAGCTTTAAACAGCGCTGGGTTAGTTTCGTATTAAAATGGGATGCTATAGATACACAGCATGACAGATGACAATAACAAGACAAGCCTCTAGTAAAGGATTATAAGTGCTTTTTAATTGTCTATTATCTATTATATTATCTTTTACATTAAGTGACTGTTTACAATCCGAATAGTGCATGTAGTGCATTAATCCCTGACGAGTGTGTGCCATGCAGCAAACCTGGAAACCACAGAGAAGATGAAGCTGCAGTGTAACAGAGCAAGCAGCCAATTCACATCTAGAGGAATCTGATTACTATGCAAAATATTATAAAACTAAAACTGGATTTGATGTGCTCGCTCTGTTTTTCATCTCTGCCGTCTCGTGGCTAGTTGGCCTTAGTCATACTTTTGCTCTTGAGCTCGGCCAGTTTGTTGGTCACAAAGTTCCATTTGAAAGCAGGTGCGTCTTCGTTCGCTCCACTCATGGAGGCATACCTGGAGAAGCTGTTGCCCTGCTCTCCTTCATCTGCTTCTACTTTGGTCTCCTCCACTTGATCCACATGTTGACTCCTCCGTTCGACGCCACCACCCTCCTCGCCAGACATTGCTTCCTCAGCTTGTTTCGTGGCTGCTGCCTGGTGCCACTTGGTGGAAAAAGTATCCCAGAATCCTGTGTTACGCTTGTTGAGGTGTGCAGGCTCCTCGGGTTTCACTGCCAATGGGCTACAAAATGAAAAATATCATAAAGCTTTGACACACACATTATAGTTATACACTAATATAACATCCCACCACTGAAATGTCCTGGTGAAAGCCCACACAGACAAAGGGAGAACATGGAAAGTCCACATGGAAAGGACATTGGAGCCAGAAATTACACATAAGACCTTTCGTGCCCTGAGGTGGCAGCACCTCTTTATTGTGCTGCTGAAAAGTCATTAATGTTTTTGAACTCCAGAAACTGAGTAAGCTGGAACTGCATGGAGAAAACTGTTAAACCATTTAGCTATTCCTGGAAAATGGTAAGGTGTTTTTTACGAGCTTCATTGCACTTATTTTTCTTCATTAAAACTGTGAATAATGTGACAGGCTTTAAACCCCCACCCTACCCTGCATTATTGGAAGGAAATATGCGAATAAAATCTATTTTTGGAAAAAAAAAGACCCCATCAGGGTTTTAAATAAATAAAGTGTATATTTTTTATATTTTACTACTAACATCCCCCCCCACACACACACACACATACACACAAACACTACAGTTTGCAGTCACAGTTGTTGATGTTTGACACTCACTGATCTGCTACTGGTTGACTTTCAGTCTCAGCATCCAGCAGCTGATGTTCATCATCTTTGTTAAAGAAAGAGGTGACACTCTTCCATCCTTTTGTGCTCACACCCTGCATCTGAGAAAAAAAACAGGTACATGACTGATTTATGTTTGCCGTCATTTTTAAAATTGTGTGTGTGTGTGTGGTCCTACTCTCTTTGCCAGTTGAGTTACAGCACTGGGTCCTTCATCTTGCTGAACTGGTGTCATTTCTTCTGCTATCTCAGTCACCTATAGAAGATCAGTTACTGTTAAACTTATCTGATATGAAATGATATGATAGATGATGCTTGATACGACATTTCAGACACTGGATGCGCCACACAATTTAAAACAAAGGGAGAATAAAAAGAAAACTCAGGACTTGTGTTTATGGCATATTTACTTTCTGTGTGAACAGGGCCTCTGGGCTGGCTGTTTTACAAACCTTCAATGGACTTTCGAGAACATCTGTTCGGACCTTAAATAGTTTTAAACGTTCTAATACTAAAACTAGGATGTTAATACAGTATCATTTTCCTTTACTTTTGGTCTTACTGAGGTTTATTAAATTGATATTAATTTATATGGAGATTGTTTCTTCATCTGAGGTTCTCAGTTCTTCAGGATTTAAAGAAGGTTGTTATCGAATGCAAGTGTCTCCATCTAGTGGATGCTTAAGCAAAACCCTCGGTAAAAAAATCTACAGAATAGATTATAGTATAGTTTCACGTAAAAGTTTAGATAAAATTAAACTCCTGCTAATGAATATTCATATCAATATTAATCCTTAATTCTGAACTAGGGTCATGGAGTGTTTCCCCTTGCTATAAACCAAGGACAGGGTGCCAATATATCTCTGGGCACACACTCGCTCGTGCAGAGATATGATCAAGTTGTAAATATATGCTTTTTCCTAATACAGCCTTCAAAATCCTACCATTTGGATTTTGATTCGTTCTTTGTTTGTGAATTTTACGGCCTCAGGGTCGCATGAATGACATGATTGGCTATCCCCCAAGTAGAGACTTCCAGAAATGTGTAAAGGTCAAAACAGACCAAATTAAAGGTTTTAAAGGTTTAACACCACATGCTAAAATGCCCTTGTGTATAATGTTACATTATTAGTTTTCTGTAATGGATGTATCACAAGAAAGGAGTACAAAAACTTAGCTACCAAAAAAAACTAAAACTCACACTATAATTTGCTAAATGACTTCATACAAATCAGGACTTTTGGTATAAATTTGCAAGATATTTGTAATAAAAAGTAATTCATTTTTCTCTAAAATGTTTTGCCTCACCTGTCTTTACATATTTTTAAAATGGCCGTGCATTGACAGTCCAATGGTTTTATTGGAATACTTAGTCCCTGCTTATTAAGCACTTTATTTCGAACCCAATATAATTGTGCTGCATGTAAATCAGGATTAACAGGGTGAATAATATGATTTTACAGATCGACCATTAATTCTTACTTAATAACAGGTATTATGAGTTTAATCTGTGATGCAATGAAATTTCATTGTTACAGTTAAATTTAATGTAAGTCAAATTACTCAATGTACATTTGTACTTAGTACAAAATACCAGCAGACAGACACGAATTAGAACAGAACTTTTTGTTACCTTGTTACCCAAAATGAAATTAAATCAAAATAATAAAGTTTATTAAATAGGACAGTCATATTGATAATATTTGTAATGCTACACTGTATAGATTTCAGGGTAAAGTTTAAAAAAGGAATTTGTTTCTTTTACTCAACCCCATTATATAAAAATTTATACCAAAAATTAAAGCTGCCTTATAACCATATTTTAAAGACATAGTTTTCAGCTGTCATTATTTTTCCTCTTACCTCTTCAGCGAAGTCTTCCTCTGCATCGGAGTTGAAGGTCTTTATCACCTTGCTTTTGTACACCTTCCACAGGGGATTCATGGTCACCCCTTCAGAATGACCAACAGAGCAGTAACTGGAAAAAACAGTAGTCCCTTAAACGTTGGGTTGAGCCACCATTGACAGGATCCCAGATTCTATTTTCATACAAATTCAGAACATCTGCCAGAATAGATGTGAGTCTGAATGCCACTCAGAGCTTTGGCATTATCTGTTTTTCAGTCAGTTTTGACTTTAACCACAGAGTAAAGTGGGAAATACTGTCAGCAGGAGAAATAAACAGTTGCAGTGCAGCTCGCTCACAGGAACTCAGCATCGGTTACCTGGAAACAGGTGTGGATTACCTCATGAATATTTGAGCTGCTCTTTTTAATAGAGATGCTCCTATTGTTGGCTGGATTCAGAAAAGCAATAGTGCAATCGAAACCTGGGCTATCTGGGTTTAATGAACATATTGAACATACAGGTGGTCTAGTCTCTCATACACATTCATGTTGGAACCTACCCTAATCTCATCCAATTTCACCCATTTTAAATAACACAAGACTCTAAAATTGATTTTGCCATTTTGGCCCAATTACATTTTTTTCTACTTGTACACATTCCTGGTCCAGCCATCACACCTCACTCAGACGGAAACACACATACACTATATGGGGACAATTTTAAATCGGGCAATTTAGAGAAGCCAACTTACCTTGAATCCATCTTTTTCGACTGTGGGAGGAAACCAGAGAACCTGAAGGAAACCCATGCGGACACGGGGAGAACATGGAAACTTCGCCCAGATCAGGATTCGAACCTGCATCTCCGCACTGAGAGGCAAACATGCTAACAACTAAGCCGCCACCATACCGCCTCCTTTAGGGGGAATAAAAGAATAATAGCATCCTGGAGACAGAATGTATGTGGACAACCAATCACTATATATATATCAACTTGTTGCCTATCCCATTTCAAAACAGGGGCCATTAATAAGGCACAAGCTTGTGGCTTTTGATATTTTAATTAAAAATCACAAACAGGAGCGGAGGATATCTTTTAGTTTAATTCACAGTCTGCTGAAGAAGGCCAATCAAAATGTGTCCTCAATTAGCAGAAACATTTTCTGTGAAATCTTACCTCAAACACTGTCTTTTTGTTTATTTTAGAGCTACCTGATCCTGAAAGGAAGATCAGAGAAGATAGAAACGAGCATCATATAAAATGCAGGAACCTGGAGGTTTCATGTGCCTCATTGTTCCACACCCTTAAATCCAATGCATTTGAACTTGTTCAGCAAACAAATGTATGGTTTACAATCACACTTAAAAGACAATATTTCAAATACTGCTAAACGGCTATTTACAAAAGTAAATTTTAAAGCTGGTGGATTAAAATGTGAATGTATTTGGGTTATTCTTTCGCTGTACTGTGAAGAACTGTCCTCTCAGTTTGGATCATTTGATTATATGTGTACAGAACATTTGCCGCTGTACAATTCAGAATTCTAGTCATTTTGCAGATGCTTTTATCCAAAGCTATACAACAACTTTTGATTATAATAAGTGTTATTAATGACATGTGTATTTTTATTTCTATACTAAAGCTGAAGGTGTACACTTCAATTAAACTTGTGTGGTGTACAAAATGGAACCTATACCCATTACTGAACCTTACTGTACGTGCTCACTTTGCGATAAACCTTTATTTTCATGGTATTGGATGATAATGACCATTTAGATTACTTAATTTCTTTTGTAAGAAACTGACCATATTTAGGATATGTAAGATAAGGACCTTATTTAACCTCCGTTTTGTAAACTAGCTGTATTAATGTACAACCTGTCAGGGTTGAAGTGATGAAGCAGGCAGTCATGCGTCTCTCCACAATAATGTGCCTGATACAGGGTTATGTTTCCTCCAGGACCTAGCACTCGCTGCATTATTCAAAAGCCTTATTAGGTTCTCTAGAATGTGACCCAATTACAGTTTCTGCCAACATAAAAGCAATCAAATAAGAATTAAATATTTTTAAATAATAAGTTGAGGCCCCAATAGATCCAGTTCATGCTACAGCATGCATATTTTAGACAGTTCAGTTACTTATGGGCGTGTTCACATTCAGCAATGAGAAGTCTCCAAATATATCTCGAGTGACTACTTGCGATGAGATTTCAGTTCCTCATTTAATGCGCAAATAAATATTTTAATCATTTTTATGATCGGATTCTAACCATCAAGAGGAAATAGTTCCTGAATGAAGTGCCAGCATAAGTAGATAAGTTTGATTTCCGAGATAAAACACTACATGCGCATGAATTATCTATTCTAGTCTTACTATTTTTTTGAAAAACAAAGTATAAAAAAAAATGACTGACAGAAAAATGCAGGTCACTGATAAAAAGCATGCAGACACAGGGAAACCTACAAATTCCACACAGGAATAAAACCTGGCACAAAACAACATTCTATATCTAGCTTTACACAAAAACATGTTTAAATCATTTAGAACTAACCTGAAATGTTTATAATGTATAATTATACATTTATATATATATACACAACATTTAAAAAGCACACATTTTCTGTAATTATTCCAAACAAAATGGGTATTTTTTGCAACCAGGCATAAATTAAAGGTAAGCTTATTTCCTGCAGCTGCTGGTCAGATTGTCTTAGTGCTAGTGTGTTTGTTTTGCATAAGCAGCACATCAGTTTGCATAAGTCAACATACAGGACTTATTGCATTGAGTTTTGAACTCTGACTTGATGATTAAACACACATTTACATGTAAATATTATCCATCCATCCCATGCATTATCTTCCGCTTTATCCTCTATTAGGATCACGCCCAACCAGGTTCCCTATGCCCATCCAGGGAAGAACATCTTGGGCGCCGGGCAGACACACCCAGGACAGGGCGCCAATCCATCGCTGGGCACACACTCACACAAACACACTCTATATGGGGCAATTTGGATAACTCAATTGACTCGATCCATGTTTTTGGACCGTGGGAGGAAACCGGAGAACCCGGAGGACACCCACGCGGACACGGGGAGAACCTGGAAACTCCACCCATATGGGGATTCAAACCGGGAATCCCTTATGCTGAGAGGCGAACGTGCTAACCACTAAGCCACTGTGCCGCCCATGTAAACATTATATCTGTATAAACTAAAAAAATTTAAACAAGAATAAAACCTCAATAAGAAAAATCATGTAAATGAACCCATAGTGATATAGAAATGGATCAGATCATTGGCTTTAACATTTTAATATAACTGTAGGCTTTTACAAAACCCTCAATGCGTCGAGCTTGGTACCACTAGATGGAGATAGAGATTAGCACCGTGGCTGATCTGGTGGAGAGGACAGGACACAGTGTTCTTCTATTCCCTGGCCCTGCCCCTACTGCACGTGAAGACCATATGCATTTTTGCTCACGTGTATATCCACGAGTTTGGGTGTGTGGGACATGTATGTCCAGATGTATTGCTCTTTCAGCTCTTTCAGCTGTAAATCCACTAATCCTGTGTACACTTTTAATATACATCAACCTATACAGTGCTCAAAAATAACCGGTTAACAAAACCTGTTACTCTTCTTAATAACATTGCAGATAATAATTATTTCCAAGCTTTTGTACATATTTTTTGTATTTTTTGTGTGGTTAACGAACTTGGCATTACTATGCCACCCCATAGTCACTTTACTTTTGTGAACAGACAGCAATATCATATTCAAACATTGTCTTTTGCTTCTCACAAGCTCATATGGTCCACAATGCACAATAAGGTTGGCAGTAAGTATCTCTAAAAATTATCATCGTGTGCTCCAAATTCTAAAAACTTAAAGTTGTTTACATGATTTTAACTATAGATTTAACCCTCCTGACCTTCCAATGCTTACATAAGGTTTTCCACTATGAATGTCATCAAGCCTGGTGTCCTGCAGCATGGAATCCAAATGTCGCTTGTATGTGTTTACCGCCACCCTGATGTATTTCTATATATACATATACTGTGGCTCATGAAATGCTCAAAATCTCCTCCCCAAAATAGCAACTTCAACCAACAATGTGACTCCTTCAGGATTTTAAATTTCAGCACTAGCATATCTGTAAATAAAATATATAGACTCATTTATAAATTTTGAGAAAAAGCCAAAAGTGTCTTATTTTTGTACAAACAGATACCATGGGATAGTTAAACATTGTATGAACAGAATATTTGATGGTTTATGGTGTTATGCACTATCCTGGTACAGGTTGGAAAACTGTCTTTTTAAGACTCACTGTGTTGGCAACGTGTCTGCAAGCACAAGTCTGACCTAAACATTAAAGAAAATGACCAAAACAAAGAAAATCTATATATATATAGGCGGCTTAGTGGTTAGCATGTTTGCCTCTCAGCACTAGGGATTCCCGGTTCGAATGCCCATCTGGGTGGAGTTTCCATTCCATGTTTCTCCCCGTGTCTGTGTGGGTTTCCTCTGGGTTCTCCGGGTTCCTCCCACAGTCCAAAAACATGGATCAAGTCAATTGAGTTCTCCAAATTTCCCCATATAGAGTGTGTATGCGTGCGTGTCTGTGTGAGTGAGTGTGTGCCCAGTGATAGATTGGCGTCCTGTCATAGGTGTATCTGCCCAGCGCCTGAAACATTCTCCCCTGGATGGGAACCCCCCCCCCCCCACGACCCTAATATAGGATAAAGCGGATAATGAATAAATATATATATATATGTATATATATATATATATAAAATGCATTTTGTCTAAATATAAAATAGTGTACATTTGCAGATATCTTTATTATATTACATATTTATCTCTTTTTAAAAGATTATATAAAACCATGTAAGAACATAGTACCTGTCTACACTTGTAAGGCTTTAGCACTTAAATCGGTGACTGCCCGAAGTGATGGCCCTTTTCATATTTGACTTTTGTTCTTGTTTGCTCACGTCCTAACTTATCATCTTTCTCTTTACAGCAGGTGTGGCCACTCTCAAAAACCTGGGTATCTGCCACTTAGATTTCAATTTAATTAAGTTGATTGTGTGTGTCCTTGTGTCAAAGTTGTGTCATGTCATGATCATTGTTCATTAAGTGCATTACATGCTCACGATATAGCAACCATCAGGTTAAGTTCAAAAAGTTCACTTAGCTTCCAAGTTTGAATTGCATTGAAATAGACAACTGCTGGCTTTAAATTTTGTGGGCACAGTTTGGGGAAGGTTCTTTTGTGTTCCATCATGGCTATGCTCCAGTGAACAAAAATAGGTCCAAGGTCAATTAATGCATGGTTGGGTGAGTTTAGTGTGGAAGAACTTGAGCCCTGGCCTCATCATTTAGGATTTCAAAAGTTTTATTGATACTTTTCCACTGTCAACACTTTGAACACTATATTGAACACAATGTTTTACTTTTTTTTTTTAGAAAAGCTTATGAATATTCAGACCATTTTGGTCAATTTTCAGTAAAACATACAGTATATCTAAAAACTGAAGCTGTTTAATACATAAACTATTTTTTTATCCTCTTACATAACATACATTTTCTAGCAGGTCATATCGATATTTAACACTTGTGCGTCAAAGATCACAGTCCCAGTGTGTTTGCTTGCTCATGAGCTATTCAACGACCTACTCCGCGAAGTATACATCATAACTGAAGGCTGCCCCCATAAACCTGTCATTCTCCTAGTATACTTATGTAACAGCCTTAAAACAAAACCATTTCTTACATAAAAGCTGGTTAAATTAACCTAAACAGTGCAATTATTGAACAGTTGAGGCTACAATTGCATTTTAAATTATTTAAAGCTGTCATATTTGTAGATTTTTGTCTTATGTACAGTTCTACAGTTTTTATCTATTTGTTTTTCCATTTGTTAAATATCTCTAGATGGCTGTCCTACATTGTTGTTGCTGCCTGGCCGCTCAAGGAGGATAAGTCCCCCACTGAGTCTTGGTCCTCCCAAGGTTTCTTCCTTAACTAACATAACAGGGAGTTTTTTCTTGCCACTGTCGCTTTGGCTTGCTCTTTGGGGGTTTAAAGGCTTTTCATTCTGTAAAGCTGCTTTGTGACAATGTACTGTTGGAAAAAGCACTCTATAAATAAATAACTTGAACTTCTAATACAGATAAACTCAATAGATTAGTTCACACAATTACTACATTTTACATTATTTGTGCCAATGATGAGTAATGACACACAGCTCACTGGGTTTAGAGATGTTCATGAAGTTTGAGTGTTTGGCCCTTAAGGCAGTTTTCTCTATAATTTCCATGTACCTAGTGTGGTTTAGACAGGTTCAGCTGCATGCCTGCAGTCTTTGCTCTGCTGTGTGATCACCAGTGTGTTACACCCAACCCACATACACACACACACTTTTGCAAATGTGACTGGGATTAATGAAGACAACATGCACATTAGCATATGAGTCCAACTCAAATTATAAAATTGACACAGCAACAGGTGTCCATAGATCTTTATATTTCAGAAGATGATTTGCAGCAGATACACCCAGGACAGTGTGTGTGCCCAGCGACGGATTGGCACTCACTTAGACACACACACTATAATTTAGATAAAAACAATTTGGAACAGCCAATTGACCTTAAATCCATTTCTGTTTAGACTGTGGGAGGAAACTGGAATTCTTTTTAATGTGAATTATATTTGACTTAATGAGTAACAAACACCAGTCTTTCAGGGACCTCCACATCTAAATTAGTTACTGTAAACAAGAAGAAATGGCCGCTCATGTTCTAATCTCCTGGTATCCAAATGACCCATTGTAATTCCTTTGCTCTGATTCTTGTACTACAGGCCCCATTCATCTGTCAGTGTGAGGTCTTTCACTTACACCCCCTGCCTCAATACGTGCCCGAGTATGTTCATCCCAGCTGTCCTGGTGTAATGCCATATTCTAAATAAGACAGTAGTCACATATCAGTCACTGGGGAAAGGAGGAAGCAAAGTTGTTGCTTCATATTTCCCATCAATCAAATCGACCACTTCATAGTAACTATGAGCAGAGGCTTCTGTTACCCGCTACACGCTTCCATTATTTGGAATGAATTAGAATGCCTACTTTAAGCCAGGCTTTTTAACCTCATGTAGTGCTTAACCTCACAAGTGACTTTTTTTATTTCTAAATGCCAATTAATTCTTAAAGACTCCAAACTCTGTTTTGAAAACCTTTTCAGCATAGATTTCCATAAACATATGATTTTGGAACACAATGTCCATCCAGCTAGTATTCTTACCAATCCTGATTTAAAACAAAAACAGGCTACAAGTTTTAAATTGATATCCAAGCCACAGCCTGTATCAGACTATGTACACCCAATGACGCCAAAGGGATCCCAATCCTTTTGTCTCCATGGCTCGGATGTGGGACACGTTCTGACGCATCAGAACGAATCAGCCAATGACAGCGCCACATCTTTGTCCTGATCCTGCTGTTCCAGCCAGAGTAGTTTTTGCTGAATTGGCCAGTCATGTGCATATGTGTTGCAGCCCTGGCACGTCACATCTGTCTCATGCGAATGGGCATGCAGAGGGAGGGGAAGACATTTTGCACCAAACTACTGCTTGTATCTCACCAATGTATCTGTATGAATTATTCCATATTTTTCTGATCAGAGAATGAAGATGCGCTGAATGGTTCATTGTTCATTGCACCCTGAAGCAGCCATCATGTACATGAAAACAGGAAATTGAACTTCTGGGATCAAGGCAGATGGGGATTATGGGATTTATTCATGTTTTTTTTTGCCACATGCCAATAGCATTTCAATGCAGTTTGACTTTTCTCAAGCATGCAACACAGTTTAATAAAAAAGACATTAACTTGCATGTATAAAAGTATAAGACAACCAGTTACAGTGCTACAGTTCAATACTTTCATTCAGGAATTTCAGATAAAACTTTTTTACTTTAAACTGAAACTTGCAGCAGGCATCAATCAAAGCTATTTACCTTTAAAATTATTAAACCGAACTTTCAGACAAATCTTCAATGTTCAAAAGGCAAAAGTATTAGTACACTTCACAGTACATCTATTCATCTATAAGTATAGCACCTGCCATTTCTTTTTTCTAAAATTCCATTGACTCTTCAATTAATTCTCCCGCTTTTTACTCCATTAGGGTCGCGGTGGGGTTCCCCATGCCCATCCAGGGGAGAACGTTTCGGGCGCTGGGCAGATACACCCAGGACAGAGCGCCAATCCATCACTGGGCACACACTTACTCACACAAACACACTTTATATGGGGCAATTTTGAGAATTCAATTGACTTGATCCATGTTTTTGGACTGTGGGAGGAAACCGGAGAACCTGGAGGAAACCCACACAGACGCGGGGACAACATGGAAACTCCATCCAGATGGGGATTCGAACCAGGAATCCCTAGAGCTAAGAGGCGAACATGCTAACCACTAAGCCACCGTGCCGCCTTCCATTGACTCTAAAATACCAAATATGCTAAAGCACATTATCTCCAGCAGTCATAAATCTAAAATAATAAATGCTTAGTGGAACTGTCAATAAAGTATATATTTAAAAGACTTACACAGGGGCCATGGGCAACATGAAAAAGTTTCCTTGTACAAAGGTCAGTCAATAAAGTTTTTTTTAGTTAACTGGCCCACACGGACCTGTAAGCTTCATATAAACGGTTGACAGCTAATTAAGGCCGGCCATCCAGTGTTTTGAAAGAGCTATAAAAAAAAGCATGTTTTGGACATCTGACAAAATGCACATCATATTACCAAATGTTAAACAAATTGCATGGAGCTAGAACATTGATTAAATTAGAAACACGAGACAAACATAACAAAAAGGACAAAAATAGATTTCTGGTGAAATTCATAAAGGACAGTTCTGGATTAAAACAAGAGATGGCTAATTCAGGAAGCTGTACTCTGCAGTTTTACCCACTTCCCGTTTGGTGCAAATGGCACAGGTCTGTGAGTGATGTGCTGGTTAAGATACCGGAAGAAAGTTTGCTGAGTTTGATAAAATGATAATAACTCATCATACAAACTTTCATAGCCAGAATAATAAAAACAACTCATTACTGATTCCATCAGCTTCTTTGGATTTGGAAATAAAATGCGTTTTATCTGGTGAATCTGAACTTCCTAATATAATTTTAAATATGTTTTATATTCTTTTTGAAAAGCCCAAAGTAAGAATCTATATTTCACAATCACTTGTGATCTGATTTCATTGCCTTGACTTTACTTACCCAGTTTTCTTTTTCAAATAGTAAGGGGTTTCGAGGCGTGTTTCATAAAAAATGCTTGAAGTCTCAACATTAGGGCTTTTAAGTTTTATATACACACACATTAGTAAATTGTCATTATATATATATATATATATATATATATATATATATATACACACACACACACGTACTGCAGTCCAAATTACTGATTCATATTGTTCTCTTACTTGCAAGTTGTTTTGAATCCCATATTTTGATAATTGATTAAATGTAAAGATTACCTTTCAGACAGAAGACACTTTTGCATGATTTGTTTAAAACCTTCACAGCTTTATTTCATTTAAACAACATTCACTTAAAAAGTTGAACAGGTTCACATATCATGTTATTAAAAACATTTACACATTAATGTAGGAATAAGGATCACATTATTAGTAGAGGATTTATAGATTAACACGACATAGAAATGTAGAGAAAACATATTGAACAGTACAACTTCTCTTTACTAGATAAACACCTTGTTTCTAAAACCCACTTAACACTACAAAACCACCAACACCAACCACATTCTTGATTCCATAAATTAGTGTTGTTTGCTATAGGTGCATGGGGTAGTTGGAAGTGAGAGCTCATGGGGCTCTGTGATGGCTTAGACAATATTAACATCGCTCATGGATAAGTGGCCTGCATTTAATAGTTGCTTGATTTATCAGGGAGTTGTATGATGCACTCCTTCCTTTAAATTGGAATAATTGCTGAGGACAACATAAATAGATGGAGGCATCAACTGACACACATACACACCATCATCAAGCAACCATTAAGATGCTAGCAGCCAACAACAACCCAAGAACTTATTGTACAGTGGAGACCACATTTCGTTTCTCCTTTGCATTGTGATGTTGGTAGTGTAAAAGTGCAGGACCAGGACTTTCTCCTTTTTCCATCCCAGATCCTGGATACATCGTTGCCACAGTATATGGCTTATCTTTAAAGTGCTGGGCTTCGTTGCACCTTCTCAGTCATCTGCTTGGCACTGTAGTAGGACACACTGAGACCCATGATGGCCAGCATCATGGCAATTTGATTGAGAGAGCGGTCCTGAGGCTGGGTCTGCACCTCGCCTGCTACTTGCCGCTATAACACACAAAATTATAAGACCTGAAGATCTGCATGGACAGATTTTTTTTTTGTTTTGCTGAAAGTTGACTTTATTTCTTTAACAGAGAGCTGGGTTTGAATGACATAAATCATATGCATTTTAAAATCTCCAATTTACCTACCAGCAGGACTTTGGATTGTGGGAGAAAACTAGAACTTCCAGATAAAATCCAGGCAGGAACAGAAAGGACATGGAGATGCCACACATACAGGGCCTGTCCTCCACCCCACCAACGAGTGGAACCCAGGACCATTATGTAATAAGGTGAGCATGCCAACTATCCTGCCACCCTTATCTAAGAATTTACTGTTGATCTTAGCATTATACATCTATATACTCTGATTGGTTGAGAGTGGCAGTTAGTGAGAATTATTAATAAAACATTATTTAAAATGTCGTGCTCCGAAACTACAGCACTGTTCTCAATACATAGTTTGGTACTTGAGAACTTGGAGGGGTAATTAGTCCATACTTGATTAAGATAGTATTGATAACTCTACAGTGTAACTGGTTCCTCCATAACTACTGACTTCTTGTTTTCTCATTTAATGTGACTAATTAGGTACATATGACCCATCTGACTTAAACAGGTCGGGCTGTACTGCTCAAACGCACTTTCACAAAAAGCAAAATAGCATCCAGTCAAGCTGAAAAGTGACGTTAATGCTGTATGACATGGCCAGTCGACTAATGAGTTTCAACAAGCCTCAGACAAAACCTATTAAAGCATACTGATTACAAAAGGGCTTAGATGACACCAACAGGTGAAGAGTGTAAAGGTGCTTAGGATTAATATGATTAGCACACCTCTTGCTCTTACCCTAAGACTATAGCTGTGAAGTAGTTATTTCCAAATGTATTGTGGATGAATCTAGCCTGTTAATACAAAACTGGTTCTAAAAAAAGCTCAAAGTTAATCTACACAAAACAAATCCTTTATCTGTTGGTCTGTTTGGTTTTCATGCTGTTTTTACATTTCAGGTCATGCGAAACCCACTACAGCATCAGATGCTTTTGTGTTGCTATTTTAAATGGAACAGAGCCCTCGTTCGGATTGAGACTGCCATTGTTGTGAATCCCACAGTAAGCCGGGAGAGGATTAAGTTTTCACAGCTAAGTGGAACCTAACAGGCTGAGAGTATATGTTCACTTAAATATCTCAATCACCTGTAGATCACAACAGTAATAACGTTCTACTAGCCTTTTAGAACAACTAAAAATACTGCAACAACTTATAATACAACTTAAAACATGTTAGTTCGCTAATTTAAATGACCAAATGCACATAGATACAAACAATTAATCTTATCTTTAATGCTTGTGTTGCTATTCAAATCTAGATTACGATCAGAGCGCATGTTAAAAAATACAGAACCTTGTGCTAAAATACATAGTTTGTTGATTTTTAAGTAATGTTTGGTTAATACATGATTTCTATGAAACATTACAATTAATTTCTTGCATTTACTCTCAAATTAAACTTATACAATTATCTCCATTTCCAAACAGTACTTCCATAAAATATGCAGGTTTGTTTTCAGGGCGTCCAAACTTAGGTCTAAGTATGTTTTAACCCGTGTGTACATTGCAGAAATAAAAATGTGATCCATTCTCATTTTGGTAAAGAACACAGATCCTATTTTTCGATGAGAAATTAAGATCTCATTTCATTATACAAGTTTAAAATTACAATAATCACAGACATTTGCAAATACCTAATTATAATAAACACATTTTAATGATAATTAAATGACTAAGATTTATAAAATCTGTGTTTTGGGTCCAAAACATTAAACAATGTGAATAAAACTGGTACCTGAAGAAGACGGAAATATCCCGGGGTCAAGCGTCCCAGCCTAATGATCATGTCCGCTGGTTTTCAAAGATCTCGAAGTTGAGATATACCTATGGCAAGAGAATTAAAATTTTACTCATGTGTGTTTTTAAAAAGCAAAACCTCATGTTCCAAGCTACATTTCTAGACAAACCTTTGGCTCTGAACACAGATAACGAATAAGCTGTTTACTAAAGCGGTTCTCAAAACTCTGAACCGGACCTCAGTACAGCAGACACTGTGTGTCGCTCATTTATAACGAGTCGATCAGAACAAGTCTGGCATTCGCATTGAAGAGTTAGAAAACAAGGCTAAATCGAGCTGATACTGATCTCAGACTCCCGCAGAGAAGCAGACCCATGTGTCTGCAGGTTGCCGTTTTTCCTTTGTGGTCTTGGTTTTGGGCGTGACTTAACTGGACCCCATCCACAGTACTAAATATAAGAGCACGCAGGTCAGGTTATGTAATCATATATAAAAACACAACAGGAGCAGCGCTGGGAACTCGAAATCAAAACATGGACTTGAGTGCGCTCACCAGACGCAATGGCGAACGATGCAAGTCATACCATTTTACAAAATAATTATTTAATAAGCATGGTGGTCAGGCAGAAGGTGCAAAGCCTGGGCTGTTTACATGTATAGGAATCAGGGGATGTGGAGAATAAAGATGGGGTTTAGAAGTTTTGCTATTTAGCTCTCTATTCACAGCTGCTAAATAGAAAGTCATTACCAATAAAAAGGGAGACAGACAAAAGTGGAAAAAACAGTTACAAATACACAGGACGATGGTGCAAACCTGATAGCAACCAGCCCCCTGCTGAAAAAAAAGAGGCAGCGCGATTGTCATAGAAAGCAAGGCTGTGAAAGTTGCTCCGATGCAACTAAAAACTTGGTAGGTTTAAAATTTGTGGTAAAATCCACATAGGTTTAAAACTCCAGACTGAGTTAACTGTAAAAGCGCTCACAGGATTTCAACCTTTTATAAAAGCTGGTCTCACCCAATAGGAGGCTGGGGCTGGCTCTCTCTGACTTACACACACACATAGCTGTCATTACGCATCATGCTCACTAGGTTGGGCACCGCAACACTACACAAGGAAGAGGAAACCTTGTGAAATCTGTTTTCGAAACTGACGGGCAAACCATAGCGACAACAGAAGTAAATTAGATGGTCTATTAGGAAGTGTGTTTTTAAATATTTTACTCTGCAGGAATAAAAACATGTGTATGATTGTTTTCAGACTGATGTCAAACATTATACTGCATTAAAACTTAAATTAATAATAAAACCTCTTGTATTATAATGCGTCAGAGAATGTCATGGAGTCGGAAGAACTCCGGGGAACATCTGCAGAATTCCAAATCCCTCGAAGCCCCAAAGGCACTGAATCCAAGACTTGCGTATACGTTTATAGAAAAATGGTACATTTTGTTCTGCCCAATGACTGTTCACAAGTCTCCTGAGTGAAATCTAAAAAGACATTTAAGTTTGCTTCATCCAATCATGAGCGAACACAGACACTGGGCACCTCCCCTTTCGCCCTTTCCTGTGCTATATTCAAACAAAGGATCCGCACTGATCTTCAGTCAGTGGATAAAGTCAACAGCAATATTTGGGATTAATAGATTAGTTAAGTAATGGTCTTGATACCCTGCTAAAAGATGTTGATCTGATTTAAGCAGAAGGGTTAGTGGCTTTGCATTAAATGCATTGATTCATTCGCTGGATGCAAACATCAAGACCCTCCCTTTGCTTTAGTCGTCCCTCCCACCGTGGCTTCCTCCCCCTCACGTGTCAGAGGCATGCAAGCCTTAGAAGCAATGTGCACATTTGAACATGGCTGCCTAAGAGTTTGTGCTGTACAACAGACAGAAGCCACCGCAATAATAAATGACAAATTATAAGGAATGCATGTTACAAAGATTTAAACAAAACACTGAACCATAAATACATTATGTATATATAGCTATAGTGTATTAAAATAATTTTTCTTATTGAAAAAAGACAGTTGTTTAATTTGAGCTACTTAACTACTGACCAAAAAGTTAAAAAATGAACCTGAAAACTGCCAAGCTGCTGATGCTCAGACTGTATTCATTTCTAATACTCTAGATAAGACAGCCTGATTAAACACTGTGAATGTAAATAAAGCTAAATGTAGATACCACCTCAATGCAAACATGTTCAAAGATAATCAAATTAAAAATCAATAATAATTATTTGAAACAACAGGTGTGAATTGTTTTGTCATCTAATGCCGCATAAAAACTCAAAAGCTATATGAAGATCATCTCTATATTCATCTTCCTCTCTCACTCACACACATTTTCTTTAACTGTTCCCAATTACAAATTGTTTTGCTTTTATGTATCAAAAACACAGAATATTCCACCTACAACACCTTTGGCTATTAATAAAAGGTGAGAAACACTGGTTTCCCAAACTCTCTAACAAACAACACCAGTATTCCACCCAAGATCTTTCCCAAACAGCCAAGAGTATGTGTCCAGGTATTTAAAACTTGTTAATGAAACAAAATTGATTAATGGATTTAAGATCAGCATTATGGGAAAACTTCATATTATCACCCCAAAAATACATTTTTATACCCTAGAAAAATATGTTATAACTTATCTAAAGTAAAGTAAAAAAGTTCAAAGTTTGCTTACACACACTTAAGTTACACCTCACATCTAATAACCATCATTTATATAAATATACATATATACGGACTTGTAAAGTTCTCATTTGTAAGTCACTTTGGATAAAAGCGTCTGCTAAATTAATAAATGTAATTGTACGGACATTACACATATTTTATAATTCAAACACAATCAACACAAAAGAGGCTTTAATAAGAAATTTTAAAAAGGAAAAGAAGATTACATCTAGTTTTCTTCAAACCAACATAATCACAACTTTTCAAAAAACTTCAAAATCACAAGTCTTGCATAAAGTTAGAGACACACCTCCTGCACTAAAGTTTTACTGACCCACACCTGAGATTTCNTATATATATATATATATATATATATATATATATATATAGCCACAAAAATATTCTTCATATAATATGATATAATATAATACATTTTACGTGCATTCGTATATATATTTGCCTTACCTATAACTCCAAAATTTGTCTGTATACATACACACACATATATATACACGAATCACCGAAAACTAAAACGAATGCACGGAAAATGTATTATATTATATTATATTATATTATATTATATTATATTATATTATATTATATTATATTATATTATATTATATTATATTATATTATATTATATTATATTATATTATATTATATTATATTATATTATATTATATTATATTATATGAAGAATATACCTTATTTTCCTTTTTTTGTGGCTCCACGTTGTATGAATTACACAGGATAGGCATTTGTGGTAGGATGGACAGAGAAACCATAAGTGACATCCGTTTTTTTAAAATTTTTTACATATATAGTTTTAGGTTGCGTTTTGTTATTAAGGACAGTTTCTTACGGAAAATTCTGCTGTGCCACCAAAGTCTCCAGCTGATACACGTTTACTAAGAATGTTTTTTCCTTATATATAATATAAATATAACCTGTATAATGTGTAGTACATTATATAAAAAAGTGTGGTATTAACTGTTTGCAGAAAATTACTTGAAACTCATGGGATGCATTAAGCAACTTTTAACTTTCATTGGAACTTGATGTACAGTGTTATGTAATTTTAGTTTTACAAAAATCAATAATTTGGTTTCGAGTCAGTCTGAATTAGACACAGAGTGTAGTAGACCCGATTCATATTGGATCACTAGGGGAAAAATACAATATTAATAGGTGACAGTGACGAGTGCCAGCAGAGGTACTGTAAAAATGATGGTAAACACTTTACAAAATCTTTTGATCTGACCTTTTGTGTCACCCAGAACCCAGCAGTACTACTTTAAATCTGATATAGTTATATAGAAATCATACTTATACATACATGCATACATGCAAAAATAAGCTTACAACATTGCTGTCGTTTATCTATAACAGACCCCAGTCAAACATTCATGACAAGAAACTTTAGTACTATTTTATGTAAGAGTGATGTCCTTGTAATAAATCCTGTACATTCAGAATAACCTGGATCATAGCCAGATTTTTTAAATCGTTGCTATTCTATTTCAGTTTCTAGCCATTTCTTTTTGCAGGTGGGATAAACACACTATACACCATAAGCTATACACCACTTTAAGCAAGTTACATAACATACATATATCCTATATATAAACACCCATATACCCAGTGAGTAATGTGTAAATAAAGCTGATCTGTGTAAGTGTCTTTGGCATGTTGGCTGTTGCAGTTGTGCTGTTAAGCTTCAAAAATTGCAGCCTCAGCAATAAAGTGTTTTTAAAAGCGTGAATTATATACAGTAGTGTTAACCAACACAAGTGTTAACCGTCAACATTCTGGTGTACGTCATGTCTAAATAAAAGGGAAAAAAAATTATATAACATGTCACATGTTAACCATCCAAATTAATTCAAAGTCTTCGTTTAAGATCATAAAAACGTCGCCTAATCATCCATTATTGATAAGTGGCTTAGAGGCGCTCCCTGGTGGCTCGAGGTGGGAGTGATAATAAAGTCTTGATTTAATGGTTTTACATAAGGTTTCATCGTGGGAAAGCTGACGTTGAAATTTGTCATTAAAATTAACATTATAAAACATAAATGCATAATGGCACCTTATTTGAGCATCATAAATATTAACATTCCAGATCATTTTTCAAAGACGTTTTTGTTTTTATTTGGGAAATATTTACCAATCAGCTACAACTGCATGCGTGGGGTTTTATATTAAAACATATTCCACTCGCTGTAGCAGAAAACAACACAATTTTGCAGGAGGAAAACTGCAAAGGTGAAAGCCCCACAAAAAAACTCATTATGCCCTCTGCTGGCAAAAATCCGTTATAGAGCGGATTTTCATTTAGTGCTGCAGGCTTAAGGATATTAACACCCTCTAGCGGTGACACGGTATACTACAACACGGTTGGAGCAGTTGTCGATGAAGAAGATGGGCGCCATTTTTTGTCTTGTGGTCCGCCTGTCAGAGCTTTTGACTAGGGTATGCGATAAAATGGAGCAAAATGAAAAATATAATGTTCACGCTCTCAATAAAAGCCAATAAGTACACCCCAAGTGATATGATTTAACACCAACTGTCTGCAAGATCTTTATGTTCAATCTTTGTATTATTCAATCATATAACTATGGTATGTGATAAAAAAAATTTTTATCAGGGTCCAGAAGTGTTGAGAATTGTATGTGTGTGCGTGAGAATGCAGGAAACTGATAAGTGTGTATAACACAACAGATGTGGGAGAGGAGGCCAGGTGAAACATAGTCAAAACAGTTCACCTGCCTCTTCTTCTGCTCTCAGGAGGGAAATGTAAAGTGTGTGCATGTGTGAACTGGGGGAACTGCACTTGGTGACCCTGACAGAGTGACAGGCTCATAAACTTCAACCAAAGGCTTTGCATATTTGATTGTCTCAATAAATTTTGTTATACTTGTTTGGAACAGCTGTATTAATATCTTTATTCCAGTTAAAGAACACAAGTCACCATGAGACTCTATTTAAGCAAATGTGTATTAACACTTCATGACGGCATATTTACATTTGTTGAACGTCCAAGTCCATGACAATAAAAAATGTGACTTAGATGAAACTGAACCTTTTTGCAGCTGTGTTTTCAAGAATTTCTTTGGGAATTTGGATGTATTTGGTCAAATCAGCATTTGTGAGATTCCAAAGTCATCTGAAACGATGGCTTTATTGATTTCACAATAGATCAGTCGCATTCTGTAACACTGGCATCAACCGCACCATGAACTAAATGAATTACGTTAAATTAGAAAAAGCAGAACCGATCCACATATCAGTTTGTTATTACTGCATACACCAGCACAATTAACACAAAAGTAGTTATGTAGTTGAATTTCTTCTTCAGTATCTGTTATCTGTCTAATTGCGTAATTTCTGTATTGTATATTAGAAATCATGTGTAAAAAATGATTCCTCAATGTCCATCACAGAAGCCTGAATAATCTTGGCATTTTACATCAAGCATATGTCTTTGTCATCAGGGAAAAAATCTGTGGTGCAATAAACTGGTAATTTAATAAGACCTGGTACTTAAATGATGTTATTATTAATAACCCAGCTGGGGCTTAACCTGGCCAGTTGAAGCCACTCCAGATAATCACTCAAAAGTCCAAATGGTGACCGTTGTTTTAAATTTTGTTACCTGAGGCTATGTATTTAAATAAGTCCATAAGCATAAGGTCTCTGAGGTTTGCTACTCAGCTCATGAGTTGTTGTAGAATCTTCACAGTTGGTCTGCAGAAATTGCCTCTCACTTGCTTGTCTCTTCGTGTTAATCACCATAATGTTGGGGGATCTGTGGGGGTCCAACCATCTGTTGCTGCAACCACTGAAGACTGCTTTTTATAACTGAACATGTGTCGGGAGTTGTACTGCAGGAGAGGTCTAAATAGAGTCAGGTGAAAAAGTAAGTGCACCCACATACAACTCCTTTATTTATGAGATTAAACAGAATCTTCTGCTCCTCATTAGTTTACATTTGGTATTTTACCATGTGGAGGAACATAAGCATAATTTTTAGTTTAAAATCATGCACAATCACTAACAACAACCTTTATATTATTATAGCTATTATAACTATTATAGTTTTGGAAAAATATTGATTCCCATTTTCTAATGCAATTGCTTTTATTAATACACTAAATGAACACAAATATTGAGTCATACCTGGTAATTACTGAATGTTATCTTTAATCGATTACCATAGGCTTAAAAATCAAGTACCTACGGCTTGTATGCTTCCAACATGGTGGAAACTACAAGTTATTGGTAGCCAGGTCTTCATGTCAGTATCTGATGAATGAATAAAAATTCCCACAATCCCACTTCCTGCAAAAAGTGAAAGCTGTTATAGGGTTCTAACTTGATGGTGACCAGTACTTTTGTGTTTATATTGAATTTATGATTTTATTTAGCATTGAACTTGCATCAGACTACATATCAATAGGGTTGAGTGCTGGTTGTTGACTAGGTTATTTCAACTACAAAACATTCACTTTTTACAACTGGATATGTTGCTGGTGGTTAAGGACCATTGTCTTGTTACGTGACCGTTTCAGTGCAGCCTAAGCTGCAGGACAGATGGTCTCACATTTGCTTTAAGAATCTACATGTGTGCTACCTTAGAAGTTACTCAAATGGACCACCACAATCCATGTCTAATTTGAAGCAGATTTTACCTTTCTGATTGCAAACACTAAATTCCAGTGAGTTGTGTTTCCATGATGCCAGGCAGTTTGCATACAGCTTTTTATACTAGTTGGATTGGATCTACTATCAATATGTACTATCATCCTGACTTCACATCTAGAATAGTTTATACAATTTTAGACAGCTGTTAAAAAAAAAAGCATCTAAACCAAAATTGAAAGAACCTTGGACTGACAACACATATATAAATGTATTGTCATCATTTATCATTTACAGCAACATACTAATAACTAAACACAGAAACACATTTCTATGTACTTGATTTGATACTTCAGTGGACAGGGGAATCAATGAGAGATTAAGTCAATGGTGTTTATAACTTACGCAACCCACAAAGCAAGCTAATGTAATTAATATCTTAAAATAAGCAGATTATATATATATATAAAACAAATGCAGACATTTCTTTTGAATCTTTTATTCAAAACAGCTTTCAACAAATGATTTTAAGATTCACAAATCATTTATCCAATATTGGAGCATATAACTTAATAAAAACAACATTTGTATTACAGTTTGGAGAAGATTACTTATACTGTGAATTACTTAGTTTAATTCCTAGTCGAATTATTTTTTTAACTAGTTTGTCTTAACTATTATTAAGAGCAATAATGCGAGATTTAAAATACAGTATTTCTGTAAAGCACACACGAACAATCGAGAACACACTATAGCTGCCTTATGATAATGTTTGGTGTTTAAAAGATGCTTTAAAAGATCCAGAAAGTATGAAAACTAACACACAATTGAGGCTTCTCAAACTAATTTATCCAGGGTGAAACATTTTAGCAAGATATGGGCGGCTTCATTACAAATGGACATGAAGGCAAACAACAAACTATAAACGATATTTTTAATATAAAACTTGGTAAAAAATAGTTATTTCAAACTGTACAGTCACCAAGTACACAGATCAAACAATTGCTTGGCTTCTTTCATTTGGCGTCTCCTGTGGTTTCCACCTTTTGCGCCTATGGGGGACGGGAGATGGGGTGAGAGTTTTCACTAAAATGTGATGATCATGTGACAGAGTTTATATTTAATGCCAATTCGTTTATGAAACACAGACTTTTATAATGTATATGAACTGTATTGATTGATCTTATCCTTGATCAGAGTTTAGCTTACCTGGTCAGCCTTGGCCTCGCCATTCTCAGCAGGATTGCCCTTCTTTCCTTTGGCTGCTTTCTACAATTTCAATGTATATTTCAGTTACTACATGTATAATTAACAACAGTCATTATAATACATCAGCCGTCACAGAGGATTCAATTACACTTTTGTACCACTGCTATATTACACACAAGACTTAAGAGTTAATGTTTTAAATCCATTGTAATTACATAACAAAAAATAAAATCATACATTTAACCTTGTTGACGAAGTCAAAATTTATTTGTATCCTCATAGGAAATGCACGTTTCTTTACGCATAAACCTTTATTGTTGCACCTGTAGTACTATTACTTAAAACTATTGTGACAAATAGGTTATACCTTTGGGGCAGCTTTTTTGGGCTTTGGGGCTGGTTTCGGGGGAACTGGCTTCTGGAAAGACATGTGCAACATATAAATAAGTCACAGCCACTAAATGTAATTAACTCTAAACATTCAAAAAGTTTGTTTTAAAATGCAAATGCACAGGATGGACTTACAGCTGACAGTCTTGCAGAGCGTCTGGTTGGCTAAAACGAGAAAAGAAAAAGATTATTTTAAAAATGCACATGGGCCAACTAATAAGTAATCATAAAGATATTAATGTGAACTACTCTTAAGGGATTTATTAACCACTGCTCATTTTAATATGTATAAACATTTTACAGACACACCTCTTCCTTGGCCTTGACAGCCTTCTCTCCGTCAGCCTGTGAAATCAACCCCAAAAATGCAAAGTTAGGATTTGCATACACACATTTAACTTAAAGCTAGACATAGCAAGCAAAAACCATGATTCGACACATGTAATTATCACCGCCAAAGTTTTTTAGCATACGATGAAAACAAAATAGCATTACAAAAATAAATACAATATATTTTGCAGGTCTATATCCAGTTCTGTCACTGTATTTTCCAGACAGTTCACCCTCAGACCACAACTGTGACTTGAATCCTGAAAGTCTGAGTAGTATGTAAACAATTGTACTAAGTCAACTTAAAAAAAAAAAAAAAAAAAAAGATACATACAATTTTTTATTGTATTTTTAGCACGCAATACTGTATGTTTAATTAGCCTTGTTTTGAATGAACTGAAACAAGTTTAGAAAAATAAATTATAATTAAATTACGCAATATTTAAAAAAAATGTACTATTGATCCTATATGATGTGGTTTTATTAACGTCGACTTAATTCGTGGTTTTGTTTGGGGGCTCGTTCTTTGTCGACGAGACGCCCCGCGTTTCCCGCGCTTATTCAAATTCAAATTCAAATCCGCGGCCGCGCGCGCCCACACGCTTCCTTTCAAGCGGGTCTCTCGTACGCGCGCGCCTAATAAAATTCGAAAAACCGCGAAACGTAGCTCGTAAAAATTATTAAAAAAAAAAAAAAAAAAAACGCTTTGACGGCGGTGTCTAATCTCACTTTCACACACACGATTGAAAATTCGCGGATTGCACCGGAAAACTGATTTAATTCCCCGCGCGTTAATTCGACTAAACAAATGAGGCTCTCGCTCGTTAGACAGGGCGTGCTGCTGTTGTTCTGACAGGTGTTCCGGCAGCCGAACGACCAAACATTTCAGAACATACATATTGAAACATATTTTCCGATCGTCTGAGGCGATCTGGTCTTCGAGGAACCGCCACAGCAGAGGTGCAACGTAACAACGATGTCCTATATATGTAATAACAGTATTTTTTTTTCTCGGCATCGGCAACTATTCATTAATAGTACATTAAACATTTTTTTTCGTGATTGCGTATTGAACAGAACAGTCACGGGCGCATGAATTAGTAGTGGCGCCTCAGATCACCAAAAGTGACACTTGGCTGCCATTCTTTCGTTAATAAGAGTCCTCGACCGTGAAGCAATTATTCAAACGCCACATCTCCGAGCTAACTTTCGACCCAAAAAAATCGGTTTGCAATCAAGAATTCAAGGTTGTAATTTTTATAAAGTATGTACACGACCTAAACCTGATCACAGAGTCGCGGAAAGGAGATTTTTAAACTACACAGCAGGCTTTTTTTGTTCGTTTCTCCAACCGCTGTATGACGACAAACGCAGCCATATTTGGCTTCAAAAGCATTTACGCGCCCATCTCGCTTCCCTCTCGGACTCGGGGGGGAAAATAGTTGGGAAAAAATACCTTTGCACACGGTGCATAAACGATATATAAATAAATAATAATAATAAAAAATAACTCACCTTTCTTTTAGGCATGCTCGCTGATTTAATGGAAGAGAACGGGCGCAAAATAAATCGTGTCGTTTGAAAACGTTAGTTTGCCCTCGAGACGCGGGACACGGTCGTGGTCGTCTCGCGCTGCTCCGATCCAATAATAACGGCTGTGTTTATTTAGTGTTTATATTGAAATATTAAGACAGGAACCGGTTTGAACCAGATTCGAGTTTTCGGGCCAGGTCATTGGCTGGGGGCGCGGTCACGTGACCGGGGTGGTGCCTAAATTTTAAAGCGGCACTGGCAAAACAAAGCAGAAGGCTGGTGGAATGGCGAGGAGGGGCGCTGTGGCTCTTTGTAAACGCGCGGACGTTGCGCTTTGTGAGGGAAAAAAAACCCAACATACGTTCGAGGAAACGTTCGAACATTTCGGTTTATCTTGTCGCGATAAAGCCGGTGTCGATAAAGACGCTCAGTTTAATTAACGGTTCGACGAGAAAACTGCAGGCTGCGAGCAAACTCGCCATTCTGTGTGAATTGAATCTAAGCAAAAGCACCTGAGACAGTTGAGCCACAACGCGAAATAAACGTATTTATGTGCTTTAAGTAAAGAATTAAAAAAATAAAATTAAAAATCAACCCTGAAACTGGAATAGACGTTTGCAAAAAATACTATAAAAACAGAAAACCAATTTAAACCCATTAGGTTCGCAGTGATTTCCCTCCTAAACTGACAAGAAGACGTGGGGTAAATAAAACTGAGCTGTAAACATACAACAGCCAAACTGAGTTAGACATCACAATGTAGATGAGTTATACATATTGTGTGCAAAGAATAAAAGAAACATCTGGAGATTCAGCTTTTAATTCAGCCCTCTTTCAGAAAAAGAGCAGAAAAACAACAGTTTGGTGAAAAGCCATTCCTGTTTTAAACTCACCAAACCAGGTCTTGTTTTTCGTGACGTCATGTTAAAACTGATGGCCTGACCTCAGCCCAGTCTAACATTTAAAATGAAGGAAAACACTGCGGCCTGACTGAGAGCAGATTCCTTTAACAGAATACCCCAAAATTCACACACACATTCTGAATTCTAAAAAATAAGTATTTTCAGAAGCTGAGTATCCTGTAAACATCAATGCATATGCCTTCATACAGACCAATATCCATGTATGAAACTGGGAATATATGCACAAACTCATTTTCTCCTGTATACAAACTTCTTAACATTACTTTTTATTAACAGATCAATGGATTTAGGGTATTATTTGTAATTAATCCCATTACATTACCATAAATATACATCTCACTGTATATTGTATCTTTGCACATCCACTCCATCCATACTGGACTTTATTTACACTTTTAGTTTTGATACCACTACACACACTTGACACTTTATAATAGTAAATGGTAAATTTATATATATATATATATATATATATATATATATATATATATATACACACATTTTAAATTTCCCTCTACTTTTTTCTATTTTTATTGTACTGTTATTGCTACTGGCTGCTAAATTTCCTTCGGGATGAATAAAGTATTCTATCTATCTATATATGTGGTTGTCTTTGTACATTGTAATTGTTAAAATAAAATAGTAATGACTAAAGGTTTAAAGTATTTGGTAAATACAAATCACTTCAACTTCAGTACTTCTACAGTACAAAAACATGCAAATCAGATGAAGATAGTAAATTGACATGCCCTTATTTTACGAAGAAGAAACAAACTACAGAACTTTCAGAATTGTGTTTATTTCAATTCTGGGTATGTTTATTAAGGATGATTTCGACTATGGTCTGTATTTAGATATTGTTCTTTTTTTCTTTAATCTGAGGGAACCACTAACAAGATTTAAGCAATTTTAAAATCAGACAAGTCATTTTATTGTGATGACATTCCTGATCACGTGGTTACAGTGGCTTCTTGGTTGGTTTCATCTGGAGGTTGAAGGTAATGTAGAGTCTGACCAAGAGATTTACATTGCATTTACATTTAGCAGATGTGCTCTTTCTGATTGACCTACAGAAGTGCTTTGTTTTTTCCTATTGAACACTCCCTTATGGTGGTATAGATGTTGTATGATGAAGAGACCAAACAATAGCTTTTTATCTTGCTATAATCTGGTGTGGAACAAAATGGAAAAAAAAAAAAAAAAAAAACAGTGGATAAATAGAGACCACCGAGGTGTTTACAAAAATTTAGTTTGATACAAGTGACGTAAATTTTGACATATTGCATTTGATATTTACATAAAATCTTTAGGAAAGGATGACCACGCTGACTTTTTTGAAGTATTGCGTAACCATGTGCCAGGTCATGACAACTACTCAGACTTTAATTTTCTTTGTAGCACTTAGCAGGTTTTATTATAATAGTTTTATCGCATGTTCTATTAAATGTAGTCCAAATAAGGCTTTTAAAAATTAGCAGGTTTTACTTCCTAATCAGTGAAAGGGATGAATAATGTAAACAGAGTCAGTCTGGGAAATGTGTTATTAATACACCTTCCTTATTACAGTTAAGAATTTAATGTAACACTATATTTGTATTTTACTGATCAAGATGAGTGTTTGTTAATATAAATGGTAACATAAATATTCTGGTACCCCATAAAACGGGGTTTGCTTTTTCATCAGAATTTCTCTCTCTATATATAAATTACTATATATAAAAATCATTGTCATGGCTTCAAAAGCTTCAGTGCTTCTCCTGCTCAACTGCAGGACTCTTGTATCAGCCATGTTTGAAACAAGGTCAAGAACAACCCTAACCCACGGGGGTCGGGGCACTCAGCTGCTCGAAGAAAGTGTCCCTTTTGTGCTGAAGGGCACTGAGAAAGCGTCTCACTCTCTCCTCACGGCTGGCAATGTAAGTCTGCAGTGCTGCTTGGTGAGAGAGAGTTTCCTCAGGCTTGCCACTCCCTCGCTGCTGGAGGAGCTTGGCCACACACGAGCGATCGGCCTCCAGCTGCTGCATGGCCTCGGCATCTCTGTGCAGCTCTCGGGCTTTCTACGACATCATATTGAAAGGACAGATGTTTGAATCAATTGGTTGAACCCCTCGAATCTCTTAAAACAGATATTGCAAACTAGTAGTAGCAAACAAACCTAACAGCAGTGGCCTGACCTTACAATGCTCAAAGTTCTGCAGATTCAGTTTATAAAATGAGTTATATTCTGATTATGGTGATTTCTGTTACTAAAAATATCTGATGTAACAGGACACTATTGTACCTGGATGGACCGATAGCTCAGCTGATACTGTAAAACAGCTTCACAGAGGTTCCAGAAAGAGTACTCAGGCCACAGGACAGACTGAAACACTATACATGAGTGAGAGGTCTGGAAAACAGAAGAGAAAACGAGAATGACAATCACTGCAGGATAAACAGCAGATCTACAGACCTTTATTACACAGGTAAACATCTGTTCTTAGAAGTCATTAAAGCCAGCAGCATGCAAAATGTCACAGAACTGATTTGTGAGGATCATAAAATCATTTCCAATAACCAACCTGACAGAAACACAATTCAAATAATAACCTATAAACATTTAAATATCACCAGCTGCTCAGTGTAAACAGATACAAAAATGGTGATGATCCTGTATTAAGTGTAATACATGAACAACGTCCTTAACAAAAAAAAATACTAAATCAAGTAACTCAAACCAAATAAATTACTACACAAGAAATCCCCCAAAAAAATCTAAAAATGCATAACATCCATAACTACAATGAGGAGTAGTGACATTCAGCTGTTGCAGAAAGTTATGTTTAAATATTTGGATTTTACGCCATATATAAACACATTTAGACTATATTATATAATAGTGGTACATAGATCATATGTTGTATAACTCATTTTAATCAAGTTAAACAAAGTGTTTCAAGTTCACATGTGACAAAAAGACAAAAATGGCATTGTTTATAAAGATGACAAATTAAATTATTATTGATATGCATTACCACTTATAAAGCAAAGCAGATGCTTACCACCTACCTGCCAGAGAAGAAAGTCAGAAAGGCGCACCTCCCCAGAGGTACGAATCAGTAGATCAGGGTCAGGAGAGCTGCTGGTATAAAGGCACTGACTCAACAGGGCCTCTGATACATCACTAGAAAAACATGCAAAAAGAAAATACATGCAGAAAAGGGTGAAGAATTTTATATATTTGTACACAGTTTATTTAAAGATGCACATACTGATGTGAGCGTTATGAACTTGTCCTTCGGAATAAATTATTGTTGCATTTTATTTTCCAAAAAAACATAAGCAAAAAAAAGCAATTGTCCAATAACATGACTTACATAGTTATTTCTTTGAGAAAGTTGTTTTTGAGCATTTCAAGGTCTAAAATGATTATAATTCTATAACTTATGTTTATTAAAGGTGAAGGAACAATGAAAAAATGACTTTCCCCTGTTTTAAAATTTAGTGGCCCTGGTTAGTGTCAGTTAAGAACATGTATAAACTTAATTTGCACCAAATGTTGATAATCTTGGTAATGTAATTGGTTTGGTGGGAAGAAGGGGTTGAATGCATACCAGACGGCTATCAGTCAATGGATGAGGTTTATCTGAAATCCTTTCTGGCATGATTTAGGATTTTGATTGACTGTCAGTTTTTCTATCCTTCATCAAATGGGTTTGAGATTGATCAAAGACATTTTACTTTTACTTTCCACAGTCTTTTACATAAACGGTTCCCTCACCCATATTGGTGGAGTCATTAGTGATTATTTATATTTATTATTCTTAGTATGAACAAACCACTGAAGGAGGATGAGTCCCCCACACTAAAATGTGGTCCTTACAAGCTTTCTTTCTTTTAAAATGAAATATAATGACAGGGATTTTTTTTCTCGACAATTTCACTTCAACTTGATCTTTAGGGGTCTAGGCTCATAAAACTGCACTGTGATAAAATAAGGCAATCTAAATAAATAAGCTTAACATTTAATTATAGTTAATCATACACATAAACCTTATTTTCTGCACAATGCAACATGTTAGTTTAAACAAAAAGTTTTACCTGGACTTCAGCAGCCCTTGTTCAGTCCCCCAAGCCATTTCTCTCACTGCATTAGCAATTTCATGCCTTGAGGTATACGCAAAGCAGACATTTAAAAAACACCTGCAAGCAGATAAAAACATTAAGTAATCATATTGTTCTTTTACACATCACCTGCTTTACCATGAAACTATTGATCAGAATTTTGTAAACTGGTCTACAGAGTATCCAAAAGTCACAGTGTACAATAAGTGTAGGTGTGATTAAGTGTCCACATACTTTCGTGGACCTCCTTTTCTGTCCTTACTTGTTATGTGCTCTAGTTGCCACCACAGCTTTTGCAATGACCCTTTGGAGATCTTCAGGCAATAACGTGAGGTCTCCCAGTACCCGTATGCACACACCGTGTTTCTCCAGGTTTTTTCTTTAATAACACACGCATATCAAGTCCGTTGATTTTCAAATAATTACATTACATTACAATTACAATTATCACAGCTCGTTACATCCACTAGGTCAGCAGGACTCACTGTTCCTGGAGCAAACGGAGAAATTTCTCCTTTGCCAGATCCATCAGACCATCCACCTCTGCTCTGGAGCGCTTAAAGTTCTCAATGCTGAATGCATAGACAGTCACCTCATGGATGCCCAGGTTCAGACACCAGCGAAGCGTCTGAGGAAAGAGCAATGAGGAAAACAAGTTCTTTATTAGAAGATAACTGAGCTGCAAGACCACGAGCTGAACAGAGACAGAGCTGCAAGACCACGCAGAGTGCTGACGTACAACTCCATTAAACACCATAGAAATAAACTAGAAAAACTAGATAAACTAGATACTGAGAGCCAGGACAGCAGGTCCATTAACTGCACACAGACTGGCTAATGCATACACTCCCTCACATTCACACTCACCTCAGCCAGTTTGTCGAAGCCCTGAGTGTGACCCTCCTGTCTCTCCACGTGTCTCTTTCTAGCATATCGTCTGTTGCCGTCCATAATAAAGGCCACATGTCTGGGCATGGGTCCTGCCTGCAAAATAACAAATGCACCACAAAGTCAACAAAAAAAATGTTGAAGAGAATGTGATCTCAGATGTACTGATTCAAGTTAAAAGCTAGAAACTGAAATACAGTTTATTAACATTTAGTGTCCAGAATGCTGAAATGCCCCAAAATGATCAGTCAAATATTGTGATCAGCCCTTTATAATTTAAAAGTGTCATCAGGTAATACAGGGTCCTATACAGAGCTAATGCATGAGAATCCTGAGCCTCAGCCAAACTGATGAGCGGTATAGAAGTTACCTTAAGGATATTGGCAGAAAGCCTTTCAATGAGGCTTAGTTCTCTTTCCCGGATCCAAGACATCTAAAAAAAAAAAAAGTCAAATAAAGTAGATCAGATGAAGATCAGTTGGTCAGCTCGATCATACCAACTTAATTAACCTAAGAATTTGAAACAAGTTTAGTTTATGTGGACTGCCCTGTCATAATCCATGACTTATACTTTATTCACCATAATGTATGCTCTATTCACACATTATTTTATTTACTGTCTTGTTAAAGCATGAAGCGTGAAATACTTCAATACAGAGTGCTGCTGTACAACAGAATGTTATTCGAGACGAAGCCTCATCAGCTCTTTATACGCAACAATTACGTTGTCACTGTGAATTAAAGCGGCCAAACTCACAAGTATTAACATTTGTTTAAATTAAGCACATTCGGTAAACTAATAATAAACAGATTACCTCAATTTTATAAACACGTTTCGCTCAGAACGTTACGTCTACAAACCGCTTAGAGTTCTACTAAGCAGTACAGACTTTGGCAATGGAGCTAGTGAGCTTAAGTACAGACTATCTAGTGAAATATGTTGACATTTGAGACACAGCCCTGGTTTATTCAGATAGACGGTAGCTTAAAAAGCGTAAATAGCTATTTTTAAAAGCCAGAACGAACTGTGAATCGAAGGCCAGGAGAACGTAAATAAACCAAAACTGTGAGTTTAATTCAAAGATATAAATAATTAAGATCATTTTAATCAAATACCACTAACAACGAACAGCTCCAACTCACTAACCTGTCTGGGGGATGACGTCACTTCTGTGCCGTATGAAGGAAATGACGTAAAAACAGCCACCTTTACAAATTAACAGTGCAAAAAAAACACCAAAATCGGATTTTGTTTTAGTTTTAAATTGTACACACTATTAATTTGCGGACGTAACGTGATTTTAAACTACAGTTACAGTTCTAATATGGTTTTGGAATTAAATGCTAAGATTTGATTAACAGTTTTAGCGTTTTAAAAACAACAAATGTTTTTTTTTAAAAGTTACAAACAATTATTATATTTTAGAAATTTTATTTGGTGTAACACGCGCACGTATTTCACTTTTTTTAAATGCTGTGTTTTATTGATGTACCTACCTATTGCCCAAATGTAACTATTTGCTGTAAAGGTAATTTTATTTTAACATGTACTGCTATGTATTAAACAGGGAAAATGCAGGAGGCTTTCCTACACAAAATATATTAATTATTTCATTAATTTTTTTTTACTAGATTTGTGTTTTGGTTCCTCATGCTCATCCAGGGAAAACGTTTAAGGCGGTGGGCAGATACACCCAGGAAAGTGCCAATCTATCTGTGGGCACACACTCACTCACACAGATGCACACTATAAGGGGCAATTTAGAGCATTCAGTTTACCTTGAATCAATGTTTTTGGACTGTGGGAGGAAACTATGTATATATATACATATATATATATATATATATATATATATATATATATATATATATATATATATATATATATATATATATATATATATATATATATATATATATATATATGGACGGCACAGTGGCTTAGTGGTTAGCATGTTCGCCTCTCAGCACTAGGGATTCCCAGTTCGACATGGGTGGAGTTTCCATGTTCTCTCCGTGTCCTCGTGGGTTTCCTCTGGGTTCTCCGGTTTCCTCCCACAGTCCAAAAACATGGATCAAGTCAACTGAGTTCTCCAAATTGCCCCATAAAGAGTGTGTATGTGTGAGTGAGTGTGTGCCCAGCGATAGATTGGCGCCCTGTCCTGGGTGTATCTGCCCAGTGCCTGAAACGTTCTCCCCTGGATGGGCATGGGGAACCCCCCCGCGACCCCAATAGAGGATAAAGCGGAAGATAATGGATTGATGGATATATATATATATATATATATATATATATATATATATATATATATATTGCAAGTTTAGTATGTATATGTTTAGCACATATTTAGTAATTAAATATTTAAATATTTAGTAATATTAGATCAGTGACATTTAAAATGACACTAAAATCGGTTTATTTATTTTTTAGTCGGTTTTATGTCAAATAATTACGTAATTGTTTATAATTTTAATTAATTCATTTGTTATGTCTATTTAAAGAGTAACTGTTAATTCAGTTGAGTTTTGATGGCGCGTCCACATTTTCTTAAAATAAGAAAATGAATGGTCGTTTCTTATGTCTGCATTGTTTACATAAACATTATTTTACAGTAATAATAATAATAATAATAATAATAATAATAATATTCCATGTTCTCCCTGTGTCCGCGTGGGTTTCCTCCGGGTTCTCCGGTTTACTCCCACAGTCCAAAAACATGGATCAAGTCATTTGAGTTCATCAGATTGCCCCATATAGAGTGTGTATGTGTGAGTGAGTGTGTGCCCAGCGATAGATTGGCGCCCTGTCCTGGGTGTATCTGCCCAGCGCCCGAAAGGTTCTCCCCTGGATGGGCATGGGGAACCCCCCCCCCCCACACACACACACAACCCTAATATAGGATAAAGCGGAATATAATAAATAAATGAACGAATAAATAAATGAATAATAATAATAATAATAATAACCCATGCTTGTTAGATTTTTTTCCATAGACAATCTTGGTGATAATTTTAATGCTTATGTGTCGTGTGACCGTCATCTCGTTTGAAAATGATCTACAGGGGGGGAAAAAAGATTAATAAATGGGAAAAATGGGACCTTTGACTTCGGGATGCTGAGAGCGAGCTGGTGCTACACCTGGAGTTTCTACCCGCCGCTAAGGGGCAGCAGGCAGCAACCTGCCGGACGACGGAGAACATCTGAGCGGCAGGAGGAAAAGAAGGAGGAGAAGAAAGAGGAGGGCTTTTTTTCGGGGGCGACCGAATGACTGACTGGCCGCTCAGTTTTTCTGTTGTTCCTCTGGGGAGTCGTGTTTGAACGGAGAGCAGGAACGTAAACACGCCGTCAGCGCGAACGGAGACGCCAACACAGCGCGCAAAGAGTCCCCGAATCCGGCCAGGGTTCCTCCACACACCGAGCCCGACCCGCGGAGCGCCCGAAAGAGAGCTATTGTGTTCGGGAGCGAGCGGCGGGCTCTGGGGGGGCTCCTGCTGGGGGCTTTGGTGGGGAAAGCCGCGGCGAATACGCCGAAGACCGTGGACTTGGAGAGGACTGCCGCCGTGGGGGTCAGTGTGCAGAGGAATAACCTTTGGAGTCTAAGTGGATGGGATGGAGCCGGGAGCATCTGGAGCTGGTAGGTCACTTTGCAAAACAAGAAGTGTTCAGAGATTTATTTTTGGGAACCCTTTCGCGAGCATGGCACTGCCGCCTGCATCTTCTGGCGTGCAGGGTTGGATCCATGTCAGCCAGTGAAGAACCCTCGGTACGCCTGCAGTGGGTGCTGCCTCCCAGGGCTTCCGAACCATTCGCTGTTAATGGGTGTTGGCATTTGGACCTCCGAATGCTTCTTAATTTATGTTGCAAACGATGTATAAAGACCTCAGAAGTAAGCATGCTCTGTGGACGTTGCCTGGCTACGTCACACTGCAATCCCATCATCGGGGTTCCAATGTAAGTTGTGTGTTAAGAGATGGAACAAAGTCAAAACTCAAGTTTTTGCGGCTGCACTTTTTGTGTCTTTATGCTTTTTAGACCATACTTGTGCTGAGGGGGTACACTGGGGGTCGTGGGAATCCTGGGTGATTTGAAACTCCACCTCCCTGATATTCAAGGCACCCCACCCCCACATAAACCACACCTCCTGCTGTGGTAAAGGGTCTTACACACCCTCACTCCACTCATGGGGGACCCCTTGGGGATTATTGATCCTAGTGGCAGATGTTTTTTTGTGTTTCTTTTGGCAAAACGTCTTCAATGTTTATTCAGTAGTGCAAATCGCCTCTGTGGTGAATTTTGTATTTATAACTAATCACACTCAATATAATTGATGGACTTTGTAAATAATACTTTTTATTAGTTGTTACGATAAAGCTAGACACGCCCACAGGTGTTTCACTGCCGCAATTTGTACAACTGTGAGACTTCAGTTGCTGCTTCAGAGTTTTCATTCATTCATCCATTATCTTCCGCTTTATCCTCTACTAGGGTCGCGTGGGGGGGGTTCCCCATGCCCATCCAGGGAAGAACATTTCGGGCGCTGGGCAGATACACCCAGGACAGGGCGCCAATCCATCGCTGGGCACACGCTCACACAGACACTCTACATGGGGCAATTTGAAGAACTCAATTGACTTGATCCATGTTTTTGGACTGTGGGAGGAAACCGGAGAACCCGGAGGAAACCCATGCGGACACGGGGAAAACATGAAAACTCCACTCAGATGGGGATTCGAACCGGGAAGCCCTAGTGCTGAGAGGCGAACGTGCTAACCACTAAGCTGCCGTGCCACCGCTTCAGAGTTTTGCTCTCCTAATTTAGGTTGATCATTTTTACATTATTTGAGGGATTATGGTGGTCAGCTATCACTCTGAAGGTTGTGGGTTTGAATCCCAGGTCCAATAAAGTTACCCATATGGATTTCAGAAATCCATATTGGAATACTTGCAAGTAATTTTGGACCAAATGTAGTGATTTTATGCCTCTATGAGTTTTCTCCAGGGTCTCTGGTTTCCTTCATCCATACACCCATCCGTCTACAATGAGATGACTACATCATGTTTTAAAGGGAAAAAAAAGAAAGTAAAAGTCTTTTCAGATAAAATAACGTAATAGATTTCTTTTGCATAATGCTGATGTGAGGTTAGAATTAACCTTAAGATTTGGATCGTAGCTAAGGGGCAATTGTTCATTCCATGGCAGAAGGACACTTTCAGTGGGATAATGCACCATGCAACCAGAGTGGTATATTAATAGTTTAGTTCCAGGAACACAACTGTGAGTTTTGCTTGTTTCTCTGGTCTTTACTGTCCACAGTCCTTAATCTTATACAGCTTTTCTTAGATAAATTAAAATAAGCTGTTTAAAACATGTGAGTAGCCACATTAATAAAAAGTCATAATTCCTACTGAAATTTCAGAATGTAGGGAATTGCAACTCTTGTCAACCAGGTGTGCTCTGCTAAACGCTGTCAGTTTAATGTAACTCTGTCATTTAATCTAGCAAACTTGTCAGCAGCCAAAGTTGCTTCCGCAGCACCAGTGAGTATCCCACAATCTATCCAGACAAGACTCGTTGTGTTTGTAGTTGTGCAGACAGGCTGTTTGTGTCGTTAAAACCTATCTAAGGACTCTTGATTTATTGTTATGCACACCCTCTTATAGCTTAGTACTTAATTGCCTAATTGGTAAACCATTTTGTATTGTTGTGAGTTGCAGCAGTGATGCACAGATGATGAGGCAGTCTGGGGAATGGCTGAAAACTGTATGGACTTTATATGGAGTCAACTTAGTTTCTTTGTAGAAAATTTGAAGTCAACAAGCTGCTCTTAATTAAACAATTGCCAACCCCAAAAACTGGGAAAATGGTTTGACTTGTGGTAAAAAAAACCCCTCTTATTGAGGTCTTCTTCCTGATGGAAATCCTCTTGGACAAATCCACTTAAAACACATTCTGCCGCTGTTTAAAGCCATGATATGATTAAAACTCAAGTCAGAGGATGTGGTGTGTCGAGAGGTTTGACCTTTTACCAACAGTAGAGTTCAAGATACCTTCCCCCATGCACCATATTGATCAGTAACTGGCAGAATGAATCTGTCTAAAGGATCATATGATTCACTGTTAATTTAATAAATGGTGTGCTGGTAAGTTAGAACACATTTTTACAGTTCACGGAGACAAAGTTTATAATTAAATAAAGATGAGGCAGGCTAATAATTTAGGTGATATGGTCAACACAGCACAGTTATGCCATGCAAGCCTGTAATTAACGCTGATACAGATGAACATGGATGAGAAGTTTGAAGCCTGTTGCATGCCGCGAGCATGATCTGTATGCGATACTTGTGACTTGGGTAGGTTATTCAAAAAATTTCTAAATTTCCATTGAACTCAATTATGACAAATATAAATATTGTTAAAAACAACTTTATCTTAATTTAAGTTTAAATAAAAAAAACCCATTGCAGATGCTACATGATGTATTAATCGGTAGGTTCTTTATAATTTATTAAAACAGCCATTGAAATTTTTATAACTAACATCCATTTTCATATTATTTTATCGGCTCCACCTACGAAAGTGATGCACTTTGTAGTCTTACAATTAAAGTCTGTAGTCTTTCTGTTTCTTTGTATACTTTGTTTATCCCGCTTAAGCTGTATTTGTTAAATGTTAGTGGTAATAATAATGCACAGAGTTAATAAAAGACACTCTGGCAATATGATTAGGAACATTGGTATTACTTCTCAGGCATGCAGTTATAACATTCATCTCAGTACTTCTGTTCTGAAAAACTGAGAAAATCAGGAATAAAACTGAGGAACTTGAAGCAATGGGATTATATCACTAATTCGATCACTGGAGTTTTGTGCTTTTGTAATCTGATCCTTTGAAGGTTAAATTTACTTGAGTCAGTTTGTAGTTCCTGGTAGCTTCACATGTGAAGAAGCTGATAATATGTGCAAAGTTAATTAAAGTGCTTTTTACTTGACTCACCCAGTAGCAGATAGCAGTAGTGATAAACTGACTGTAAGAGTTTAAAAAATGATGCTGTCCAGCATCTCTGCAGGTTTCTTTTTGAGAAACACCATATCAAAGTGTCTATATGTGAAATAACAAAAAAATGTAGTCTAAATTAAAATAAAGAAGCCTGGTTACACAAGAAAACAACATACAAATGTCATGAATATATTTTATATATATATTAGGGGATTCCGTGGTGGAAATGCTCACAGGCTTTCAGCATCTCACCTGATTTACAAACCAATTGTTTTCTGCTTGAAGTATGGGCTGGATAAAAAGTTTCAGGCGGCCAGGTGGTCCCTGTGAGGACATCAAGACATCTGGGCCAATGAGGGCTGCTGTTTTTTTTTCTACAACCTTCCACTTGTCTCAGCTCCTTTAAAAAGGTGGGGGTGGATGGGGTCAGCTATTGTCCCTTCTCTTTTGGCTTTGGCCTCAACCATCTGCCTTCATCTCAGTCACACTAAATATGTGTGTGTATGTGTGTGTCTTTTTGGATGTATGGACATGAACATTCATGAAAAAATGTCTTTTTCATTTCCACCGAACCTGCTGCACTTTTGAAACCAGTGTTTTGCACCTCTCGCTCTTTAAATCCTGTTTCAAAACAAATCCTGCGAAGTGGGCGTGTGGAAGAAGATTGATGGCCACAGCCCAATATCGTAGTGCAACCCAAATATCGGCGCGAATGGGCATTTTGAACCCCCTCCTATTACGTTCACCTCATCTCCATGACAATGTGCGTTGCTGTGGAGTCACCATGGTGAGGCTGGGAATGTAGTGTGTGTGTAGGGGGGACGTGGTGTTTGTACGTGCCACTCTGGCGATGAGGGGGCGTAAGTCTCGCTGTCTTGATATCTTCAACTTCTTCCCCCCCCCAGTTTTCTTTTTTCTTCCTCCTCTTGTTTGAAGGGGTTAAAGTGCACTCAGTGAAGCAAGAGTTCTTAGGCTTTCGTTTTACACCACTTATAAGAAAGTTCAGGGCATCACTCCGCAAACACATCTGATGGGTCATGTTTAGAGAATGTCGTCATCCCCGTTAAACACAAGTGTGCTGGTACTTTTACATCACATCTTACTTTTCTTTAACTCTATAACAACAGAAATAAGAGCACAGCAACATGAGGCTAAATTCCGGAGCTGACAGCATGAACAGTGCATGTGGTGTCCCCTAGTTTTGAGCCAACACAACATGGTCATCATCAGTTTTGAAGTCATCTTGTATCACGTAATATTAAAAGAACTTTAAATTAAAAAGACAGACAAGACATGGGGGGGGGGGGGGGGGGGGGGGGGGGGGGGGGGGGGGGGGGGGGGGGGGGGGGGGGGGGGGGGGGGGGGGGGGGGGGGGGGGGGGGGGGGGGGGGGGGGAATGAATGAATGAATGACAAAGACATGTATTTTCCCGCAACACACGCAATGACTGAATTTTTACTGATAAATCTCAATAGTCCAGATTACAGCTCACTCCTTTTCCTGAAACATGACACAATCCACGTATAGTCATCCACTGAAATTGCGTCCAGGCTTTTCATATTTATTTTGGTAATGGAGGTAACCCTAGTACAGGATAAAGCGGAAGATAGAGCGGGAGATAATGGATGGATGGAGTTTAACCTTAAATGACATGATACAGAGTATTAAGCCCATTCATGAAGTGGTTTTGGCTTTATTAAAGTGTACTTTCTCAGGCATCTTCTTAATATAGAAATATACACAGAGCGGCTTTACAGTAAGTTTAATATTTCTATTTATTTTGACTAAAAAGTGAATTGTTTTCACTATAAGTATTGGAGACTAGAGTCGAGCTGACAGATACCAGTCACACCCACAATGGCAGGGAGCTGCTATAATTTCACTGTCTCAATTATAGTAATATATCTAAAAACTATGTATTATCTGTTATGTTTAAAGAAAAACTGCAAGTTTTTAATTACGCTATTTATCTTGCAGTAAAAGCAGGAATACTATTTTTTGTTGTTGAAATGTTTCACAAGCTCTGTTATAATAGATTATAACCATAGTAATAACATAAGAAAGCAGCTTCTGTGACTCTTCTGAACTGGGCAGCAGTGCGTATGGTGTTGCCGTGTCCTATTGTAAGTTAAGTAGATATTTAGCTGCTTAATTGAAGAGATGCTGTGCAGTGGAATCTAAAATTTTATGAAACTTCAGTTAACTAAGTTGTATATTCATCTAGCTCTGAAGATAAAACACATACAGACTTCACAGAGACAGGACCGGGATTCGAACCCTGGGTGTTCTTCCTGGGAGGTGGTGAAGTCTGTCTGTGAACGGGTCGATTGCCATCAGCCAGGTCACTGGTCCAAATGGCTTGCTAAAAAAAAAAACCCTCATCTGCTTCAATATCTTGTCTTCCATGCGTTATTGCTCCTTTGACCCTCTAACCCGCTCTGTCCCTTTTCTCTTTGTCCGTCTTCCATCTTTTGTCCTCACGTCTGCAAATTCTTTATTTATGTCCCATGTTTAATCCCATTTGCCCTACACTGCGCTCATCATCCCCCCTCTATATTGAGATGTTGGTACCTTACTGTGATCTCATTCTTGCTGATAAACTCTGACTCTGCACTAATGATCTCATCCTTACCGATACTGGTGATGATGATGATTTCAACAACATCTTACAGAAATTTTTATTTTATTTTTTTGCTTAGTACCTGTGGGGCCATACCCCCCACCCATGCAGCAGGTTTTCCAGGCACCCCGGAGGCCAGGGATGGGCACTGTGGGCAAACCCATCAAGTTGTTGGCCAACTATTTTGAGGTGGAGATCCCCAAGATGGATGTTTACCACTATGAGGTGGACATCAAGCCTGACAAGTGTCCTCGTCGGGTCAACAGGTAACGAACACTTCTTAAAGTCATATCTCTGTGGCAGCTTAGTCCTATTTAAATTTTATTGGAATAAATGTCCATTTGTATTCTTGTTCATAGAGGGCTGCCGTTGCCTGATGTTTTTTAAATTACATGTGCATCTTCTACTTCTTTTTACCCACTCAATAGCAGGGTTTAAGACAGTTTAAATGCAACAAGTGATCAATTAGTAGATGTCATTATGGAGTGGTGTTGAAGATGAGGCTAAATTGTCCTTTCTGTCATTCAAAAAGTAGCCGAGCAGATTTTTCTTTTCTTCTTTACGTCATTACATTAGTGTGTGAACACCCCCTGATTTCTTCTGCACAGAGAGGTGGTGGAGTACATGGTGCAGCATTTTAAACCGCAGCTGTTTGGCGACAGAAAGCCGGTGTACGATGGCAAAAAGAACATATACACAGTCCTGGCTCTTCCTATAGGGAGTGAAAAGGTCTGTCAGCTGTAGAACCAATAAACATTTACATCTGATTGTTTTTTTATTTGCCTAATCTTAAGACTCATTCTGGGGTGGTGTTCAGGTGGATTTTGAGGTAACCATTCCCGGCGAGGGGAAGGACCGGATCTTTAAGGTGTCTATCCGCTGGCTGGCGAAGGTGTCGTGGAGGCTGCTGCAGGAGACGCTGGTGAGCGGACGTCTTCAGGTCCCACTCGACTCCGTCCAGGCTCTGGATGTTGCCATGAGGCATCTGGCTTCCATGAGGTACAAACATGAAATGATACATGCATTAAATGGTGAATGTGGACATCCTATTTTCTAAAAATAGACATCATTGTTTCAATTGACATTACACGTTTCAAACTCACAAACTTATCCTAGACAAACTTTAACAACAACGGGGCCTTTTCCAAATCTTAGCCACAAACTTAGTAGAAATATAAAAATATACTGCACTATAGGCGGCACGGTGGCTTAGTGGTTAGCACATTCGCCTCTCAGCACTAGGGATTCCCGGTTCGAATCCCCATCTGGGTGGAGTTTCCATGTTCTCCCCGTGTCCGTGTGGGTTTCCTCCGGGTTCTCCGGTTTCCTCCCACAGCGCCTGAAAAGTTCTCCCCTGGATGGGCTTGGGAAACCCACCCGCGACCCTTATATACAATAAAGCGGAAGATAATGGATGGATTAATGGATACTGCACTTCACCACTGTAGAACTCAGGGGCCAGAAGTAGTGTTGACATACTTTCAGTCATATATTCTAATAATAATACTTGATATAATTTGTCATACAGATAATAATTTATTTAAACGCTTTAAAAAGCCCATTTTGGCCCATTTTTTGTATTACTGCTTGTTTGCAGGTACACACCAGTTGGTCGCTCCTTCTTTTCTCCTCCTGAAGGGTACTACCATCCACTCGGAGGAGGAAGGGAGGTCTGGTTTGGCTTCCATCAGTCCGTACGACCCGCTATGTGGAAGATGATGCTTAACATTGATGGTAAGTAACCTCTACTTAACCTCCACTTGACCATGGCTTACCAAAAACAAAATGATTTAAACTTAACAGAGAAAAGTATTCAGTAGAATGTAGCCACAAAGGAAAACTCAGCTACGTTTTAAATGAATTGTGAAAAAATGATCAAAACATATAACGATTTAATTAATACTGTGAAATAAATAAGTAATCAGAGTGACAGTATATATGTCCTGTTGTTTTACATGTTGATTTCTACGTGATATGTTTTATGTGATTATATTCTTTAGTGTCAGCTACTGCTTTTTACAAAGCGCAACCTGTGATTGAGTTCATGTGTGAAGTTCTGGATATTCGCAACATTGATGAGCAACCTAAGACTCTCACTGATTCCCAACGGGTTCGTTTCACCAAGGAGATAAAAGGTGATTCACACGCTGGGTTATGATTACCTTTGTTTAGCTGAACGTTACTTACACTTTCTGTCCAGTCTAATTGCATGTGCCTCTGTTGTCGGTTAAATCCAGCATTAAATCGATTGGAATCATCAAAAATCAATAACCTCTGACATTTACAAGAGACGTTAACCCCAAAGCAGGTGCACTGGGTCTGGTTGTATTGTTGTTACTGTTTGGAGGCATGGTGATGATTTGTAGAGAGCTTTTAATGAATGAATCAGCAAAAATAAATGGATAAGATTTTCTTTAACTGAACACGAAGAGGGTGGCACGGTGGCTTAGTGGTTTAGCATGTTCTCCTCTCAGCTCTAGGGATTCCCGGTTCGAATCCCCATCTGGGTGGAGTTTTCATGTTCTCCCCGTGTCCGCATGGGTTTCCTCCAGGTTCTCCGGTTTCCTCCCACAGTCCAAAAACATGGATGAAGTCAATTGAGTTCTCCAAATTGCCCCATGTAGAGTGTGTTTGTGTGAGTGAGTGTGTGCCCAGCGATAGATTGGCGCCCTGTCCTGGGTGTATCTGCCCAACGCCCGAAACGTTCTCCCCTGGATGGGCATGGGGAACCCCCCCGCGACCCTAATAGAGGATAAAGCGGGAGATAATGAATGAATGAACATAAAGAGAAGTTTTCCTTAGCTTTACCTTCGTTTGTATAAATACCACATGAAGGCAGTTTGTGATTTCTTGTGCTCATTAATCAGCATTAGAGTCTGTATCATGGCTTTGAGTTGCTGATACTTCAGCGACTATCCCTGATTACATCAGTAACTGAAAAGGCTCTGTGTGTGTGTTGTGTGCGTGTGTGTTGGTGCGCATGTGCGTGTTGGTGTCTGTATCTATATATGTATTTTTTAGGCTTAAAAGTGGAGGTGACACACTGCGGTCAAATGAAGAGGAAATACAGAGTGTGTAACGTCACGCGGCGTCCCGCCAGCCATCAGACGTAAGCTTTTCCACCCATAGCCTCCTCTGTGTGAATCAAACTGATTTATTGATATTTGGTATTGCAGAAATGCTACACACTATACTAATTAATATTACATTTTGTGTGTTTGTCAAATTGCGTCTGATGTTATGATCATTGGTCACTATCCTTCTGCCTCTAGCTTTCCACTACAGCTTGAGAGCGGGCAGACGGTGGAGTGCACCGTGGCCCAATATTTCAAACAAAAGTATAACCTGCAGCTCAAGTACCCTCATCTGCCCTGCCTGCAGGTGGGCCAGGAGCAGAAGCACACCTACCTGCCGCTGGAGGTGAGATATTTCTATGATTTCAGGATTACTTTTGTAATGGGTTAACATTCCAATTCATCAGGATTTTGTTGCACCTCACTAAGAATCGCAATAAATTCACCAGGCAACATTTAACTCTGTTAAAATATATTATACATGTGCAATAATACATAAAATTAATTTACTTCTTGGGCGGCACGGTGGCTTAGTGGTTAGCACGTTCGCCTCTCAGCACTAGGGATTCCCGGTTCCCGCGACCCTAATAGAGGATAAAGCGGAAGATAATGAATGAATGAATGTACTTCATTGTAAAACTGCAAATTATATTTTATTTATTTTTGTATTTTCTTTTATTTTTTTAATCTTGCTATTTTACATACATTTTTTTTTCTAATTATGATGCTACTGTAACAATGTTAAATTTAATAATCTTATTAATACTAATTAAATTGGTTACATTCTATCTGAGGCTGTATGTAAATTAAATTCACTTATTCTCTTAATACACAGCGGAATGTTCATCATCAGGATTATTATTATTATTATTATTATTATTTTTAGGTCTGTAACATCGTAGCTGGGCAGCGATGCATCAAAAAGCTGACAGACAACCAGACATCCACCATGATTAAAGCCACGGCACGTTCAGCACCCGACAGGCAGGAGGAGATCAGTAGACTGGTATGTGCTGCCTCCTACTGTTCGAATGTGGTATCTAGATAAACCGCAAACCCTTCAGAAGTTGGTAGAATCTATAGCCATCTACGTCGTTTGTGTTTTATGATTACAGTAATGCTAAACGAATGTAAAGACTTCATAATAATGTTGGTGGTTTCATACGTTAATTATTTAATTATTAGATTTTTTTAACTGATTTTACTTTTAGTCAAACAGGATTTTTCAGGGGGGGGGGGGGGGGGGGGGGGGGGGGGGGGGGGGGGGGGGGGGGGGGGGGGGGGGGGGGGGGGGGGGGGGGGGGGGGGGGGGGGGGGGGGGGGGGGGGTCCTCCGGGTTCTCCGGTTTCCTCCCACAGTCCAAAAACATGGATCAAGTTAATTGAATTCTCAAAATTGCCCCGTTTAGAGTGTGTCTGTGTGAGTGAGTGTGTGCCCAGCGATGGATTGGCGCCCTGTCCTGGGTCTATCTGCCCAGCGCCCGAGACGTTCTCCCCTGGATGGGCATGGGGAACCCCACCGCGACCCTAATAGAGGATAAGCGGGAGATAATGAATGAATGAATGAAAGGATTTTTCAAGTGTAAATCTCTTTACAGATGAAGAATGCCAATTTTAATCTAGACCCCTACATTCAAGAGTTTGGAATCAAGGTGCGTGACGACATGGCGGAAGTGACTGGCCGAGTTCTGCCAGCTCCAATCCTGCAATACGGCGGCAGGGTAAGACACATTTAGGTTAATCGCTGAATCAAGTCAAGTCAAGTATTTTTTATTTGTCATTCCACAATATAAAGCACAGTGCAACATATGTGGAACGAGACAGCGTTCCCCAGGAACAAGGTTTTACATTATAACGGCCAACACAAAGTGCACATGTGCAAACACAAGAATATTAATAAATATAGGACGATACAAAAAACAATAAACATTCAAGTAATGAACAATTTTTTTTCAACCAAGTAAACGTTCAAGTATTGAACAATAAACATTAACATTCAGTTAACATTTAGTGGAGAGGTAACAGTGTTTAAGAGTCTGATGGCCTGAGGAAAGAAACTGTAATGCAGTCTGGAGGTGTTGGCCCGGATGCTCCGGTACCTTCCGGTATCAGCACCTCAAGTAGATTTATTTTTGGTGTTTTTTTTTTTTTTTAAGCCAAATCCACATCTGTGCAAATGGGTGTTAGAAACGGAGTGTTAGAGTGTGGGTTCTTGCCGATCCAGAGTACCGTTATGCGTATCTGTCTATGAGAATAATCTAAACACAATAGTTATTAGAGTTTTTTTTTAAATATCGGCATTGCTCACATTAATATTTGGAAAGTCTATAACATTAAACTTAGTTAAGTGAATTCTTAGATTGTGTGTGTGTGTGTGTGTGTGTGTGTGTGTGTGTGTACACAGAACAGAGCCATTGCCACACCCAACCAGGGAGTATGGGACATGAGAGGGAAACAGTTCTACAATGGCATCGAGATTAAAGTTTGGGCCATCGCCTGCTTCGCCCCACAGAAACAATGTCGTGAGGAAGTGCTCAAGTACGTCAAACGTTTAAGTGATATTGACACCATCATGTCATTAGTGCACATTTAATTCATGATTATTGGTTTGAGGCATTTCTGGTGAACAGTTTTAGGTTTTATGTTGATCACAGTGTCTAAAAGTTGTCCTCTTGTTCTCTTTCTCATTCTTTACTGCAGGAACTTTACAGACCAGCTGCGCAAGATCTCGAAGGATGCTGGAATGCCCATCCAGGGTCAGCCCTGCTTCTGTAAGTACGCACAGGGCGCAGACAGTGTGGAGCCCATGTTCAGACACCTGAAGAACACCTACTCCGGCCTGCAGCTCATCATCGTTATTCTTCCCGGCAAGACGCCTGTATATGGTACTGAGTTCTAAATGGAATAATGCCAACTCCTTCTTACTTCCTTTTAAATCTTTACTTTTTCTAAAAACCGATCATGCTGCGGTTGAGACTCATTTGCGGGCCGTCCTGTGTGCACAGCGGAGGTGAAGCGTGTTGGAGACACTCTGTTAGGAATGGCCACTCAGTGTGTGCAGGTGAAGAATGTGGTGAAGACGTCGCCGCAGACACTTTCCAACCTCTGCCTTAAGATTAACGTCAAACTCGGCGGCATCAACAACATCCTCGTTCCGCACCAACGGTAAGGTGTGTGTGTGTGTGTGTGAACACGTGGATGTGCATATGTAGCTGGGCATGGTAGCTCAGTGGTTAGGGCGTTGGGCTATCAATATGAAGGTTGGGGGTTCAAATCCCAGGTCCACTAAAGTCATCGATGTGGGTCCTTGAGCAAGACCTTTAACCCTCATTGCTCCAGGGATGTTGTGATGAACCCTGTGCTCACCTTGTACGTCGCTTTGGATAAAAGCGTCCAATAAATGACCAAATGTAAATGTAATGTAATGTAAACGTGTGTTTTTGGTGTTTATAGGTCTGCAGTGTTCCAGCAGCCCGTCATATTTCTCGGTGCAGACGTCACACACCCTCCAGCCGGAGATGGCAAAAAGCCCTCTATTACAGCAGTAAGCATTTATTCTTCCAAAAGGCAAATTTCACTTTAATCTGTAAATTTAAACCTCAATGTGTTTGTGTGCATTTATTCAGCTCAACCTGCTGAATAAATGAATAAATAAATGAGTGAATGAATGAATCTGAGCTCAGTGGCTGTCTGTGTTGGATTGGAGTTGAATGTGAGCGTCTTGGTTTTGGGTGAAAGTGTAAAGACACGACCCTTTTTGCTGCGCTTTTGTTCTCAGCCTGGGCGTCCAGTTCTCACATGCCGTTCCGAGAGCATAGAATAGAACAGGGGTTGGGGTTGAGGGGTGGGAACTGGGAGCGGTTAGATGAGAGGAAAAGAGGGAGCGATTCGCTGGTGACTCACCGACGGGCTGCTACGTCACCTCACACCCTGACGGCTTTTGGCTGCTTTCAGTTGCCAGACGATGGTGACAAAGGGCTGAGTCACAGGAAGTAGACAGAGTCAGAAAGGCTGGATGGCTTGGAAGGGGTGGATATATGTGCACGCAGTGCGAGGGTGTGTGTGGGTGGTAGTGTGTGGGTTGTAGAGTGTGTATGTGGTAAGCAGCTCTAATCATATTTCGTACTACGTAGAGTGCAGTGATGTGTCTTCATGTTGCCTCTAGAGGGCAGCATTGCTATTGCAATTCATTTATAATAAAAAGCCATATGTTTATACCTCAGCGATGGATTGGCGCCCTGTCCTGGGTCTATCTGCCCAGCGCCCGAAACGTTCTCCCCTGGATGGGCATGGGGAACACCACTGCGACCCTAATAAAGGATAAAGCGGGAATGAATAAATGTTTATACCTGTTTCTTTTCTTAAGCTACAGATTTTTTATATAAATTCCTTAACAAACTTGTGAATAGTCAGTAGTAAAAAAATAAGCTCTCTAATTTTTTTAATGAGCTCTTTTTTAATGAGGGCAGATGGGTGCCTATGAGTCTGCAAGAAGGGTTTAAAGAATGTAATCAGTTATTGCTTGGATAATGATAAAAAACATTTTGAGCCATTATGCCAATTTGTACTGGTAGCAAATCAAACTTAAATGTAGATTTCAAGATCGAAATCAAATCAGAGATTCTGCAGGTCGGACTTTACATGTATGTGCAATTACCAACAGAAAAAGACTCAAGTTAAGTCCTGAATTGGAAATTTGCCATCTGTATGGTCTAAAAAGAACATCAGCCTATCAGAGGGAAAAGAACGGTGTCTTCTGGAACATCGTGCCAAGGACAGACTCCTGTGGCGAATATCCTGCGTTATTTCATGGTCTGCTCTGCTGCTGTACTAGTCTCCTGTTAAGAACCTGGAAGATTATGGTATCTGAGGTTCCTTATGAACTCATTCATTCATTCATTCATTATCTTCCGCTTTATCCTATATTTGGGTCACGGTGGGGTTCCCCATGCCCATCCAGGGGAGAACGTTTCGGGCGCTAGGCAGATACACACAGGACAGGGTGCCAACCTATCGCTGGGCACACACTCACTCACACACACTCTACATGGGGCAATTTGGAGAACTCAATTTACTTGATCCATGTTTATGGACTGTGGGAGGAAACCGGAGAACCCGGAGGAAACCCACACGGACACAGGAAGAACATGGAAACTCCACCCAGATGGGGATTCGAACTGGGAATCCCTAGTGCTGAGAGGCGAACGTGCTAACCACTAAGACACTGTGCCGCCACTCCTTATTAACTATATGGACAAAAGTATTAAGACGTCCACACATTATATCCCCTTTGGATGGTCCCTCCCCAAATGCAGCTGTAACATCTTTCATGTTTCTAGGCTTCCCACCAGAGTTTGAAGTCAGACTGTAGGAATTTTGGTTCATCCTGATAAGCCTGGTTATCTCTGTTATACATTATGACCAAGGAGTTTATGACAGTGTGGTTAAAGTGCCTCAGAGTTCAATCATGCTGAAACAGAAAGGTGGAGGTCCCCAAATTTTTCCTACAAAGTTAGAATCATACAGTTCTTTATTTGAATGATGGGTAAAAATAAGACATGTAGTTAAAATGGAAGTAAGATTCAGTAGAACTTCTCACTCTGCAGGTGGTAGGCAGTATGGACGCCCATCCAAGTCGCTACTGTGCTACAGTGCGGGTACAGAGACCACGGCAGGAGATCATAGAGGACCTTTCCTACATGGTGCGGGAGCTTCTTATCCAATTCTACAAGTCCACTCGCTTCAAACCTACCCGAATCATTTTCTACAGGGACGGTGTTCCTGAAGGTCAACTACCCCAGGTTAGTTTTACACAGGTTTGACAAATTTATTATATTAGACTTAAACACAGGAAGGAGCCAGCTACTATTTCTATTCCACAAGCTTTTGTTGGTTTGTCCATCAGAAACTATGACTATTCTGCAAAAGTCGTAGTGTTGTGTTAGGAGGCACTCTTGCTCTGTATGCAAATATGAAAATGGTTTAAATTGCACACTTCTGTTGTAATTACAGAATGAATTCCTGAAAGACGTAATTTATTATGATGATTTATAGAGCTGACCACATTTGATGATATTAGATTAACTAATTAGATTTTTTTATAACCGCAGCAGTCCGTGTTACAGCTCTGCTTGTATTCCATAAACAGATTTTGCATTATGAGCTTCTGGCCATCCGAGATGCCTGCATTAAGCTGGAAAAAGATTATCAGCCTGGTATCACCTACATCGTTGTCCAGAAACGCCACCACACCCGCCTCTTCTGTGCCGACAAGTCCGAGAGGGTGAGTTTCTGAACTGTGGTGAGTCACCAATGAGATCAGCAGTTAGACTCTGGCGCTCTCTGGATACAAGCCAAAAAACACATAGATGATTCAGGTGTTTACAACGAGACGCACCGCCAGTCACGTCATCATCCGATTCCAAACTGAAGACAAGTGAAACTAAAAATGTCTTCCGCAGATCGGCAAGAGTGGCAACATTCCGGCAGGAACCACAGTCGACACCAGCATCACTCACCCCTTCGAGTTTGACTTCTACCTGTGCAGTCATGCAGGAATTCAGGTGAAGAGAACTGATGACACGGAACTTACAGAGAACCTGTTAAATGCCTTCAGGGTGCATTCCGACTTTTTTCCCTTATGTGTCCACACTGCAAACACTGAGAAATGGTGCATCTTTGATTTGTAGGGAACCAGCCGCCCCTCGCATTACTACGTGCTGTGGGATGACAATCGCTTTACCGCTGACGAGCTCCAGATTCTCACCTATCAGTTATGCCACACGTATGTCCGTTGCACGCGCTCTGTCTCCATCCCTGCGCCCGCCTACTATGCGAGACTGGTGGCGTTCCGTGCCCGCTACCACCTAGTAGACAAAGAGCACGACAGGTGAGTGTGGAGCATCTCATATGAACATCCCACCACATTCTTGCTTTGTGCTGCATACAAATATCAGCGCTAGCAATTTTTCTTTATGACCTACGGATTTTTAATTCATTAAGATTTATGTACCAGTGGAAACAGGCAGGAGACTGCGGAGCAATAAGTGTAGAACAAACAGACTGAGGAACAGCTTCATAGCAGAAGCTGTAAGACTCACAAACTCCATCTAACAAGACGTTCACACATGTTATCATCACTCCACCAAAATACCTCATCTCATCTCACATGTACCGTTATACACATTATAAATTGCTGCTATATTTATATTTTATATTCTAAATTTACATCTATTGTATAATACATTTTATATATAGTGTAAATTTAGGAATATATATATTCCTAAATTTACATACTTGGAATTTTACATACTGTATATACATATATTTATATTATATTTATAGTTAAAATATTCTATATTATATTTATACCTGTAGTCATATATAATATATAATATATATTCATAATTGTAAAATTATCTTGAATCTTGAATCTTGAATGGTCTTTTAAAACCAATATTGAGGTTCTGTTAAAGGCTCACAATTCAAGTTTACCTGTAACCTTTTTTTCCAGGGAAACGCAAGGAAAACTATTTATTAACCAAGTGTATAATCCAAACTAAACCGCTGCAGGTTACAACAGTAAAATAATTTATTATCGTTTTTGTTTTGTATTTGTATTACTGTTTCTGTAGTTGTGCCAGTGGCAAGTAACAAGTCTGCTTCTGTTTATATTCAGACACTGTCATACTGGAACTTAAAACGGCCTTTCGTGATGTTTTGCATGTTGTTATGTGACTATTGCTCTCGTAGTGAGTAGACAGATGTAGTATTACATTTGAACATGTCCGGAGTTTTTGATCACTTTGATGTTTGTTAAATTCCCACAGTGGGGAAGGCAGCCATGTCTCGGGTCAGAGCAACGGTCGGGACCCCCAGGCTTTGGCCAAAGCCGTGCAGATTCATCATGACACCCTGAGGACCATGTACTTTGCCTGAGAGCACCTCAGCACCACCACTTAACTCCCTGTGGAGGCGCAACAGTGGCCTGAAGGCACTCCTCACCTTGATGTCCTCGAGCCAGTCCACTTAGCACTACAAGAACTACGAATCCTCAACCCGACAGTACTAAATGAACACGGCTCATCCTGCTCTGACCTGGCAGGACCGAGTCCCCTGCGTTCTTTTCTACAGTGTATCCTTGTATACTACCTTCAGACACCTGTGTGTGTGTATGTGTATATATATATATATATGTTCGTATGCAATACGGAGAAGGAAAGGCACAACCTTGAATATTCGACTGCCACTACAAGACTTTCAGTGTTCAGTTGAGGAAACAAGCAAAGGCACCATGGTGCCATTTTCAGTATAACTTAACAAAAACTTGTTTTATTATTTTATTTTATTTTTGTTTTCTGGTTGTTTTTCAGTCAGTCTTGAAGATTTTAGCACTTAGAGGTAGTTTTTTTTATTTAGTTCCAGTTTCTGGAAATCCTGCATCTGAGCATATGAGCAAAGTGAACCCAGATCTCCTCAGCACAGCGTGGACGCTGGAGACGTGCCATCCTGCTCGGCAGCATCTTCAGTGTAGCTTATCGTTTTTACACATGCCAACGTGATCAGTGCCAACCTGAGCATTTTAGGGTTACATCCACATTAAGTCCTTTTTCAGTTTAAAACAATTTAGTTACTGTTTACTTCCCCATAAACAAACTTTCAAAAATGCTGCTGTCCGTGGTTTTGTAGGTTATCTGTTTTAGATTGGAGAATATGTAGACCCACTTTTACATCCTGATTGGCACTACATTTTTTGTTTTTTAAACTCACCTTTCCTGATTCATCTCCTTAGACTAATTTTTTCCTGATATGTCCCTTTTAGCCTTCCGTTATTGTATCTTTTCCTGAAACCTGTGCGTCTTTCCTTTACATTTACATTTGGTCATTTAGCAGATGCTTTTATCCAAAGCGACTTACAAAGTGAGCACAGGGTTAATCACAACACCCCTGGAGCAATGAGGGTTAAGGGCCTTGCTCAAGGACCTACACTGGTAACTTCAGTGGACCTGGGATTCGAACCCCAAACCTTCAGATTGGTAGCCCAACGCCCTAACCACTGAGCCACCGCGCCCACCTTTATTCCTATCTCTGAGTTATTCCTTGTCAGTGACATTTTATCTAATTAAGCAACGGTCTGCAAATTAGGTGATCTGTTTCCTGTTGCCTGACCTTGCATGCACATACATTTTCTGACATTTTACATATATGTTACTGATAGGCTGCCAGAATGCATGCATGGGTGAAGATCTGTTCTATTTTTTTTTTCTTAAGTGCTGTTTTGAAATGATACAGGATTAGTGTGGATGTAACAGTTTTATTTATACTAACAGATGTAGTTCAGAGGTGCTGTGCATTTGATCTTGTGGCTTTGAGATCATTTATTTGTTTTTACATGCAGCTGTGCAGAATTCAATATAAAGTAATGCAGAAGTTTATCTGCAGGCGCATGCTGTTATGAAAGTCGTCTGACAACATAGAAAGAACCTTTACAGACATTTTGTCAAATGTCAAAAATGTTTCTACAGTCACAGTATTGCCTTTCTTTTCTTCCTTTCTGAGATGCAGCAGCCAATGGGGCACTGTTGGGAGAAGTTAGGCAGAATTCATGAGGAATAAATTTGCTGAAGTAATGCCAGAATAGTTAGCATTCCTTTGGAACCAGGCTTCTTTACGAATTCTGCCTGACTTCTCCTTTGGTCCATATAGAATACAGCGTCTCTTCAGTAATCAACCAAAAGTAACTGAATTTTGCTGCTGCGTCTCACACAGGGGGACGAGAAGTGGAGATCGGTGACTGCAGGTAGTTTTTAGATGAAGAGAACTTCCTAGGCTCTTTCTTAGGATGATAATAGAATCTAGGTCCTGGAGGCATGCTGCTCTGTGTATTATTAATACTTAAAAATAAGTGATCTCAAAGTAATAGAAAGTTAGGAATAGAATGCCAAGGTCACTCTGGACTAGTTGGGGTTCTTTTGATTTTTATTATTATTTTTAAAATTTGTACAGCACCAAAACCAGCGTTCTGTAACCAGCCAAATGTGAAACCAGCCTTTCAGGCACGGAATCCATCCGTCTGTCAGGAACACCAAGCTGCCGTCTGCTTTTCTCTGGGTAAACACGACATTATCTTCTGACGGACACTAGAGACATGAGCCGTGTTCTACCCCGAAACTGCTCGTCAACAAGAGCCTTCCAAAATCTCCAAGCAATACGAGGTCATTTTGTTTCAATGCCACACTGAGCAGAACCGGCGAAGGGTGCCAGAATCCTCTTCAAACCAGGCAGTGGGTGTTCCACACGCACTCTGCTTACACTGCACATTCCACACAAGGGGAAGGACGTGACCCACTTCTCTCGTTATCACTATGTGTCTGCGTAGCTACCTGCCACCTTCTCCCACATCGATATGAGAAAGCACTGTGGTTGGGTCGACCACGAAGCACCCACTCAGAGCCCCAGACACATCCTCTGTTGTAGCACTCATTCTAGGTAGACTGATCTGTTGCCGCAGCTTTATCTGTGGCCTGGCTTTCTGCTCTCAGAGGTTTATAGAGCTTTTGAGGGTTAAGGAAACGGACATACTTTGACCCGGCCACGTCATTACAGTGGTTCTATGTACTGCATGATTTAAACCAACTTTGTGTTGTAAGTTGATACATAAGTTGGTGTGCAAGCGTCTCATTAGGAATGTCCCGATCCACATTCCTCTGTCCAGATTTAATACAGGGTCCAATATGATACTTTTATTTGGATAGATTATAATGCTACACAGTCCATATATATTTTTTAATTGTGCTCATCACAGCTCACAGTTGTTTTTAGACTGCATAGAGTATTGATATAATTACGCGTAGTGATTTCATATTTTGTCAGACTTTGTGGGGGGATTTTCTTAGTTAGTATAAAGCATATTGACCTTATAACTTGGGGGCTATCCACACAAAACATTAAAAACTGATAAAAAAACATGAAAACATTGGGGTTCTTTGGCATTGAAAATGAAGTCCTCACATTGACTCAAGAACCTTAGCGTTGCTCATTGTGGAAATTTTAAATAATGTGCGTTATTAAAATATGTCTGTGTTTCAGGGATCGGGACATTCCTATTTATTAATTACGGTTAAGGAAGCGCCTGGACAGGATCAAGGGTCAGTTCACCTCAAACATGCGGCCTTTTGAAATCAAAATGGTTCTTCTGATGACTGCTTTATAGGTATTATGTTTTACCAAATCAATGTCAAACTGAAGTATTTCCCATTTTTTTTTACCTCTGCATTTTGGGCCTGTATGATTAGGGTGAGCACCTTCTCCTCATCCGAAATCGTTCCAGCAGTGAAGTCATGATGCAGTATTTAATTCTCAGAACACATGCACCTTGTAGGGTCCAACTAAACCCTAATTGCAAAACTTCACTCGGCCTCACTCTATAAGCAATATAAGTCACTGCAGAAGAATGGCCCTTATCATAGCACTTCCCTACAGGATAATCAAAATGGACAAGCAAAGAAAGTTATTTTGGCTCTGTATGTAATAGTGATGAAAAATATGTTTAGGGGAGGGTTATTTTTTAAAAAGAAAATAAAAGTTGTTTTTTTTAATTAAACAGTATTTTCTTCTTATACCTCGTATCTGTCATCGATTAATGTAGTTGTTCATGGGCATGTCCTCTCAAAACAGCATGTTGATTTGCTTAATATTGCTGCATATTCATCTGTTTGTTGTTTTTGCCAACATATAACACCAAACAGGTAAGTCCAGAACCCAAAAATAAATGAATGGCAACATTCCATATGGGTAGGTGGTAAGAGTAATGTTTAAAAACCCCAGCAGCACTGCTGTGTCTGATCTCATCATACCAGTGTAAATGGTTATGTGCTCAGCAGTCTGTTCTGGTGCGCCACACTCACATGCTGCACTAACCAACAGGCCCCACTTCTTCAAGGATGACTAAGTGGCTGATCACAGTGCGTAGATGGTCAATGCTGAGTCAATCTATCGCTGGGCACACACTCCCTCACACAAATACACTCTGGATTATATTGTATTATTATTGTATTGGAGAATTAAATTGACCGTGATCCATGTTTTTGGACTGTGCGAGAACCGGAGAACCCGGAGGAAACCCACACGGACACGGGGAGAACATGGAAACTCCACTCGATTCGAACTAGGGAATCCCTAGCGCTGAGAGGTGAGAGACCACTAAGAACCTAATGTTATGTATATTCATCCATCCATCCATTATCTTCCGCTTTATCCTCCATTAGGGTTGCGGTGGGGGTTTCCCATGCCCATCCAGGGGAGAACGTCTTGGGCGCTGGGCAGATACACCCAGGACAGGACGCCAATCTATCGCTGGGCACACACTCACTCACACTCTATACGGGGCAATATTGGAGAAATCAATTGACTTAATCCATGTTTTTGGACTGTGGGAGGAAACCGGAGAGCCCGGAGGAAACCCACACGGACACGGGGAGAACATGGAAACTCCACCCAGATTGGGATTCAAACCACGAATCCCTAACGCTGAGACCACTAAGCCACCCAATGTTACGTATATTCATATGAATGAATCGTCAGTTTCAAATATTAACGTGTGACATCATTCGAAGTTCTGAAATCTCCAAACCCGTTTTCGCGTTACGTCGATGTTTTTATAGTCCCTCTGGCCAATCCGCCCTCGCGCTTATGTTTTTCGACCAATGAGAGCGGGAATCTTGCGTGACGTTGTCGCGTGTGAACCAATCCGCTGCGAGCTGTCAAAAAAGGGTCTCTCCTCGGTCCACTCATATTGTCTCTCTCACCATATTTAGTCAGTCAGTCCGGCGGAGCGGAGCGGCGCTGTGCGCTTCGAAGAGCGAGGCGTCTTTCGGACATTCGGCGTCTTAACATCGTTAAACGACGGCCGCAACTTTTAGGGAGACGCCTTACCGAGTGATTCCGATGAATATTTCTCTCGCGAAAGGCTTCACTCTCTAAAGCGAGCGCTTCTGGCGGATGGGAGTCTCGGCTAAGCGGGCTAACGTTCAGTTAGCATGGCAACCAGCTAGCGTTAGTTAAACGAGCCAAACTTTTACTTCGCCGTTTCTTCCTTTAGAAAAAAAAATGCCGGACGCTATTTGGTCCCCCAGTTAACGCGGCGTTGTTTTGACCTTCCTGGTGTTTGACTTTATACCATCTTAACAGCTGGTAAGTTAACTGGTTAGCTTTATCGCTCCGCCTTAAGGGAGCACCGGGGAGAAGAGTAACAGTCGATCCGGGCTTGGGTGGTCGAGAGGCGGCTGTGCCTCTCGGACCCTTCTGGTCCTCTCACCCAGTCTCACACAGATTCTCTGGGAGGAAAAACCTTTTTAACAAGTACTGCTGTCCGTCTGTGGTCGCCTAACGGATTTGGAATCGAACCCTGCCCACAGAATTATTATTTTTTATTCTGGGAGCCGGGGACGGAACCGGACAGAGACCCCATGAATGGAAATCGGAACTTCAGGTAAACGAAGCTGCTTTACATCACTGTCAGCTCTCTGTGTGCTCCGCTCACGCCTTACATAAATGCATCTACTGTTCATCCATCCATACATTATCTTCGGCTTTATCCTCTATTAGGGTCGCAGGGGGGTTTCCCATACCCATCCAGAGGAAAAGGTTTCGGGCGCTGGGCAGATACACCCAGGACAGGGCGCCAATCTATCGCTGGACACACACTCACTCACACAGACACGCATGCATACACACTCTATATGGGGCAATTTGGAGAATTCAGTTGACCTTGATCCGTGTTTTTGGACTGTGGGAGGAAACCCACGCAGACACGGGGAGAACATGGAAACTCCACCCAGATTGGCATTCGAACCCGGGAATCCCTAGTGCTGAGAGAAGAACATGCTAACCACTAAGCCACCATGTTGCCCGCATCTACTGTTGTACTTATGAAAATACCATCACGACATGTTAATGACCAACGATAGATTGCCCCCCTGTCCTGGGTGTATCTGCCCAGTGCCCGAAACGTTCTCTCCTGGATGGGCATGGGGAACCCTCTGTGACCCTAGTAGAGGATAAAGCGAAGGGTAATGGATGAATAGATGGACATGATGATGATATAAAAGGACGTTTCTTTATAAACACTATGCTGTTAAAAGTATTTGACCATCCCTAAGTTTCTCACTAGGCCTCTTGGTAAAATTGTAACCTTAATGCTGAAACATATAAATAAACCATTTATGCATAAGGGAGTATTTTTGACGATGTCTTAGAATTGTTTTCGATGCATTACTGTGAAATCGATTAACTCTAAATGTTATTCACATTGCTTTTTGATCACCAGACAGAAAAAGTTTCATATGGCCAAATGTATTTGTATCTGTCTGTGAGTAATTAAGGGTCAGGTTTTCCAGTTTGTGCTTGACTTACTGTGGAACCTCAAAAAAAACATTATTTTGGTTGAGAGCCCTGCGTCTTAACCCAGTTATCATGTTTGGTATAAATAAAACTATTTTGCAAGCCAAGCCTACAAGGTTAGTGACTTAATAAATAAATTCTTACAGATGCACTTTTTTTGTCATGGTCCTCAAAACTTGTCATCCTTTAGGTTTTAGCTCCAACCCTATTTGATCAAACCTGGTCTGGATATTAATGGCTTTTAGAACCATCTGAGTGTCACAGCCAGGGTGTCTGACTTCTCTTTTATAACTTCTGTTAAGTGATTGATCTGGAAGACCAGAACAAACAGCTTTAGTCTAGATGAAAGCTTTTGTGATGCTTGGGTTCTCATGTGCTCCGCACTCTGTGTCCATGTCAAAGATTTCCCTGATATTTTACTGAATGTAAATCAGCACATGTACACACTGTCACTTTAAGAAAAGCAGATTGTAAGGACAGGTGGGTCAGTGCCGGCAGATGACGGAAAAACCCTCTGGAGATGTGACATGAGTAATTTTTAACAGAAAAACGTTATCGGTTGGGGTGGGGGATTCCAATAGAATTAGCCCTATTGACCGTCTACCTCACTCCTGCTCAGTCCACAGAAATGACATCGGTTTAGTTATTTCACTATTTGAAATGTTGCTTTCAGCACTTGATTTAAAATAGGAAGTGTTTTAGACAGATTTGAGTGTTTTGTATTAGGTTTGCAAAATGAAAACATTACTTCACTTTCATTACCTGTAGGTAAATCTGTGGTTATCTAGTCATGTTGTATTTTCATCAGGGAGGGGGGTGGTGGTAAACATCTTTAATTTGACCTTTGTTTTTCTGACGTCATGGTCACATCAAACCCACGGATTAAGGAAAGAAGCAGCCCACATGTTGCTGATTTCTTAACAGGGCCAGCAGTTGCGAGCTGAATGTGAGCTCCTCACATTCATTTCTCTACAGTCAGCGATGAGGCCCAGATTAGGGATGCCCCTGTGCTTTCATATAGAGAAGTAATAATGAATATAAACCTGGAAACAGTTAGTTAGTAGCAAGTAAAGACTATTAAGACTAAAGGCATATGTTTTAAACAGCTCTATAGTTAAAGTACTTCCATCTATCTACCAGAATATGATCTGCGTTTATATGTGCATGCTTTAAGATTCGAGTAGTAGAAAAATTTCCTTCTATTGGGCTGTATATAATTCACCATGAATACACTTTGTTTGTGGGCTCCCTGGTTGTTGAAGCACAGAGTAAAGAGAATAAAGTATGTAGAGATACAGATGAACTACAGTCTGTAATTCGAAGTGGTACGTGCAACAGATAAATTGAACAATGAGCTAAAACAGCACCATGTATCTAATAAAGTGGCCAGTAAGTGTATATTTGCTGTGGATTCATGGGTTTATAGTTTCAGTTGTATTGAGTTCTCGGGGTCGAAGTATTGCGCAGCTCTAACAGAAACTTGAAGATGGAAGCTGTGGTGCAGCAGATTTCGTGCTGATGTGATTTGGTGGCAGGGTAACACTGCATGAGGTGCCAGGTGTTTCCTGTGAGTGTATGAGGGAAAGATGGATGTGAGTTACTACATCGGGGTGCTCCAGTTGCCTCAGGGTGCGTTCAACGTCTTTCCTGCACACTGTAACTGAGCACTGCGCAGACCTCCAACCGCCTGTCTCACAAATCAGCACGTCTATTTGCAAGATGTTAAACATGACGCACTGTATAAAGGAATTTTATGTGGATTTGTTGCCGCATAATCTCTCCACCTTCAATATTGTGTATTGCTTGTGTTTTAATAACTTTTTCTTCACCTGAGTCTTAAAATCCTTTTATTCGTTCTCTGTGCTTTTGTGGAATCCCTTTCTCTTTGTTACTGTCACTGTCACTATCCCTCACGTTAGCTCTCGCCTCGCTCACACACTCTCACAAATACACACAAACTGTCTTTAGTTTCTCCATCATTCAGATATAAATAGAATAGTTGTGCAGTGTTTCTTTATAGATAACTGTCTCTCTTTTGCTGTATTTCTTGGCTTTTTCATTATTTTTCTCTCTGTCTGTCTTTATCACTGTTTGTTTGTCTTCATATTTTCGCTCTCTAATTCACTAATGCTTCATCGCTTAGGTTCTTACACTGTCTAATTTTCTCTGCCTCGTGTACTCGTTCTGTAACTTGTCTATCCCCACGGCATGGCAGCTCAGGGGTGATGGTGTGGGGCTATTAATCCGAAGGTTGGGGGTTCAAACCCCCCTGCCTGCCAAAGCTGCCAACGTAGGCCCTGGAACAAGGCCCTTAACCTTCATTACTCCAGGGGTTCTGTATCATGACTGACCCTGTGCGCTGATCTTAACCATCAAGTTGGGATACTTGTAAAGTCACTGTGGATAAAACGTCTGCAAAATAGTTTCCAAGATTGTAATTGGGCTCAAAAGAAAAGGAATTCCTAGAGTCAGATTTGATTTGAAGCTGCAGTTGTTCCCCGTTTAATCACCATCGCTTGTCTGACGGAGATGAGCAGCTGTTTAATGATGTTGTAGTGGTAAGCTCTCTGCTTGAAACAATAAAGATTAAGTGATATTTTAATTTTTCTTGAATTGCTTAATTCTACCCCGCCACAGTGCGTTGGAAAGATTTAAAACATTGGACTCAGTGCTTGTCTGATATCTTTTTTCATTTTGGCTTCCTGTGAAACCGTGCCTGGTTTGGTTTTGTTGTGACCCCCCGTGGTATTACGCTAATCCAATCCATAACAGAGTCTTATTCACCTTGTCAGGGAGAAATCCAGACTCAGAATGGAGCTCATTCATACTGCCTCACTTGGGCACGTGTACGATTTCCCCTCTGTGCCGCCCGGCGTGCCGAAATCTGCCACGCAGGACTCTTGCTCTCACTCAAAGCATTATATAGAGCCTGGGTATGGGAAGCTGGATATGGGCTGGAGGCTGTGGTGCTGAATCATAATCAGATTTATGATTTTATGTTTTTAAGCGCATGTGCATTGAGAAACAGACAGTGGGTGGTTCGTAGTTATTATTTTAAAAAACTTCAACTGTATAACTTGTGTAACTGTATAACCCTCTACCTTGGGTATGAGGTCTTAAAGATCTCGATCTCACCCCAATGCAAGAAGGCTGCTGTGTTTGTAGTCCTGGCCACGAGACGAGTGGCTTTGACAGCTCTTCTTTCACATTTCTCTCACACACACTCACACACACACACACACACACGTCTCGGGGCTGGTTCATATAATGTCGACACTGTGACTGATGCCATTGTACCCCTTCACCAGTTACTCACCCTGTTCCCACCACCCAGACCCCTCTGCATTACACTTACAACCACTGTATTTTGTGTGTTTGTGTATGCTACATTACGTAGCATATACATTTGTTGGTAGATTTGGTCATTATAAACAGTTTTGCTGCTTTTTGCCTTTTTTTCCTCTGACAGAACTAAAGTAACTTAATTCTGAGGAGATAAGAATTATTACTATTGAATATGAAGGCAATATTTTAAAATACGTAGCATTATTATGAAATTTCCTGCAAGACATCAGCCTCAACACTCACATTTAGGATGTTCTTTAAGTGTTTGAAAGCGCACACATCCCTAAAGCCACTGTGTGCTAGAACATTAACGTTTATCTTTACCAGAACGTTGAAGTTTCCAGCCCTGATGCAGTAATCAGTAAAGGTTCAGCTCAGAGGTTTCGTATGTTGTGTGCCGGCGGCGCTGAGTCGCGGCAGAGTGATCGTCAAACTCTTGCGTCTGCCTCGCACCTGCGAGGGTGCAGACTCTCGCTTTCCTCCCCGTTTTTCCACGACCTTGCAGCTCAGAACGGTTGTTCTGTGGGAGCTGCGATGACGCCGGTCTCCAGCAGCCGCATGTGAATATGGTGCGGGCGGTAGCGAGGAGGTGAGTGGGAGAGCGTCGTTTCAAGATGAGCGCCGAACAGAGTGCGTGTGCCAGGGCTTCCGAGAGTCGCTCTGATGACTCATGTGCGTGGTCAGTGGTGGATAAAGGAAACACCTCCACCACCTACTCTTCCTTTGCTTTTTCCTTTGTTTACGTCCCTGCTATGCAAGGATTTGATATAGACGGGGACAGTATGTATACATATATTAAAATATACTGTATGACATTTTATGCAGTATGCAACAGTTTGTGCACATCTGGGGAAATGAGTGGAGTAGCATTTCTACTGCACGGTCCACATTTTTATTGCACCTTTTATTGCAACACGGTTACTTGATGTTTAAATGGGTTTTGCTGTAAAATATCATATTAAAAATATGATATAAATTCTATATGGAGGATGAGTTGACTTGTAATTTAAACAGGGTTGTCCAAATCATGCAATTTGTGTCTGTGTGTTAATGTTTCCTTCCATTTCCACTGCATGATGTTGCTGTTCTTGTTAATACGCCATCATTTGGTATTAAAAAAACCATTAACATTCCTGCTTTTTCATGAGGGGCTTCATTTCAAGCTTTGAATATTGTGTGTGTGTGTGTGTGTGTGTGTGTGTGTGTGTATGTGTGTGTGGGCTGCCTGCTTTGAAGCACAGACATCATTTCCATCACAATCAGCCATGTCTGGACGGTCTGGTCTGGAATTCCACACTCTTACTGTTCTTGTTTCTAAGGCTCCGTCCGCACGACGGCATGAACTGAATGAACATTTTTCTTTGCTGATTCCTGAAGTTTTGCTCCCTAGTGACCTGAAGCTGAACCTTGAGTCTTTTTCACACGACTCTCCAAGTGCGAGTCGGTATGCTCTGCACAAATACGTCAAGCTTTCTTCTCCAGCTCTGTGTGTAAAGAAGCAGGTGTTCTCCAGCATGATTTTAATAATTGTAGATGAATTTAATGCACTGCTGCTTCCTAGGGATGAGTGTTGAACTATAGCATTGGTCTGAGTTTGATTGGTTGATGTTTGAGTGCATGAAAGGTGAAATCGCAGTGTCCAGAATCACAGTCACACCGCATCAACGAGTCTGCTACTCGCAATACAAATAAATGAACACACAGATGATACTGGATGTACATTTCATATTTGATTATCTGGTCATTTCTAGTTGTTACCAGAGCAAAGAGCTCCTGGATTAACACTATGGTAACACTGGTGTACCTTTACCATGTGGTTAGAAAATGCACATTTTATAAAATTTCTTTGAAGAACAGAATCTTTGTATCAGATTTCAAGTATCAAATAAGAGCACACTGTACGTGGAACTTTGTCACTTTATTATGGAAGATGATTACTCACGACTTGTGTTCACGTTCACTGATTCACATGCGTTGTGCCCCATTAATGTCCTCAACTGAAACCACGAACCCCTCATTCTGAGATCGCAGCAGTGGAGGTTTCTATTGCTTTGTTCTTCCGCCGGCCGCCACTTTAGACGGAGGTTATGAGTCAAACCCGGATGAATCACGAATGTGGCTTGACTGTCATTCTGCACTGAATTGCTCTTGGGGTCTTTTGACTGCTGGGGGGAAAGTCGATTCTTCTAAATCTATTCGATTCGCTTAAACATTGTCGGGGATTTGTCTGCTTACGAGAAAGTCATGATGGAGGTGTGAAAGAGTGCATGCGGTGGTATGCTTTGTAACCTGTTTTAATCAGAATTCCAATCTCGGTATCTCCAAGCTGTTATTCTTGAACAGCTGGAATCCCAGGCGCTTTAAGCGTTAACCACAAGTCACCCATATCGGTGCTTTTGGTCAGAGTCATGTTGGAAATAGGCGAGAGGACGGTTTGTGGTTCTCAAACCAGAGACGCGAGTTTGTACATGTTGATATTTAAAACTCCTCTGAACGGGTGCTTTAAGTGACCTAACAATGAGGCATCCACTGTGTGCAGGCGTTGAATGAGTCACATGGTTGGCACCTGGTGTTGTAAACGTTACAGGACGCCGCCATGCCTGTGTCTTTTTTTTTTCCCCCCCCCCCTTTAACCGTCAGTGAGATCCTGTTCTTTTTCCACACGAGTTGTTCTGAACATTTTTGCGGCAGTGTAAGAGCGGTGCCATCGTACAGTGGGTGGTTCCAAGTCAGGAAACCATTAGCAGCTGTCACGGAGCATGAAGAAGTACACATTTTGTACGGAAGGCAGTGATGCTGTATGCTCACCACACAGTGATAAAGAAGTGCACATGTCATCTTAGCTGTTCCATTACACTTGAAAATGTATGCAACATAACCTTCTGACGTTCTTGGGCGTTTTTAACCAGAACTATTTGCCATGAAGTGGAATTTCTTGCAGCGATCCTCTGTGAAGTTTTCAGGTATATCTGTGCGAAAGTTTGTCCACATTGAGCATTTATAGGGTTTGCTGCTTCCAAACTTGTTGAACTAGGGTTGTTGCGATGCAACCAATGGTTCTGTAGGGGGTCCTGACCATTGGAGAACTGATTGAGACTGAAGAAGACTTATAGAGGAGGCAGAAAAACCAATGGACTGTAATTGTAGGGCTATAAAATGCATCTGTACAGTAAGTAGAGCTGATCTAATGGACAGTAAGTGTGGAAACAAGGAAGTGTCTCTAATAAAGTGGCTGTGAAAGTTGGTCCATTGGATTAATTTAGTTATATATTCTGTTGGTCTTAAATGTGGAGTTGTATTATCTTGTAACATTATTAACATTCCTGTAAGCCGATGCCATGTGTACAAGTATTACTTAATAAAAAGCTAATAAATATAATTGGGAGGTAGTTATTGTTGTTAAAGACAATTATCAAAGACAAAATAAACCAAAGGGACCAAACCCACCAACACAGGAGCGTGACCTAGATCATACACAGATACAGAAAGCTACTCTGAGGTGTTTATAAGTGTGATTTAAAAATAGTAATAGGTGTGGACAGATGTATTGGACGTTAATACTACACAACTTCATATTCTGTTATCTCCGTGTCCTCACATCAGGGTGTGAGATAAAGTCCCTCGGGGCTAAAAATTACCACAAAGCGTTGCTTTTTAACTCGCTAATAATGAAAAGAAAAATGGCTGTCATGGAGTTAGAGATGTGCTGGATATTTGGCTGTAAATTTATTGCCCTCCCCTTTTTTCCCCCCTTTTTTGCCTCAGCAGGAGTCGTTGGGGCACAGTCCCTGTTCTCCATGCCAAGAAGGCCTGGCTATGGCACTATGGGAAAGCAAATCAAGCTGCTGGCCAACTGCTTCCAGGTGGAGATCCCCAAGATGGATGTCTACCTGTACGAGGTGGACATTAAGCCTGAAAAGTGTCCACGCAGAGTCAACAGGTGTGATGTTTCTGATTTCTGAATAAGCACAGCAGGCCCAGGTCCTGAGAGATCCGTTACCAGTAGACATCTTGGTTTTAAGCAGATGTGTTTTTGTAGGGAGGTGGTTGACTCCATGGTGCAGCACTTTAAGGTGACCATCTTTGGGGATCGTCGGCCAGTCTATGATGGGAAGAGAAGCCTCTACACAGCCAACCCACTGCCTCTGGCTACTGGAGGGGTAAGATGCTGCATCCTTGTCTTAAAGTTTGCTTATGATACATACATATAGTGTCTTTGATTTTGTAATTACACTTTAGCTGCTTAATTCTGATTTTACTTTGCTTCACAGAAAGTACCATTGTATTTTTAATGTCACACAGAGCTTTAATAAAACCTGGACTTCACAAAATTTCTTTGAAGTCAAAGTATAATTTCTGTTACTACTGGTGTAAATTAGCTTGTTAACATTATTAATAGGTTTATGATCTTCAGCCATTATGAAGAACCAGGTCTCAATAATTAAAATCGTGTTTTATATATAAAGTGTAAGGGCATGGTAGCTTAGTACCTAGGGTGCGGGATTATCATTCTGAAGGTTAGGGGCACAAGTGTGGGTCCTTGGACAAGGCCTTCATTGCTCCAGGGGTAAATTTTTTTGAGTTCCTTTATTCTGATCCCAATCACTTTGGATAAAAGTGTCTGTAAAATCCGCATGCAACTCCGGAGCCGCCAGTTAGTCTACCTCTGAACAACTGCCAAACATCACTCATGGTTCCCCTTGCGCTGGGAAAACACCAACCTCAACCTAGGTGCCAAACACAAAAATCCCCTAAAACAACATTATGGGCACTACAATAGTTCTCGGTTCCTCCAAAGTGTTCTCTGATGTTTCTAAAAATTAGTTCCTGAGCGTCTAATGGTGCTTCTGGTTTAATCTCTTAATGTTTATACACATTACCATCAAATTTAAGTCGAGCCCTTATTCTAGAAAATCAACTGAATTTGACAAAATCTGATTAATTCTTTGCCTTCATAAGAATCTGTTGGGTTTGTTGCATTGCAGCCTCTCAGCTGTAGTTTATATTTCATGTATCATATAACTGAATCGGGGCGGCACGGTGGCTTAGTGGTTTAGCATGTTCTCCTCTCAGCACTAGGGATTCCCGGTTCGAATCCCCATCTGGATGGAGTTTCCATGTTCTCCCCGTGTCCGCCTGGGTTTCCTCTGGGTTCTCCGGTTTCCTCCCACAGTCCAAAAACATGGATCAAGTCAATTGAGTTCTCCAAATTGCCCCATATAGAGTGTGTTTGTGTGAGTGAGTGTGTGCCCAATGATAGATTGGCACCCTGTCCTGGGTGTATCTGCCCAGCGCCCAAAAACGTTCTCCCCTGAATGGGCATGGGGAACCCCCCCCCCCCCGCCACCCTCGTAGAGTATAAAGCGGATGATAATGGATGTATATAACTGAATCTAAATAAAAAGAAAACAGAAACGATTACTTAATTAACATGACGTCCTTTTCCAACTGACATAAAACTATACTTTGTATAGTTACACATAAAACTCAGGTGTGTGGCGCATGTGTTATAGAAACTTTATTAAAATTTAAACCAGATCTTTTGTGTTTTGTAGGTGGACCTGGACGTCACACTACCTGGAGAAGGCGGTAAAGACAGGCCATTTAAAGTCAGCATCAAGTTCGTTTCACTGGTCAGCTGGCATCTGCTGCACGAGGTGCTGACGGGCCGCAGCATGCCCGAGCCGTTGGAGCTGGACAAGCCCATCAGCACCAACCCGGTGCACGCAGTCGACGTGGTGCTCAGACACCTGCCTTCCATGAAGTATGTTAGCATTCTCACTCTAACCCTTCCCCTGATGTTTAGTCTGCTAGCTCTTACAAAGCTGTGTGTTGAATCAGTGAGGTTAAGGTTGTGTAGCTTGAGTGACCTGTTCCACTGGCTGTTTCTCATTTGCATAAAAGTTATGCAAAGCTGCATATTTTCCTACTTTAGTCATAATGGCAACACTTTCAACCTGCATGAGTTTCACATTCATTTTCATATGGAATTAAGCAGGGCGTGTTGGATCGTGCAAAGCCGCCTAGAGCGGAATGACTGACTGACATGCAGGTGAAGGTACGCACTTTGTCCCCATGCCCATCCAGGGGAGAACGTCTCAGGCGCTGGGCAGATACACCCAGGACAGGGTGCCAATCTATTGCTGGGCACACACTCACACATACACACTTTACATGGGGCACTTTGGAGAACTCAATTGACTTAATACATGTTTTTGGATTGTGGAAGGAAACCGGAGAACCCAGAGGAAACCCACGCGGACACGCGGAGAACATGGAAACTCCACCCAGATGGGGATTCGAACCGGGTATCCCTAGAGCTGAGAGAAGAACATGCCAACCACTAAGCCACCGTGCCGCCCATATATACATAATAATAATAAGTACATGATATATACCCATATATACATAATAATAATAATAAATAGTTTTTCTCCAAAAATCTGCATGAACAAGTTCCAGGATGTCAATTAATTCATTGAGCTAGTATTTTTTTTGATGGTTATGAAGTCGATTGGATGTTTCAAGGTGTGGTGTTTTGTTGCCACAGTGGTTAGCATTGTCTGCTCACAGTACTGTGTCTCTTTGTGTGGAGTTTGCATGTTCTCCTTATGATTGCATGGTTTTCCTTTGACCCATTTGGCTTCCTCCTACCGGCCAAAAATATTCTAGTAATTGGAGGTCATTGAAGGTGTGGTTTTGTTTGTGTGTCTGCCTTGTAATGAACTGGCTCCCTTTTAAGTGTTTCTTAACCCTTTACCGATTGAGTGCTGATGCCATCTTCATCTTGGGATGTAAATTCCAGGGAGAAGTTTGGATTTAATTTCTCCAGCTTGTTTCAAAAGGCACTGGTCGGGTGTTTTTACACCTGCGGTGTTCCCTGGCATATTCGTGGTGATAAGAGTAGCCTTGAAGTCCTGTTCTCAGTAGCAGGTTTATCAGAGTCCAGGCTGCAGCAGTCACGTTCAGCCGAGTTGCAGTTATACCTCAGCTAATGCTTAAATTTCATGTTTTTGACATACAGACCTTACAAAATCATACAAATTATGTGTGGAGACGACACAAATCTTCACACATAAAAACCCAGAGCAGCAACATAAACCTGGAACAAGACAAGAACCTATAGAATGTCTTGTTACTGGCTGGTTGCAGTCGGTCAGTAGCTGTGAGATCTCTGGTTTCAGCAGATTTATTAAACACCCTGCAGATTGATGCAAATACAGTTTACCTTTCCAGAGTGGTTCAGGCAGCAGGCCAGGCTCCATGCTCCTCCAGCTCTATTGATTATACAGTTCAAATCACAGCATTAAGGTCAGTGAAATGATCCCAAGGTGATCTGGGTGATTTGAGGTTGTCATCAATCTTAATCTCTCTGATAAACTTAAATGGATTATGGCTGCAGGACGGCAGTAGATTAGATATTTTCAGCAAGATGCTCCTGTAAAGAGTCCATGCATATTCTCACCCCTCACACCACCCCTTAAGAGGTCTGGGTCTTCTCACATTTCACAACTGCAAGTTTGGAGAATTGGCTTATACTTATTTCCACCTAGATTTTAAAATGTATTAAAAGTCTTTGCCTGTATACCCCCCCTGCCCTCAAGGTCTTTCCCTAACTTCAGTGAGAACTAGAATAGGCACCACCACCCCACCGGTGTGTCTAAGTGGTCCAGTGTAAAATGAAATGAAGCAGTCACACTTTATATATGGCACATTATATATGGCAGCTGCATTGATCCTCGGGTAATTATAGAGGCGGCAGCAGCAGTATGAGTGCAATAAACGGAGGTGGTAAATTCTAAACATTCTATACCTAGTCAGGATTTTATATTTGACTGCAGTCTTGTTCACATTTGCATTTTTAAGGTCAGCTAGGTGCCTTGTCATTGAGATTTCAGGCAGGCGATGCAGCTTATGTGAGGATTTGACTTCCCCATTCAACAGAACAAAAGCAGGACCAGTGTTTAAATGATCACAGAGGGGATAATGTGCGGATTAACTAATTTATAACATGTTAAAATATACCCATTCTTCCCCTAATGCCGTTATTTGTGTTCTATATGGTGAAATAAAGAGAACTGTTCTGTATAGACTGAAGATGAGATTAGAATGAAATAATAATTCTGCAGATTAACACTGAATTTGTTGGTGCATCATTGATTAAAGCATGATGCCAGAGCCAGACTAATGTTGTTTGTGCTTGCTGTAGACTATACAGCAGTGTGCAGGCTGTGGCTAATTTAAACTGTACAGACTTCCTGCTCTGTGGTGCCCTATATTTGGGATCTGGGGAATGCTTGACACTCTGTTTGACCTTAGTTTAGAGCAAGAGTGAGTGGGCACATGCCAAACTACCTGAGTGGGGGAAGACGTACAATTCATGTTGGCAGAACAGAGATCATATTGTACACAATATTTAATGAAATATGGTTGTTTGGGGCGGCACGGTGGCTTAGTGGTTAGCACATTCGCCTCTCAGCACTAGGGATTCCGGATTTGTGGGTTTCTTCCAGGTTCTCCGGTTTCCTCCCACAGTCCAAAAACATGGATCAAGTCAATGGAGTTCTCCAAATTGCCCCATATAGAGTGTGTTTGTGTGAGTGTGTGCCCAATGATAGATTGGCGCCCTATCCATAGTGATGCACAGCAGCAGTCTGCAAAATAAATACAATTTGGTATGAACTTTGCCATTTATCATAAAGAAAGTGGCCAAAAGGTTTTGTTACTTGGTTCAACAACAAGAATCCAGCATTCATATAACATGTACACTTGTCATTTAAACTATTGTCTGTAATTGTACGACTACAAAGTCCATCTATACATGGAAAGTGGTTTTAACAACATATATCAGTTTCTATCTTATGGATCGTTGCTCTTCTTCTTGCTTGTCTTCTTCAGATACACTCCAGTGGGCCGCTCGTTCTTTTCTGCACCTGAGGACTATGACCACCCTCTGGGAGGTGGCCGGGAGGTCTGGTTTGGCTTCCACCAGTCTGTCCGCCCTGCCATGTGGAAGATGATGCTTAACATTGATGGTAAGGGTTTTCTTCTGAAGAAACTGAAAGTCTCTGCTTCATGGACAAAAACAGAAGGATTATTCCACCATTTTGTGCTGGTAAAGGAGATGGAGTGGGAATTGGCACCGCTGTGAGGTTGAAGGACCTGGCGGCAGTCATCACAGAATACAGTGACTGTCACTGGAAAATAGAGTGTAGGTAGGAGGGAGCAGATCAGGGCCTCGTATTATCGCTCCCAAAGACATGCAAGTGTATGTCTCGTATCTCGTTAATAAACCTGATGAAGCTGATAATCTCTCATTTATGAATATGCTATACCAGTTGCAAATGTGCGAGTGTGAGGGTCTGTCTGCTGTTCTTAGCGTATCTTACCGTCAAGTTTTTTTTTTTCCTCTAGTTTTCTCAGGCTCTCACAGATTGCAGCTTGTGATGGTTTTCACTTGACTGAGCGCGCTCATTCTGTCTGACCCCCGCCGTCGCTGGGAAAGCCCGGCTGTCTGAGAGCAGCTTTCTTTTCTTTTTTTTCTTTCTTATTGTGTCTCTCATAATGGAGTGAATGGTCTCAGAAAGGGCGCGAAAACAGTCGATTGTGGCCAGCTTCGACTTCAAGATACATGACGTGCTCACTACATAGACCCCCCCCCCACACACACACACCCACAGTTTTTATGGGTTTGTTTTGGGCATTTCAGACCCCTTTCACACATGGTCAATATCTAGATATTTCTTAGAAAAGGCTTAAGGTAAATGTCAAAATGAACTGTTTTAGACATGAAATGGACTTTATCCTTCCCTGCAGTATACAGTCTGCCTAATAAACAAGCTCATATAAATTACTGAACACTTAGTAAGCAGGTGGGTGTGTTATTCATTCATTCATTCATCCATTATCTTCCGCTTTATCCTCTATTAGGGTCGCGGTGGTGTTCCCCATGCCCATCCAGGGGAGAACGTCTCGGGCGCCGGGCAGACACACCCAGGACAGGCCGCCTCTGGGCACACACTCACTCACACAAACACACTCTACATGGGGCAATTTGGAAAACTCAATTGATTTGATCCATGTTTTTGGACTGTGGGAACCGGAGAACCCGGAGGAAACCCACGGGACACGGGGAGAACATGGAAACTCCACCCAGATGGGGATTCGAACCGGGAATCCCTAGCGCTGAGAGGCGAACGTGCTAAACCACTAAGCCGCCGTGCCGCCCTATCTTAGACCCCTCGGACATCCTGACAGTCAGGGTGTGTTATTACAAATTTTAATGCAAGAAAACTTCTAATGGGAAAACTTGTGAATTTTATTTCGATAAACGCTGACATGGAAAATATGAGACCCTGCCGTTCTGCTTTTTTGCAAAGGTTTAGGGAGGGGGTGAGATTAAAATGAAATGTCAAAGCTTTAAAGCTTCCTAAGGAGCAGGTGCCTAATAGTTGTTGTACATTTGTTGATGTTCTGATTCTCAGAGTTGCAAAAGCCTTTGTGCTCTCTAGGGAAAGACCCCGAGTGGTCTAGGCTCAGTTCCCTTCTGCTGTCTTGTGTGTCTAGTTTCCTTCATTCTAATCTATAATTATCCAGTCCTGCTGGTGTGGTGGGTATTTAAGAGGAAATTGCAAAGCCAAACATAAACATTACGAAATCATGTTGACCGTCTGTGTTTACGAATGCGTAAAGAGCATCATGGCTCCGCCAGCCGCACCCTTGCATAAGAGGCCAAATGACTCAGCTTTCCTCAGCTTGCAGTTTTATTTTTACTATGAGTGAACTTCTGGCGACGCGCTCGCTAATGTGATTCACATTGTGCATTAGTCACAATAAGACAGATGGAGTTCATAGAGAAATAAGTAAACCGTTTATCCGGTAAAGGGAATAAGGAGAGATAAAACATGATTACCTCTGTAATCAGACTGCTGTATACGATGTGTAGAGTGCGCGGCTGCACTGTGGAGTCGTTCCGGTGCTGATTCTAACAATCTTCCAAGGCAAAGAGATAACATCAAACTTTATTTAATAGCAAGAGAATGTGTGGTGAAACGAATGTTATTTTATACTCATAATTTGCATTGAAACGGTAGCCATGCATGACCATTCCATACGTGCAGGAGGGACGTGGTAAATACAGATCGTTCTCTCTAAAAAAAACGCAACAGATGTCTGACGATTTCCCACTATGGACCTACAAACTTAAACGGCTCAGTGACCGGTTATTGTCTTCAGATCTAGTTCATCTACAGGTGAACCGAATTATGGCTGCACCTGAGCCTTATGACACTATGACAGCACTGTGCACACCGCCGGCGGGAACTGCATGGCTAAAATACCACTAATGACATATCCACTAAAGAACTTAATTCATTTCAGAATGTGTTATTTGGTCTGTTGGTGTAATGGAAGTGCACACATCAGCTGCATCAAGTCCATGATGGTATTAAACCCAAAACTCTGTGTTAGGTTGTTGATCTGATTCGTAGTTTCATTAAATTATCTTCCTAAGAGCTTTACCCTCCATTAGGGTCGCAAATGGGGTTCCCCAATGCCCATCCAGGGGAGAGCGTCTCGGGCGCCAAGCAGACACACCCAGGACAGGGCGCCAACCTATCGCTGGGCGCACACTCACACAGACACTCTATATGGGGCAATTTGGAGAACTCAATTGACTTGATCCATGTTTTTGGACTGTGGGAGGAAACCAGAGAACCCGGAGGAAACCCACACAGACACGGGGAGAACATGGAAACTCCACCCAGAGGCGAACGTGCTAACCACTAAGCCACCGTGCCGCCCTTGATTTGTAGTGTTTAAGTTTAATATAGTAAAATACGTGCCTAAAGACAATATGGATACCCAGCTGCATGTGCGCTGTACATCATACACAGAAGGTAATTTTGTTTTCTTTCTATTCAGTTTCTGCTACAGCTTTCTACAAAGCCCAGCCAGTCATCCAGTTCATGTGCGAAGTCCTGGACATCCACAACATTGACGAGCAGCCTCGACCTCTCACAGATTCTCACCGAGTCAAGTTCACCAAAGAAATCAAAGGTCAGTGTCTTCTTAAATTGGAACGTGGAGATTAAAAAGCACATACAGTCTACTTAAAATCATCGAGTATGTAGACCTCTTCCCTTCCAACCCCTGCCTTCTCCCAAACAATGTGTCATCTGCTTCTCTGAGCTGAACTTTCTATGATTGGGAGCTGACTCATAACCAAATACCGTTTTTTAATTGGAATCTGGTTCAGTGAGCATGAAGCTCTGAAAGAAGAAAAACATCTCTTTTAATCAGATGAGTCACTTTATAAAATGAAATAAATGCATAAAATGAGAGTAAATGAAGATCAGAGATTTTATCAGCCTTTTTTGCACTCATGTGTAATGCATGCTTGTCTGTGCAGGTCTTAAGGTGGAGGTGACGCACTGTGGAACCATGCGCAGGAAGTACAGAGTGTGCAACGTGACCCGGCGGCCTGCCAGCCACCAAACGTGAGTCAGAGGGTCTGTGGTTTGAAACAGGGGCGCAAAGAAGGTGTAGAGCCATGTGGCAGGTGGTTTAGCATAAAGATTTATCATAAATTATAATAATAATACAATACATAAATAAAAAAAACTCACACACATTAATTAGCTTTTATTTTTCTTCAGCTATATAAACTTAAATTTAATTTTTACTATATTATTATTTGGTAATATTGTTTTTTTTTTGTTTATTAGTTATTCTTGGTTATTATAAACAGATATTTATTTAATTTAAATATTTATTATAAATTTTTTTTAATTTTTGATTTTTGTACTCACAGCCATCATTTTTAAAAGTTTGAAAACTTCTTAAAAAGTAGAAAAAAATTCAATCTCTAATTTAATTCACTCGAACCTTAATGTCATGGACAGAAAAACAAAAATGACCTGTGTTTTTGGTGACAATTCGAAATTCATTGAAAAATGTTCCTGCCACCCAAAATTAATTTTGGGGCTAAGGTGTTTTTACTACCAAGTCTCATCCCACATCCTTTTAATTATACTTTTTTTTTTATTTGTGATGTAAAGATTGTAAAAAAGAATGTTGGTCTGTTGTTGTAAATAAGTGCTGAGCTGCTCAACAGTCTTCTCAATGTGATTTTTAGGTTCCCCCTGCAGTTAGAGAATGGACAGACGGTGGAGCGAACGGTAGCTCAGTATTTCAGAGAGAAGTACAGCCTGCAACTCAAGTACCCTCATCTGCCCTGCCTGCAGGTGGGGCAGGAGCAAAAACACACCTACCTGCCTCTGGAGGTGAGACGTCGTGATCGTGTCCTACTGTTGAATACATTCATCTCTGCCGAATTCTGCACTCAAAAAGCCTCATGTTTACTTTTGTTTGCATATATTTTATATTCCATATCATGTTTGTATACCTCTGACCCCCTCGAACCCTGAATTCTTGTTTCTCTCTTGTTGCGTGTTTGCTTTAAGGTGTGTAACATCGTAGCAGGGCAGCGGTGCATAAAGAAACTGACGGATAACCAGACGTCCACCATGATCAAAGCCACAGCGCGTTCAGCACCTGACAGGCAGGAGGAGATCAGTAGACTAGTAAGTGCTGCCTTCTAGTGTTCACTTGCGTACTTTGCAGTTCTTTCAGAGCATCAACTGAATCTCACTTGATAAGATGTCTCACTTTTTAAACCCTGACTCAAACTAGTGCAGTCATGCTAAACTCTGAAGTACACACACCACTGATGCTTTTAAGGTGCATAATAAAGCAAGGTGCTTTATAGCTTACAGCCTGTTTTGTAGTCTAAAATTATATGAATTATGAGGGTTATTTGTTAAGAAAATGGTAAAATTACTATATTGTCATGACAAAGAAGAATTAAAAAACATGTTGATTTAACAAGAAGGTTATTTGGTCATTACATGGAAAACAAAGTGTATAATATGGAAGTATAGTTTTACATAACAAGGAAATGAAATTATTGCATACTTACACACACACATATATATATAATAACCAGCTATATAATATAGACAGATGGAGATCAGGTGTCGGTGGTCTTGCAGATATGGTCTATTGTAAGATGCCTGCAGATCACAGATTTGATGTAACAATGTTGTTGAAATGAATAAGATAAAAGTACAGAATGTCCCTGGTTTGTGCTGGTGCTTCTATAAATATCCAGTTCTAATAGTGTTTCTAAGCAGAAGTTAAATACAATGCAGCAGCCGCTGCTAGAACCAACAATGAAGTCTTCGACTGATGAGTTTTGATCCTACTGCAGAAATTCTATTAATAACAATAGTTCACTAAATACCCTCTATTACTTCTTCTCAGTATCATTGTCTCGTTGTATCTTGCCCTTTCCCCCCCCTCTATTTACTTCTTTTCCATTTTTAGTCTCAGCTTTTCTCTTACCCATCACCTCTCTAATCTGTTCTCTTCCTTCCTTTTGGATTTTCATCTGCTTCCTTTCCTTTCCATTTGCTTCACCTTATCTTATGGTTTGATTATCATTTTATTCTAAACTCTTAGTATTTAGGGATTTTCTTTTGTCCTTAATTTGTCCTCTGTCTACTTTTTCAGGTACGCAGTGCCAACTATGAGGCAGACCCCTTTGTGCAGGAGTTCCAATTCAGGGTACGGGACGAGATGGCTCACGTGACGGGTCGTGTGTTGCCCGCGCCCATGCTGCAGTACGGGGGCAGGGTGAGCTCAGAGAACTTTCTGGTACCCTTCCTTTAAATCACGCTCCTCTCTCTCCGTCCGTCCGCCTGTCTGGCCCCTCCGCTGGAGGAACTAACCCTGTTTCTAACTTCTGCTGCTGTGATTTTTGACCTGTGTGTGGGTGTAACTTCCAGCCAAAGGTGCAAGTGTTCACTTCTAACTGGACCTCACTTGAAAATTGAACGAAATGAAACCTAAACACAGTACAATATATTTAAGCTTTAAGTATAATAACAGCTAATTAAATACTGTTAAGAAATTGTAGTTTATTTTTTTATTGCTGTGTATACTAGAGCACAATTATCAGGTTCTCTAAGTATTTGGTGGTACTTTATACTTGCGTTGTTTCTGAAATAATACTGCATTCATGTAGCACATTAATAATAACGTCTTTAAAATGCAAGACTTTTGATTAAGGCAGTGGTTGTTAATCCTAAACCAAGGCTTTAAAGCTGTTTGTTAATGCCAGGTGGAATTTTCACTTAATAATTGGTGTTAAAAGCTTGATAAATCATTCAACCCTGGTTGTGGGTACTAATTAAATAAATTTTAACCAATTATAATAAAATGTGGCTTTTAGCGCTGGTTCTAAAGGTTTGCACACTCTCCTAATTATCTCCTAATAATAATAATAATGTTAATAAAATAATTTTAACGGTATTATTATTATTATTATTTGTAGTATTATTAGAAGAGGTGACGTTAGAAAAGCAAATACTAGCAGACTAATGTGCTTTTTTTATGTATACAGTGCATGTTAATAAATTATAAGTGGTTTTGGTCAGGACATCTATTGATCTTATATATGTGTTGATTTACTGAAGTGTAGTTGCTCTGTGTGTGTGTGCCTGCGTGCGTGTACGTAATCATACATCCGTGTGTGCAGCAGATCAACCCTGCGCTGTCATTGCAGAACCGTACCGTGGCCACGCCCAGTCATGGCGTGTGGGACATGCGAGGGAAGCAGTTTCACACTGGTGTGGAAATCAAGATGTGGGCCATCGCCTGCTTCGCCACTCAGCGACAGTGCCGTGAGGAGATTCTTAAGTAAGCCTTCTACCCCTGCTGACGCTCCCTAAACTGGGAGCCAAACCGAAGCTCGTCATGTGACATTCATCACAATTTTCTATTTCTTCACAGAGGGTTTACGGACCAGCTGCGCAAGATCTCGAAGGATGCTGGAATGCCCATCCAGGGTCAGCCCTGCTTCTGTAAGTACGCACAGGGCGCAGACAGTGTGGAGCCCATGTTCAGACACCTAAAGAACACCTACTCCGGCCTGCAGCTCATCATCGTCATTCTTCCCGGCAAGACACCCGTATATGGTACTGAGTTCTAGAATAATGCCAACTCCTTCTTACTTCCTTTTAAATCTTTACTTTTTCTAAAAACCGATCATACTGCGGTTGAGACTCATTTGCGGGCCGTCCTGTGTGCACAGCCGAGGTGAAGCGTGTTGGAGACACTCTGTTAGGAATGGCCACTCAGTGTGTGCAGGTGAAGAATGTGGTGAAGACGTCGCCGCAGACACTTTCCAACCTCTGCCTTAAGATTAACGTCAAACTCGGCGGCATCAACAACATCCTCGTTCCGCACCAACGGTAAGTCCTGGGTTCGAGTTCACTGTTTAACCTTATTATAAACTAAAGATCAATACAAAACTGATGTGTAATATGTTATAAATTGTGATCTCGGTGGCACGGTGGCTTAGTGGTTAGCACGTTCTCCTCTCATTAGTGGTTAGCATGTTCTCCTCTCAGCACTAGAGATTCCCGGTTTGAATCCTCATCTGGGTGTTTCTATATTCTCCCCGTGTCCTCATGGGTTTCCTCCGGGTTCTCCGGGTTCTCCGGTTTCCTCCCACAGTCCAAAAACTAGGATCAAGTAAATTGAGTTCTCCAAATTGCGATAGATTGGCACCCTGTCCTGGGTGTATCTGCCCAGAGCCCGAAACGTTCTCCCCCGGATGGGCATGGGGGACCCCCCTGCGACCCTAATATAGGATAAAGCGGAAGCTAATGAATGAATGAATTATGTGATCTCTTCTACATGATTCTGCAGACCGTCAGTATTCCAGCAGCCGGTGATCTTTCTGGGTGCTGATGTCACTCATCCTCCTGCAGGAGATGGAAAGAAACCCTCCATCGCTGCGGTAAACACAAATATCATCTCATTTAATGTTCATTCATTTGCTCTTTAATTTTCTAATTTCCACTTTTCTTACATTCTCTTTCGTTCTCTGTTTCTCCATGTAGGTGGTCGGCAGTATGGATGCCCATCCCAGTCGGTACTGTGCCACTGTGCGTGTACAGAGGCCCCGTCAGGAAGTGATCCAGGATTTGGCGTCTATGGTGCGCGAGCTCCTCATCCAGTTTTACAAATCCACCCGCTACAAACCCACCCGGATCATCTTTTACCGAGACGGTGTGTCTGAGGGGCAGTTCAGACAGGTGAGCGATCAGCACGGTCGCTTTGAAGCAGCGAATCTGAGACAAACATCACAGAATCTTCCGCCTAAATGTGCAATTGTTTTGAATACGATTCAGGCAGAACAGTGGTTAGTACCCTCATCTCACAGCAAGAAACTCCTGAGTTTCATTTTCAGATTTGGAATCTGAATGTCCTTCACTGTGCCACTGTAGATTTTTATTGTGAACTACAGTTTCTTTTCACAATCGAACTACATATTGTTCAAGAAATTGACGATACTAAATTGCCCGACCTCAGATAACCTCGTTTCAGCCTTACTGTGTGACTGTGTTAATGGTTGAATGCTGTAGACAATATATCCAGCTATAATCAGCTCATTTATTCTGTACTGAACACATATACAGATTTCTGTAGAGCCTGTTTGCTTCTGCAGGTGCTGTATTACGAGCTGCTGGCCATTCGAGAGGCCTGCATCAGCCTGGAGAAGGAGTATCAACCTGGCATCACCTACATTGTGGTACAAAAGCGTCACCACACCCGTCTGTTCTGCGCGGACCGCGCCGAGAGGGTGAGCTCTCTTACCCTCATTTGCAAGATAAATTGCATTTTGCACATTTTATGGATTATATGGATTTAATTCTGCTGCTGGACTAAACCCCACTTGTTGTGGTATCTTCTGGCAGGTGGGCCGCAGCGGAAACATTCCTGCTGGTACAACTGTCGATACGGACATCACGCACCCCTACGAGTTCGACTTTTACCTCTGCAGCCATGCAGGCATACAAGTGAGTACACACACACAATTTAGCACCTATGCTTTTTCATCACCCTAAAGCTAATTGGCCTGTCGGTGCTTTTCCACCCACACTGCTTTTTTTTTTTTTTTTTTTTTTTACAGCTCTTATGATGTAAGTCATGTGTTAGCTTCTATATCCATCATGCATAGCTAAATAATAATGAAATCCTGTCTTTAAATAAAAAAGGGTTATAATAATGACCATGGCAATTCAGACATGACCTGATTTTCATTATGTTCTCTTAAATTATCACCTGTTCTTTGTTCATAATGATGACTAATGTAGTTCCACTATTAAAACATAGGTGCAGACTTTACCTGTAGCCAACAAAAACCTGTCTAAATGAGTTCTGCTCTATGTATGATATGAAGAGACACAAACTGAAGCTTTTTGAAAAATTCTCTTTCTAATCCAAACATAATAGAACATTTATTAATCTTAAACGTGCTCTTGCATGACACCACAAGAACCATCACAGAAGTACCATTTGTGTAAATATCATTTTCCTTTTAGGGCACAAGTCGCCCCTCACATTACCACGTGCTGTGGGACGACAACTGTTTTACGGCTGACGAGTTTCAGCTGCTTACTTACCAGCTGTGCCACACATATGTGCGCTGCACACGCTCCGTCTCCATCCCTGCACCTGCCTATTACGCACATCTGGTGGCTTTCCGCGCCCGCTACCATCTAGTGGACAAAGAGCATGACAGGTATGGAATGCTTCTTCTCTCAAACGGAACACAATACGTGTTGGAAATCTAATGTGAAAGCAGCACGTTGAGCTGGACTGGTGGATAGTTACAGCTTTAGTTCCTGTTAAACTTCAGGGTGCGGTAGCTCAGTGGTTAGGGCATTGGGCTATCAATCTGAAGGTTGGCGGTTCAAATCCCAGGTCCACTGCAATTACCAATGTGGCTCCTTGAGCAAGGCCCTTAACCCTCATTGCTCCAGGGACGTTGTGATTAACCCTGTGTTCATCTTGTAAGTCGCTTTGGATAAAAGCGTCCAATAAATGACCAAATGTAAATGTAAAATGCAAATGTAGATTCATTCACAGCAAATAGATCGTTGGTTACATTTTTAAACAAGTCCAGGAAGATTCTTTTTCTGTGTGTATTTTGTATGTTCTCCTTGCATGTATATTTTCTCTGAGAGCTTCTCCTCAGCTCCCATTTTCACATTTTTAAACAAGTCCAGGAAGATTCTTTTTCTGTGTGTATTTTGTATGTTCTCCTTGCATGTATATTTTCTCTGAGAGCTTCTCCTCAGCTCCCATTTTCCAAAAAAATACCAGTTAGGAAATCAGAGAATAAATTGCTCCATGTGCATCCGAATATGGTAGTAATAATTATATAGATATAACAGGATAAGTAGCAACGTGTGTCACTTTCCATTATTTTACTCTTTGTCTGATCCATAGTGCGGAGGGCAGCCACGTCTCGGGTCAGAGCAACGGTCGGGACCCCCAGGCTCTAGCCAAAGCTGTTCAGATTCACCACGACACCCTGAGGACCATGTACTTCGCCTGAGAGCATCTTGCAAAAACCCACCCGCTTCTTCATCTGAATGCGGACCGGACACTGTGCAGCAGGAAAGAGGGGCGATCCCGAAACCCGGCCTAAACATGCACGTTTGCTTAAATCCCACGATGAAAATCAGCACTGTTATGCAATACGAAACCAGCCGACCGCATTCTTTACGTCTCTGGGATGTGGGCCTGAACCTCTTTTCCCGTCCCTCCAAACTAAAGGGAGTTCGTCCCATCTGTATGTCCATTAATGTACCTCAAGTTTGGGACAGCAGCCTTTTGACCGCCCACCCCGCACAGGAAATTTGAGGTGGCTTGATTAAGGCAGTTAATGCCGTGCCATCTGCATGGTTACAAGTAGTTTCTTATTTCTTTTTTTTTAACTTCTATTTTCTTTTTACCCCACATAATTTTGTAGCCAATAGTGACTTAAAAATCCAGTGTCAATTCATGAAAACGTAAAACAAATTCACACGAGTTGATCCTGAGTGCCACCAGTTAGAGCCAGCCAGGGGGAACCTTTTCTTTTTGTCTAGAGCTTTTTTAACACTTGGCGCCGAGGTATGGTCCCAGAGTGGTGAGGATCACTGTCTGAGCATGCGCTGCAATGCAAAAGTGTTTAATTATGTACTTATGTATAGCGTTTGAGGTTTTTTTATTTTTTTTTATTTTATTTTTTAAAATTCCTCCCAGTATTTATTGTTTTAATTGGATTGCGTCCGGTCCTCTCTTTTTATTTTCCTCGTGTAAAAGCCAGATGATATTACAGATTTAGTGCAATAATTTTATCGGTGTGAGAACGTGGTGATGAACACTGTGTGTCAGAGTGAGACTACAATGGAGATTAAGATATCAATAGCAACTCAGCTCTTGGCTTTTTGCTCAGGGCATTCAGAACGAAAGGAAAGCAAATTGAAGGTGAAGCGGGGGAGTGTGAAATGCACTTTTATAGTTGGATGTAGAGCTGGGTGATATGTTAGAGATTTAAGGGCCGTTTTCATGATGCGCTGATAAATCAGAATACACAAAATAATAGTTTTTTTTTTAAATTACAATTAGAAACAATGATTATTCAACATTCCTCAAATAGCTGCATCAAACGTAATTAACAGGACAAATTCTGCTCCCTTTGTAATCATGTGCAGTAAATCAGGGATTTTAAGTGAATTCTAAATCCTTGATATCCTCGAAAAAGAAAATCAAGACCTATTTTTATCATGATCAGTATCGATATATTGCCCAGCTATAGATATGTGTAAGAATCTAGTTTTTCTGCGCAGATGAATTTGTTTATTCTTTTGCAGATTTAAGGGTTAAATATCAAGTGCCTGGTGGTGTGAGATTTTACTGGTGGATTAATGGGGTTGCAAGAGTGTGGCGTTCAAGATGCTTTTAAGAAAGCCGTGGAAGAATTTCACTAATCAGTATTGTGTGGCCTTTTCGGATTTCCAAGCGCAAGTGCTTTCAGGGAACGAAATATATTTATAAGAAACCTCGTACAGTCATCTGCCACTGATCTGTAACGATCGAGCTGCTATTGTACGAGTTCCTTTTGGGTGAGACCTGGAAGTGCTTATGTAATGACGAGAGGAGCGAGAGGTGATGCAGGTCGTGTTCCTGCTTGCTTACTGAATGCCACTAGAGGGCAGCATGGACCCATCGCTCCTCTGTCGGTAACTCTGAATCATGCGTTTTATTGAAGGAGGGAACGAACCTGCACTAATCGAAGCTGAATTAAGCTTGGTGCTAAGAGGTGTGCCGTTTATGGTGCACCCTATAGAGATATTGGCATTTGACTTGAGTAGGAAAGTGTGGAGTACGCAAACGGTGCTGGCTACATATCTCTTTCATTCAGATTGTGTTTAACTTTTGGAGCTCAGATAAGTTGCTTTTGATGATTTTAAGTGAAACACCGACTTTATACCTTCACTAATGCTACTCGTATTGCTCTTAGCTGTAATGATATTCTGTAATTAGTTAATAAATGCAATAGTGAGAAGTTTCACAGGTCAGAAAGAGCTTAAAAAGATGCCTGATTTGGTTTTTAGCACTAAAGCGCTGAGCAAAAGTTCAGTGACGGTTCAGAGTTTAGCAAAAATCTCGTAAATTTTACATTGGTCCAAGTCTGTTGCAAATTTTCACCGCAGGATGGAGGTGGTTGTTCAGTTGTGTCCACGAAGGGATGTAAAGATGCACAAATTTTACAATAGAAAAGCTATTTTATTGATGTTTTTATTTGGCAGTCTGAACAAATAGCATAAGCACAAACTGTGATTTAGGCTCTACTTATAGAATCTGTATCTTCATTTACTGCCCCATACACTCTTAGAGCACTTTTGAACCAAACATATTAGAAACACTATGCTCATGCTGTAGTTCCTCCCTTTGAAACGACACGGGGGGGGGGGGGGGGGGGGGGGGGGGGGGGGGGGGGGGGGGGGGGGGGGGGGGGGGGGGGGGGGGGGGGGGGGGGGGGGGGGGGGGGGGGGGGGGGGGGTATATATATATATATATATATATGTGTGTATGTGTATATATATATATATATATATACAAGTAGGCATTCAGGTTTTTATATGTATTATTTTGCTAGTTGTGGTGTTAAGCTTACAGTCTAAACAAAACTCTGTGAAAGCCACAGATTCGGCCACATGTTGAATCTGTATCCAATATATCTTACAGAATTTATTTAATTTATTTATTATTTTACCCAAATATCGAATTATATAATTTGGTCAGTTCTTTCATATTGTGTCCTGTGATATTTGTGTATTTTTACACCCATGTTATCTTTATCTTCATCATAATTCTGCTGTACAAGATGATCTAAGCCAATGTAAAGAGCAGGAATGGCAACTGTTTACAAGGCCCTAGACAATACATCAAGGCAGTGTGTTTTTGCAGCAACAGCAGTGTTAATGCAAGTATATTTCTGTTGCTGACCTGAGTTCAACTCAGGCAGGGTGCCCTCCAGTCTTTCTGGTCATTGGCTGGTTTTGATTGCTAAGAGGATTGTATTGGTGCAACAGAGACCTCTAGTTGCTGTCAAAGGCACCAGCACTGTGTCTGGTGGGGCGGGATAATGTGGGAATCGAAGATGCTGGTGCTGTATGTGTAAGATTGAAAGCACGTGACAGCTGTGACTCTCTTTGAACAGGAGTAAGAACACACATAACCTGGTCCAATTAAGAGGAAAATCCCAGAAACATGGTTCCATTCTGTTATTTACGCATAATTACCCTTAAGAGGACTGAGGACATTTTTTGCACAATTCTTAGTCAGTTAGAAAAACAGAGCTGCCAAATCCTCAGAACATAATGTGTAGCAGTTGCAGAAATGTAGTACTGTGCAGAGCAGCAGCTGGAGCCAGTTTAAGTGTGAACTGCTCAAATCCGGAGTCCTTAGAAAGTGCCTTTCCTCATGATGGTGCTGAAGAACTGGAACCTAAAATGACAGATCAAACAGTCGAGCGATGCACATTGCACATGCTTTCGTCCATTGGACATTTAGAGCGATGCTCAGCGTTTCTGCCAAGTATACGAGTTTTAGTTGAATTCATGGTCTGTCGGGATCAGCTGGAAAACTAAGAAAGGGGCATTGGGGGCGCAGCCTGACCCTTTTAAAGAAAGCTTAGCACTTTAAATACAGTAGCTTTCTGATTGTAAGGCCTTTACAGATTATATTTGGGGCAATTCGTACGAAGGCAGGCAGGTTGTCCTAGTGTTTGAATATGGGGGATGAATTGATTATGTCTTTGGTTATTGACTGCTGGCAGCTTGAGACGCATTGTGATCCGGTTTCGCCACAGCGCTGGGCCCGCACTTATGATATTCTGACATCAGACATTTCTTCTGAAACTCAGTAGATGGTTTTCCCCGTTACCGCAAATGCGACTTTCTTTACCTACATACAAGGGTTCTGGGGTGATGAGCCTTCAGGCACAGGCTGCTCACTCGGGTGCCGGTCGAGTGCCTAAGAGGAATTACCTCTTAGTAGAGATCTGTAAACATTGCACCTCACCTTGGTATGCTGCAAATGTTGCTTTGAGTATAGTATCAGTGCTAGATTAAACGCCAATAATCCTGAACTATTCTAACTTTAAACTAATTGTACATTTTTTTTAACACTCGTGTTTTGTTTATTGAGCCAACCTCTTTTGTCTTATTTAAATGGTTCTTTTAATATATTGAATATATGAAGATATATATCTGACATTTTATGGTGTATTTATTTAGTGTGCTATAGAGTGGTGTGGCTGTGCACTAAGCCGCATCACGGAGGGGGCAACGACAGGGGCCGCACGCGGACGAGAGCTCTATAGGTTTAGTCCTAAGAGCTGAATTTTTTTTTTCTCCTCTTCTTATTTTCAGACAAACTCAGGTGGCTGTCTGAGTTTTCTCACATTGTTATTGTGGATGTGTCTGTTTTCAGTATCCTTGTGTTCCAATCTAAAACGAGTTGCCTCCGGGGGAGTTTTGAGTTTTGCTCTGGTGCTGCGGGGGGAAGCTGATGTGGTTTTTAATTCTTTTTTTTGTCGTAGTTGTTGCTTTGGATGTTCTCAGTCACACCCCATTGGATAATACTGAATATTAATTTGGTGAAGCTTCTCTTCAGCTCATAGTTAGGATCTCTACCTAAAAAACAGATTAAGGCACCCTGTTTAAAAATAAAAGATGATGAACAGTAAATGTGATGATTTGAATATACAGTACTGTGAAACAAATCTTAGAAACTAATAATCACAGCATGGCTTTTGTTTTAGCTGATAAAACAAACACTTTGTTGAAATTGATATAAATATAAATACCATGAAAGCAATAATTCCACAAAGTAAATGAAATTAGTGAGAGATGAGTCCAGAATCCAGCCGTTGCAGCAACTGATATAAAATCCACCACCAGCTCGCACGTCCTAACATAACGAAGCACTGATTCGCTAAAACTGCTTCCATACTATTGGGCTTCCATGGACTCTTTGGTTAAATGGACAGATTATCTCTCACTCTGAATCAGTGCTTTGTGTATCTAGTCAATTTTTTTTCTCAGCAGAGAAATCCTCACCACTTCAATAAACAATGTGTAATTAGAGTCTAATCAGGAGCCTAAAACTTCTGCACTGTACTGTATATCCAAAATAAAGTTGTTGCGGATTTGAGATCTGACCCTCTTCAGGAGTGCTGCTTTCTTTAGGTTCAGATCCTTCCGGTATGTAAATTCAGGGTCGCCCTGGTTACGTTCCATTGACCTACTTATTTCTTTTATCTTTACAGCAGACAGGTTTAAAATCTGCAGTGAATATTGTAATTTAGTAAATAAGGGAGAACAACTAATATCAATTCCGCTTTGATAAAGTATAGCAGAATGGATAAACCATTTATTACAAAACAAATTAAGCAAACAGGTTTAATTTCCAACCTTGAAGCAGCTTAATAGTTCATATATATATATATATATATATATATATATATATATATATATATATATATATATATATATATATATATATATATATATATATATATATACCAAGCTGCCAGTGTTAAGCTCCAAAGCAATTTATAATACACAGTTACTCCAAAAAAAATGTAATTGGCATTTGCACAAAGCCTTATACATGCTTTTGATGGTCTGAATCCAAGGTGTAACCTGAAACACAACCGTGAACAGGACGCCAGAAACTGCCACACACCTTGTGCATCTCGGCAACTTTTATTTGAGCGGAACGCATCCACAGTAACAATGCCAACGTGTAATCAGTAACGCAGTGTTTCAGAACTTTTAGGAAGCTCCTGAGTCCACCCTGAGTACTGCTTAAAGCTGTAGGAAAGGGAGCCACACAGACTTTGCGCCTACAGTTAAACATAAAAAAAAAAGCTGACGTGTTTCAAATTCAGAGCTGCTAAACTCCCAGCCATCCACGTTCCCCTGGCGTCGGCGGGAGTTCACGTCGTCTTTGTGCCAGAGCCATTTAATAAAAGAGAGGAGGAATGAGAGTCCTACTCAGACACACAAGCCTCAGCCTTAACCGTCGTCGGGTTTCGATTGGTCTGTCTATTAAATGCCTTAGTTGTACAGCGCAGTTAAAGCCTGCTTGCATCATATTGTTTATGACGATAGAAACCACTAACTGTGCAAATCTCTACGTTTGAGTGTGTGCTATTTGTTATCAAACAACTGAGGAAAGTCCATACACATTCGGGGTGGGGCAGAGGTGTTTTTGATGAGTTCAACCTCAACGCACACATACAAGTGTTCCTGAGTTTGTAGACTGTTTACAAGCAATTGTTTACTGAACATGTTTAGCTGCAGCATTCCAAATGAGGACTGTTCATGCTCCCCAGACCTCCAGTCAGCAGAACCAGGGGTCCCTCCAAAGTCCCCGTCCTATATTTACTGTAAATTTTCTTCAAGTCACAGCCGGACCCTGAAGTCCGTAACATTTTGCAGAGAAGTTATTCTATATTGAACCAAAGTACACACTCATAGCGAAGTGTCCTTCAGGACGAGGGTCTCACATGAGGATGTTTCACACGAATGTTTCATGTCCTGGAGCTTCATGGCTCTGCTCCCACGCCTTTACTGTGTTCCTCTTCCTCTCTCCGTGTCTCGCAAATTCATCTCTGTACCAAGGGGTCGTTTATTTTAGCTTTTAGGTCTTAATTGTGTAAGTTTTGTAACTCTCTAAAGGCCTTTTAGTGTTGCTTTGCCTTAGTTTGAAGTGTTTATCTTTCACTACTAATTGCAATAAAAAGCTTTGCTTTCCAGATGTGTACAAGATGTGCTTTTATTTATTGCTCATAGATTTTAAACGAAGATCTTTAATGTTAGAAATAACTGGCTTCAGTCAGTTTCACCACAAAAGGGTTAATGTTTTTGATTCTAAAAGCATATTGTTTTTAATTCTCCAATTTTACCACAAAAACAAGTAAGAAGCAGGTAATAAAAATGCCCATGCCCATGCCCATCCAGGGGAGAACATTTCGGGTGCTGGGCAGATAGACCCAGGACAGGACGCCAATTTATCGCTGGGCACACACTCACTCACACGGACACACTCTATATGGGGCAATTTGGAGAACTCAATTGACTTGATCCATGTTTTTGGACTGTGGGAGGAAACCGGAGAACCCGGAGGAAACCCACACGGACACGGGGAGAACATGGAAACTCCACCCAGATGGGGATCTGAACCGGGAATCGCTAGTGCTAAGAGAACATGCTAAACCACTTAGTCACAGTGCCGCCCTCATTCATCCATTATCTTCCGCTTTATCCTCTAATAGGGTTGAGGGGGGGTGAACGTCTCGGGCACCAACCTATAGCTGGGCACACACTCACTCACACAGACATGCACACACACACACACAATGGGGCAATTTTCATTCTATTAGGGTCGCGGTTCCCCATGCCCATCCAGGGGAGAACGTCTCAGGCGCCGGGCGGATACACCCAGGACAGGGCGCCAATCCACCGCTGGGCACACACTCACTCACACAGACAGACTCAATATGGGGCAATTTTGAGAATTCAGTTGACTTGATCCATGTTTTTGGACTGTGGGAAGAAACCGGAGAACCCGGAGGACACCCATGCAGACACTGGGAGAACATGGAAACTCCACCCAGATGGGGATTCGAACCGGGAATCCCTAGTGCTGAAAGGAGAACATGCTAACCACTAAGCCACCGTGCCACCCACAATAAAAATTATTCATTCATTATCTTCCGCTTATCCTCTATTAGGGTCGCGGTGGGGTTCCCCATGCCCATCCAGGGGAGAACGTCTCGGGCGCTGGGCAGACAGACCCAGGACAGGGCGCCAATCCATCGCTGGGCTCACACTCACTCACACAGACACTCTCTATAGGGGCTATTTTTTTTTTGAGAATTCAATTAACTTGTTCCATGTTTTTGGACTGTGGGAGGAAACCTGGGAACCCAGAGGAAACCCATGCAGACACGGGGAGAACATGGAAACTCCACCCAGATGGGGATTCGAACCGGGAATCCCTAGTGCTGAAAGGAGAACATGCTAAACCACTAAGCCAGCGTGCCACCCACAATAAAAATAATATCAAATAATTAAAAAAATAATAAATAAGTAAAATAAAAACTATCAGAAGGAGCTATTGGTCCCTGGGCTTCTTCATTTGGTCCTCTTTGCCCCGTTTGGACTCCCCTGCAGTAGACCTCTGTCGGGATGTTTCGGGTTTTTGACGGAAACGCACGAAGCCTTACTTCTACCCTAAAAACGTGACACTGACGTCATCACGCCAACGGACACACCTGCACATAACAGCCGGCGGTAAAACGATGGCGTGCGTTTGAACTGAGACTCAACACTGAGCTGCAGCTTTATCGCGCTTTAATTTCGACTTGAGGTTCGTTATAAAGACGCAGTGGAAATTCCGGACAGCTTCTACTTCAGCAGGTTTGTGAAAATATATACTAATTGTTTCTAATGTCTGTGTTAAATTACGGTGTATTTTTTAGTATTCCAAACGGAGTTATTAACAAACAGAATCATAATCCCAACAAATTAATCCCTGTTTTTAAAAACGATAATTATCAAAAAAGTTTTCAGGTACATGAGTAATAAATGAAATACGACTGTCAAATTATTTCTAAATATTTAAAAAATAGATTTTCGCTTGAACATCGTCCAGCAATCATTCATTCATTATCTTCCACTTTATCCTCTATTAGGGTCGCGGTGGGGTTCCCCATGCCCATCCAGGGGAGAACGTTTCGGGCGCTGGGCAGATAGACCCAGGACAGGACGCCAATCTATCATTCACACATTCACACACACACATAGACACGCACACAAACACACTCTATATGGGGCAATTTGAAGAACTTGATCCTAGTTTTTGGACTGTGGGAGGAAACCGGAGAACCTGGAGGAAACCCACACGGACACGGGGAGAACATGGAAACTCCACCCAGATGGGGATTCGAACCGGGAATCCCTAGCGCTGAGAGAACGCGCTGACCACTAAGCCACTGTGCCGCCACTTGTTTTTTAAATTAAATTAAATTGTATTTTTGTGTTTATTTAAATGCTCCCTTATTGACTACAAGTTTGTATGACAGTAAACATTGTACCTGTAGTGTTTAAAATAACCTTATATATTAAGCTGTGGTAGCTCAGTGGTTAGGGTGATGCCTAGCAATCTTAAGGTTGGAGGTTCAAATCCCAAATCCACCAAAGCTGTCAATGTGGGTCCATGAGCAAGGCCCTTAACCCTTTTTGTGCCAGGGTTGCTGTACAGTAAACCATGTGTTCTGACCCAAACTAAGTTGGGGTACTTGTCACTTTGCATAAACGTGTCTGTTCATGTCATGTATCTGAAACGCCTCTCTGACCCAAATATACTTTTTATTTATAAATAATGAGGATGATTTTAAACTGCTGTTTTTTTAATGACCTGCTTACTGACTCTGACTCAGGTCACATATCAGTGTTTGGTTGCAGCTTTGCTTTCACAATACATTATATAAAGTTGTTCTTGTGGTTATTTGTACAAATCTACATTTCACTCTACTGTTTGTCAAAGAGTAAAACTATAAAAGACTTGTTTTTTTTGCCGACAGCAAGTGAAGGTCATCTGGTTCAAAATAAGTCTCAATTAATAATATTGATGGGGGATGTTTAATCACCATTCCTGAGCTTAAGGTGGATTCCATTAATGTTATTATTTAAAAAAACAGGTTTAAAAGAAATACAATGAAATAAGACATTTTAAGACTTATTTTATTTACTTTGATACAGTTACAGTAGCCTTTTCCTCACAATACACGTAATCAGTAATTTCATTACACCAATACAACATGGTAACATTCAGAATGGTAACAGTTACAGCAATGCATGTAAGTAGACACAAAGACAAACGCTGCATTAAACAAAACCACCTCAGAGTAGGACTTTTATAAAGGAAAACGACTAAAACTCACACAGACCGCTACACAGACGAACTCGCCTTGTAGAGGGTGGGATGCTAGAGCTTTTTGTTGTGACTAGAGCTAGAACAATAAGTGCATGTAAAAGAGGGGACAGTGCTCTAGGCTCATTGGGACATTTACTCCTTGGAATGCATGTACAGTAGGAGGTCAGCAACACGGTGGCTGTAGCCAAACTCATTATCATACCTGTAAAAAGAAGAAAAAGTAAGCGTTAGGAAATTGATGCACCAGCGGTTACGGTGTATTGCTATCAAGTTTGTGGGTTCAAATCCCAAGGCTGCTGTACGGTGACCCCTGTGTTCTGACCCCAACCAAATTGGAATAATTAAGTCTCTTTGAATAAATTAATGTAAAAGTTTTAACACACAGCTTTGCATTAAACACTGATGCACCACCTGGTGAATGTTGGCACTGCAATTAAAACAGTCTTTTTTTTTTCAAACAAGTTTTTTGTGTTTGCTGTAAAAACATATTGTCCAAATACCAGCTAAGGTCAGAATTAAAGACAACATTGTAAACTTACCAGGAAATCAGCTTGACAAAGTTGTCATTGAGAGAGATGCCAGCACCGGCATCAAAGATGGAGGAATGAGTGTCACCAACGAAGTCGGAGGACACAACCTTAAACACACACACGGCTCTTAGCAACAGAACTGCTTATTTATTAACTCTGTTTTATTTGTGTTTATTTAAGTAAGTGCTGTCCATATTAATTTGTTGAAATTAATTAATTACTTAAATATATAATGTGCAGATAAGAATGAATGCAGCTTTAATTTTGTTTCTTCTGTATTAAAGCACTTTTATACATAATTAGCAACATTACATCATCTTGCTGTTGTTATGAGGTCATAAATAACCAAATGCAGTGACATTGTACCACTTACCGAGTCCTCGGTGTATCCCAGAATTCCCTTTAGGGAACCGTGAGCGGCTTTCTTGACAGCTGACTTGATGTCAGCGTAGCTGGCAGGGGTGGTAAGTCGGCAGGTGAGGTCCACCACTGACACGTCAGCAACGGGAACACGGAAAGCCATGCCGGTCAGCTTTCTGCAGCACGAGATGGAAAACCCTTATTTTTTATTTCTTGCGTATAAACAGCAGCAAACATTCTTAACTGAATCTGTAGTGCTGACCCGTTGAGCTCGGGAATGACTTTGCCAACAGCCTTGGCGGCCCCTGTGGAGGCAGGAATGATGTTCTGGTGGGCACCACGGCCATCGCGCCAAGCCTTGGCAGATGGACCGTCTACTGTCTTCTGGGTGGCAGTGTAAGCATGAACTGTTGTCTGTGATGGAGAGAAATAATTAAACCTTTTAAGCAGTGTAAGGGTGGAGGTGCCAATGAGGCCCTTTACTTCTACCTTATTTAATGTATGTCATTAGGTTTGTTATGTCATGAAGATTAACAATATTAAAAAAAATACTGTCTGGACAGAATTATAGAACACTTACTTATTAAATGCAAGTGTTTTGTTCACTTTTTATAAAAAAAATAAAATAAAATAAAAAGTCCAGCCAGGCATTTTGTAAATTTAAGGTGCATAAAGTCAAGATTGAGTGAGTTTAGTTTAGATAATCCGATACGGAACCCTGACCTGAATCCAATCCAATACAATGGGAAGAACTAAAACAGATTGTGAGCCAGAACCCCTCCTCTAACATCAGTATGTACCCTCACTGATGTTTTTGTTTGAATGGCAAACAGTCCACTATATAGTGCATGGTGTGTATAAAAATCTGGAGCTTGATCAACTTATCTATTAACATTAAAGCAATATTAAGCAGATTTTATTCCATAACCAAACCAAATACCAGAAGTTCTGTAAACACTTACCATCAGCGCCTCCTCGATACCGAAGCTGTCATGGATGACTTTGGCCAGAGGAGCCAGGCAGTTAGTCGTGCAGGATGCATTGCTGTCATGTATATGACAAGGCACTCATGTTATTGTTTTAGTTTATTATGAGATTTAAAACATTAGTCGTTCCTTTCAAACTTGTGATGTTGAAATGAGTTATATTTGGAATCACTGAATCATGCATCAGTGTTATTAAAGCGATCTCACCTGACGATGGTCATGCTGGAGGGATCGTACTTGTCCTCATTCACTCCCATCACAAACATGGGGGCATCAGGGGAGGGAGCAGAGACCACCACACGCTTGGCACCCCCTTGCAGATGAGACTTTATGGAACAAACACACAGTCATGAAGTTAAATATAGTTTGAGGAATAAACTTAGACCCATTAGAGCTTTTGATTGGAAAACCTACAGAGGCCTTTTCGATGCTCAAGAAAACTCCAGTAGACTCAACAACGTACAAAGCACCAGCGTTGCCCCATGGGATTTCAGCAGGCTTCATACTGAGAGGAAATAATGAGAAAAAAGAGAAATATGTAACTGCTATACAGTTGCTATACAGTGATGAGTGAATCATTAGAATCTCTGTAAGCAGTAATACAAAAAATCTGAATATCTGTTTAGTTTAGAAGTTAAATTCATTCATTCATTATCTTCCGCTTATCCTCTATTAGGGTCGCGGTGAGGTTCCCCATGCCCATCCAGGGGAGAACGTCTCGGGCGCTGGGCAGATAGACCCAGGACAGGGCGCCAATCCGTCGCTGGGCACACACTCACTCACACAGACACACACTATAGGGGGCAATTTTGAGAATTCAATTAACTTGTTCCATGTTTTTGGACTGTGGGAGGAAACCGGAGAACCCGGAGGAAACCCACGCAGACACGGGGAGAACACGGAAACTCCACCCAGATGGGGATTCGAACCGGGAATCCCTAGAGCTGAGAGGCGAACGTGCTAACCACTAAGCCACCGTGCCTACTAAAAGTTAAATAATAGACAAAATATTAAGACTTTAGCTCCAATATAAACTTTACACAGAAGAGCATTTGAACCCACCTCCAAATCACTGAACTCAGGAACAATTTAGTAACCAGGACACAATCTTTAATAATTCTTAGAATCAGAGGTGTTTCCTTCATTTCCATGGCTTTAAGTGTATTAAATGTTTTCGGTCATGTATTACATAAGATCTTTTTTTTTTTTTCGCTGTCTGTGTTATTGTAAGGTAACTGCACATGTGCCAGATCACTAAGTCCTGTAACAACACCTAGGGATTAATACAGCTGAGTAAGCAGTTCATTTAGTCAAAGGAATCTGGTAACCACATGAAGTTTATTCGTGGTGTGCATGGATTCATGTAGGATTTACTTACTTATGCCTTTGTGATTGTGCATGAATAAGTCTATAACGTGCAACAGCACCATCCTCATACCCGCCGCCTTTAAACTGTGCATGTGAAGATTTTAGTTTTCTCCAGTAGAGGGCTGCATGTACTTGCACACAGTATTGGCTTATACACATTTTATATGCCACAGAGTGTTTATTACATGTGATTTTATTAGAGTCCAAAATCTTTTAACACTCCTAGTTAACATTAGTATTTGTTCTTAATATTTTTTTATTTATTGCAGGCATGCCACATGCTTTAGTGCCCAAAACTTACGACTGGAAAACAGAGATGGCTTGGCCGTCCACAATGAGCTTGCCATCCTCTTGGCGGACCTCTCCCTTGTAACGTCCGTGGGTAGAGTCATACTTGAACATGTAGACCTAGCAAAATAAACAGAGATTATACTTAGATGAAAACCTATTTTTTTGTTAGTGGACACTGAAGTAATCAATTAAACTAATTTCCAGCTTGTGCAGACAATTAATTAGAATCAATTTTGGCTGCAGTGCGTACTTCATTATTATAATTAATTCATGCCTCTTCGTGCTCTTCTGCCTCACATGATTGGGTCAGTTTATTACATTTAACCCAAAGTCATATGCATGTTACAGAGCAATTCTGTGTTGCATTAGAACAGTTTATTAGGTTAAATTGTATCCCATGAAAAATAAAACTGCACAAATCCCAAATAAGACTTTTTTGAGCTGCGAACCAAATGAGAACCCTCAATGAAAAGCTGTGTATGATTTTTCTTTACTAGCATGTTGACCCTACTTCGCCTTTGAACTCACCATGTACTGCAGGTCGATAAATGGGTCGTTGATGGCTGTGACTTTAATTCCTTTTTGTAGGCAGGCCCTGAGGACCAGGCGGCCAATGCGGCCAAATCTGACGATAAAGAGAGACAAGTTTTTTTAAACTGAGAGGTCTTGTGGACTAAACACAGCAGTGACATGGGTTATATAGTGTTATGACATTATAACAATACATTAGGGGATAATTAATTCCTGACTTCCACAGCTAATAGGCCATATCGGCTGAACCATGTCTAATAGGATAAATATCTCATAATGTAATATTCACATTTTATACCCTTTAAATACAGCATTGTTTGTTTTTGTGTTTTAATGTTAAGAACAAACCCACAACGTAATGTTGACACCCGCATACCTTTAAAATGTAATGGCATATTTTATTGCTGTGTGAGTACAGATAATACAGACATGCTGCTTTATTAAACACAATTTATGTACGTGGCTGAACAGTAGAACTGCACCTTACCCATTGATTCCAACGCAAAGGTCCGACATAATGACTGTTAAGATGGGTTGTGGTTTAGATTCTGCAGAAACAAACACCACATTAATCAAACTAAATTTTACACAATTCAGCTTTTATACATATAAAATATCAAACACCACCCTACTCAGCTAGTATAAATGTTGTAAATGGATTGACTGTAGGAGGTGGTGTTTACACTGTATTGCAGGACTTATTGTTCTGCATTTCATTAACATGCTGTGCAGGAACCCCGGCTAACTAAAGTTCTCTGGCTTTAAGTCAGTTCTATTGTGCTGATTTCAGACAAACAACCAAAACCTTACATGCGAGGGCAGCATGAATCCACAAGGTGGAGCAAGTTTAGCACTTGTATTAAGTATTTCTAGCATGCACGCTGATTACCAGACCGACCTCAGATCTCACACTGCTGATATAAAGCAAGTTACTGCATGTTTAATACCTTTACAAGAGCTTAGCAGTATGAACCACCACGCCCCACACATGAACCACAATAGGCTATAGTCTAGGCTTATGCAAACCAAATCAACTGTTGGGACGAAGTAAGAGAAGTCTCTCATATAACCTTATATGGTTTATTTAGACTGAACGAAAACTGTGTTGTGGGAAGAGCATAGGAAGTAGGCAGAGCTTAAATTGGAGAGCATAAAGTTAGTGTCTGTTTATGGGGCATTTTAAATAGAATGTAATGACTACTCATTTTAGCAAAATGTCAATGAGGTTGAGGGTGATATTTGAAAACAACACGTGTTTACTGCACATCTCTCATAGGCCTAGAATCTTCTGCATAGGCCCATTATTTACTTTTACATGACACCATGACCTCTAGATGATATTGAAATACAAACCGTATTATAATGTAATTACAACTTGTTATAGCCAGGCTACAAAAAGTATGAATTACTGCAGACAATCTCTGTCTGTAATACAATCATCTCCACAGATATTGAAAACAATCTATAAAAACAATAATAACTGTCTGTTAAAGCTGGCCTGTTTGTTCTGAGAACCCTTTTAGTAAAACTGGCCTAACCGAAGACACGGTCCTAATCTTCTAAGCTGATGAACCACTGTATGAGTGGAATCAAGTTTACAGGCATAGGTGGATAATCCTAATCTCTACCATCCTCCAACATGTGCACTCAAACCAGGCAACAGAACCTACTGTGGTTGAAATGTGTTTTTTTATGGAAGTGATTTAGGGTATTGCATTAGCAATTAAGGTCAGGATTTCTGTTTTAAATAACTGTACAAATTTTGCAATTAGAACTGATCTAATGTCCTAACATCTGCTGCAATAAAGGGCTTCTATAATGGGAGGGACCAAGCACATGAGGGTTGGCAAGGTCACAAATTGTGGTGGGAACATGAATAATGTTCAGCAATGCAGTTTCCCTTACTTTTCCTTCCTAGCTTTATCCACAGACACGTGTTGTGCAATATGTACCTTTCTGATATGACAAAATCTGCAGCAGTTTCTTAAATTCCTTTTATTAGAAAAGTAAATCAAACACCATAATGGATGAGAAGATTTCTAATGAATAACTTGGAGTACAATGGAAATTATCACTGTGACTTGAGTGTATGTATGTGTGTGTGTGTGTGTGTATATATATATATATATATATATTTTTTTTTTTTTTTCCCCCTAAATTTTGCTATAATTATAATTAAACTGATCTAAGTTGCCCTTGGCAGTAATGGCACAGTGCCAGTCGAACTTAGACAAGCCCACTTCTGCAAAACCCTTGCTTCCTCTCCCTGAACACACTTCTAAACAGAGGATAAAGGCTTAACTGGGACAGTCTACCTAAGGACATTCCTTTGTGCCGAAAATATGCTTCACAATGGCACTGTTAGCAGAATAGGTGAAAGCCTAGCAAGATTAATCAGCGTATGGTCTGATGGTCAGGAGAAAATGTGTGCGATGTTGCTTTGTTCAGCATTTTAATGAATGGAAGTCAAAAAGTTTACGAGTTTGTTAGAAGAACAGGTTGGCACAACTTTTAGTGGTTGGAAGCCATTTTAAGGAAGTGCTGTGTCATTCTGTGGACATTCAAATAGAGGAGATATGGTCTTTATATATCAACATCTGTTTAATGGCTTATGGCTTATAACATTCAGTGTAGTCAGTGTGTTATTTATGGGTATTGGTCCAAAGTGTACCAGTGTGCAGTCATTATTAAATGCCACACAAAGCAGGATGTGTCACTGTACACCCACAGTGTCCATTTTCATTCTTTCCATACTGCTCCTTTATAATCTTCCTCCAGTCCATCTGAGTATTTGTTTTTATCAGCTACTTCAGGAAAGGGGCTTATAAAACCAAGTGGCACATACTAATTTTTATGACCAACAAATTTAGAAAATTTCCCCCCTATGGAATTACACAGAATGGAAATTTCAGACCCCAAGGACAGAAACAACCCAGATCGATTCATTATTGATCATCATCCTGTCTAAAACAGCAGCAGCTTTCAGTCCATACTGTGTGTGTGTGGGTATATATATATATATACACACAACACAAATTCTGCATGCTTTTGTTTCTAGTTCTAAATAATTGCGCATCATCAATAATCAAGTAAAACTAAATAAGCTGCAGCTGTAGCAGACAGGGGGAGAGTGTTGTTCTTTAAAATTATTGCAGTAAATATGTCCTTGTCTGTGTGGCCCTTTCCATGTTATTAATTATTTAAAAAACGTTATGAGCCAAAACACAGGTTTACTGTGACAGGATAGTATGATTCTTTGTAAAAAATAGTACTATTTCTGTTGCATAGCATATCTAGAGCTGCTGCAGATGTCCTGCAGTGGGCTCAACAGAGGGATAGAGAATAAGGACACCTTCATGTGATCGGTCTGCAGTGCTGCGTCATCTTGCAGGCCACACCCACAGGCCAGTGCTCTGAATTTATTAGTAAATGTACGTGTTAACTGACTAAACAAATATAATCACACTATATATACTCACAAACCATGGTGTTAAACCAGCTCTGCATGTAATGCTTTATAACCAACTGTCTTGGGTATGACCTTATTACTAACAATACATTCAGATTTACAATGCAACACTTATTTTTGATGAGACATATAGATACATCGCTTACCCACACTCACTGTGTGTTTAATTAGACATCAAACTTAATCAGTAGTCACTGGTCATAGTGTTAACTTATGTAAAGCTGGTATAAACGTAGTATGATTTAAATCATACAGTATATATTTTCGTTAAACAATAAATGAATTGAAAATGAAGCAATTTCTAAAAGAAGGCCTCGAACCCGGGGGTGGGGGGTGAAGAGGGGGGGAGCGGATCTGACTCACCGGGTTTCTTTCTGCTTCAGCATCATGACACTGTGATACCTGACTTTTAGCACGTACACCCTGACGTCTCTTTAAATAACATATTTAACATGTTGAGCTTCTAAAAAGCTTAATTCGACAAAACGCAAAAGCATCACAACCTAAAGCAAATCCGACAGATGTATAGACGTCATCAGATGCACGCAAATTAGACATGTATTACGACATTATAGTGCAAAATGCATCACGTGTATTATGTTAAAATATTTATTTTTTGCAATGAGAGAACGCGTGAGGGTGAATTTGTTGTGGAAACGTTTGATAAACGTAGATCATCTGCCCTTGACGCTGGACACGACCTTCCGGGATGGCAGCGGCCTGCACGCGCGCAAGTCCCGAAACCTTCAGAGTCGACTCTATACAAAGATCGCGATGTTACGAAACACGAATGTATTCTATTCAAGCTGCAATAGTCAAATCCCGTGTTAATCTGATCTACGGTCGAACGTAAATAAATAGACCCAGAAAACTTTACGATAACACCAGAAACAAATCATCACTGCGAAAACGATTCAATTCATTCGACTCTCCTACACTAACGCTGAGAGTCACATCTTTTAAGAGTCGATTCTTTGACTTGCCACGCCGATGCGCATTCCAACACGAAGATGGATCAATAAAACATATTTAAATAAAATAAAAGATGGATAAATAAAACATGTTTTTAATACGAAGGTTGGGGTTTAAATCGTTTTTAAGGGGTTGATCGGAGAACCGCCCGCGTTCGTGAGGGGGGAAAAAAGTAGGCAGACCTGTCATGGCTGCTCGGAGTGATGTAGAGTGTTAACGAAAAACTGAGATCAAACGTTGTGTTCATTAATAACCGACGCGTTATAAACGTGTTATTCGAACTTTATTGGCATATATTTTGTGAGAGAATGTTGGGATTCTGGAGAACGAAATGACGCCACGCGTGTTCATTCCACGTTCCACTCCGAGCACGTAGACGCGTTTCAACATTTACGAACTAAATTAAGTAATACATTTTTTTGTATTATGGTTTTTAGTGCGCGTTAAAATGCCGGTATTTGTTCAAAAGAACGCGGACGCCTAACGACGTGTGTTCTTTCATTCATCCATTCATTCGTTCTGACGTCAGCGAACTTCAAAATCAACTCGTGTATATATATTTTATTATGCATAAGTAATTTAAACCGCAGGCATGCTTATTTTACATTTTAACACGTGTGAGAGCTGCTGGATCTCTAACCCGCTCGGTGATTATATAACCGACTGAAGCTCCGTCCTTGTACCGCGGCCTAAGCGCAGGAAGGACACAGCCTCCTCCTCTGTGCGTTCCAACGTCAACTGCTCTTATAACCGACGAGCCTCCGTCAAAAAGCACAAAGAACGCGAGCGAACGTTAGTAAATAAAAGAGTGAAGCGCGGTGCAGGACGGACAGACAGAAGGACAGACGGACAGACAGAGGGACATAACTCCTACCTCTCGTGATGCTGCAGCCTCTGCGCCTCTTCCGCCTGTGGCCCCCTGTTTATATACTGTGCACGTGGGCCCGGTCTGGTTTCCCCGACGACGTGACGTCACGGCTGGTTAATATCCGTGGACACGAGCGGACAGTCACGGCTGCCATGGAAACCAGATGATGGCCGGCGAAGTTGAAAATGTTGTTCTCCGTCCACATTGATGCCGCATCGTTATGAATTTAAAGCAAATTATACAATAAAGCTATAAGGCCAAAAGCACGTGGGTTCTCCACCTTTACAGGGTTTGGGGTATCCCGCAGGGACCCGAGGAAAGCTAGACTAAGTAATACTGTGGAAAAAAGCGAGCTATACATTTTTACTAAATTTGTTATAGGTAAATGTATGTGTATATACGTACACTTGTATATCAATGGGGCTGAATAAAACCCTTGAATTATCCATCCATCCATTATCTTCCGCTTTATCCTCTATTAGGGTTGTGGGGGGGCGGGAGGGGGGGGGGCGTGCCCATGCCCATGCCCATGCCCATCCAGGGGAGAACGTTTCAGGCGCTACGCAGATACACCCAGGACAGGGTGCCAATCCATTGCTGGGCACACACTCACACAAACACACTCTATATGGGGTAATTTGGAGAATTCAACTGACCTTGATCCATGTTTTTGGACTGTGGGGGTAAACCGAAGAACGTGGAGGAAACCCATGCGGACATGGGGAGAACATGGAAACTCCACCCAAATGGGCATTCGAACCGGGAATCACTAGCGCTGAGAGGAGAACATGCTAACCACTAAGCCACTGTGCCGCCTATTACTAAATTTGTTATTGGAAAATGTATGTGTATATCCATACACTTGTATGTAAATATACAATTGTAGAAATAGAAAATATGATAAATAATAATAAATAACATGCATGTCTATATTCTTAAGCTTATTTAATTGTCAATGGGCCTGAATAAAACACTTTGAATTAAAGAAGTAAAGGGTATGTTGCAGTACTGTTGTTTACATAGTGGAGCTGGTTACTGTGAGGTTGGATGGTAGTTTAAAGATGGTGAGGTGAAGCAGCCGGTGTAGGTTTTATTCTGCAAAGATCTTTTGACCCTCCTCATTTTTTTATATGGTCTCTATAAAATAACAGCCAATCAGGTTTCTGTATAATAACAGGATCAACTAAACGAAAACCCCAACAAAGCTTTATATGTATAATATTAGATTATAATATTAGATCAAATTTTAAACCATGCCACATCATGTGGAAAATGACAGACTGCATCACGTGATTTAGGCAGCCGAAGAGAAACGTGCGCGAGAGAACGCGCCGGTTGTTAGGGTTGCCAGATTGAGTGAAATCAGGTCGCCCTACTAGAGTACAACCCTGCAGGACTCTCAATCTTATATTATGGATTGTCTTATTTTAAAATTAGTGATCACACACGCACATTATTTAGATTATTTTATTGTTTTTGCGTACTAATGAAAAATCTGCCCGCGCCAGCGCCTTAATTTTAAATTTGAATGTGAAAGTGCGCCCTCGCGTGGCCATATAATGTATTTCATTTATAATAAAGAAAGGTTTTGAAATTTTGAACTAATGATTTTAGTTCTGAAACTATTTGTGTTTTATCAACTTTTAATGAATTTTGTGTACTGACACAATTAACAGTTTTTATTCCTCTTGGCGAATTTTATTGTATATTGGTATATGTTTGTGTGTATGTGGGTTGGACTCCTTTGTGATTGTAATTAAGATAAGTAAATTAACATGTGGAAACAATTACACTTATTTAATATTTCTTAAATCTGGGATACAATCAGGCCTCATTATAATGATCTTTATTTTATTGAAATAGTACAAATAAAATAATACACATGCTCAGAAGTTTGAGTTTTACTTGCAACAAGAATCAAATGCGTGAAATCCTTTCAGTAATACAGTTCCTTATCCCACCAACCTGTTGAAAACCACAGAGTGGCCAAAATGTCAGTCTCTATGACATCTTCATGTCAGTTAGTTTATTATTAATCTGAAATTAAAGTTACTTACTGCCTGGGTGTCTTCTCACCCCTAGTTTTCTTATCTCATCATAAACAAATATCAGAATACCAAAAGGCACCGGTACAAACCACCATTGCACCCTATAAAAGGATAGATATTTTTTAAAGATAAAATAAAAGTGTAACAGTTTTTCTAACACAGCATTAATATCACAGCATGAACATTGACCTTCACTATGTAGAAGTCCTAATTATTAGATATTAGTGCATCTATTTGGGAAGTAAAACTATAAAATAGACAATAATTGTGGAAACAAGATGGTGACCGTATGCTATATTATTAACATTTAGCAATTTAATAATTGCTAAGTCTACAAACATTTTAGCAATAGAGTGTAAAATACATAAATTAAAAGAATAAACTTGATTTAAAAATAGAAGTTTCAGGTTACATTACCGAATAGGCATGAAGTTAAAGATGTTTGGCATTCCGGGGCAATAACACAGCAGGTTACCGAGACACAGCTGGAAGACGATCGCAGACACAAGTACTTTGTTTCTGCATAAAAAAAGAACAGAGATGAAACCGTCATTATAAACTTGTAATTTGTAATTAGTAAAAATATAAGTATTAAATGTTTCTGGACCGCAGGCAGGCTTGAGGAACACCCTTACAGAATTAAGTGGAAGATAATGAAATAAAAATATCCTCCTTATACACAGAGTACCAATTTAATACATCGCGACTTCAGAGGTCTATGCGAGGTTTAAGTGGTTTCAATCTGCAACTAAATTTACACATTGAACCTAATGACATTCAACACAATTCTGCTTATATTCCCTTACTAAAATTATCATATTTAATCAGAAATACACTTAATGTATGACTTTAATTGAGGTCACTAACCTGAAAAAACCCTGCTGAAAGGTGGACAGACGACGAGTTTTTCTGATTAAAACATCAGCAATCTGACAGACCTCAATGCTGACAAAGAACACGGTGTAGCAGGTGTATTCTTGGTACAGACGCTGACTGTATGTCTGACAACAAAAATTAAATAAGTTTCTCAGAGCTTCTTAAAATTTACAGCTACTAAAGTTAAGGCTTTAAAGCTTACTAACCCATTCCTGTCCATAGCTGTCCTGTAGGTCCTGCAGTTTAACATCTTCCCACTGAGCACGCAGACCCACACACAGCAGTGGGTACCATCCCTCCTGTGCCATCGCTGCGAAGTAATCTGTAAAGCCTGCAAAAGACTGAATTGCTCCTAAAAGGATAAACAGAGTATATATTTAAATAAAAGTAAAACACAAAATATAAGTTAAAAATGTTAGAGTTGCAGTCAGAATGATTCAACCCCCCTTAAAATGTAAAATATTTAAAAGATCATATTATGTATAATAGTCATGTGTGGAAAAATAAGATAAAAAATACATTTATCCAAGTAATGAAAGGAAAATGTTAAAAATTAAATTTAGATTCAAATTTAATGAGTTGAAATGTAAAATGTCTCATTATTAAACCAATATCCATGACTAAATGGCTCTGCAAATGTAAAACACTACTTATTTTAAGACTGTATTTTCTTACCTATCTGGAAGTATGAGTAGACGGCTAATGCTTCGTTTACTAGTCTGTCCCTGCGTGGGTTCCTGGGTTTCAGATGCATGATGTCACTTTCAGCTTTTTCATAGGCTAGTGACACGGAAGGGAACTAGAAATCAGAGTGTGAAATGTAAGCATGTTGGATATGCAATGATGAATATTTAATTTTAGTGGAACCCCAGATTTTTCAGACCAGACACGACCTCAAAATGGATGTTGTGGTCAAAAGCAGTGATAATAGTTGGATGGTGATTATATACTCACAATGTCCGTAGCGAGCTCGATAAAGAGGATGGTGATGCAGCCCAGAGGCAGAGGCACACTGACCGTAATATAAATGAGATAAGGTGTCAGTTCAGGAATGTTCTTGGTCAACGTGTAGGCAATGGACTTCTTTAGATTATCAAAAATCAGACGACCTGAAAGAGCAATAAATAAACTTCTGTATAAGGAAAGAATAGAAACCTAGTCTTTAAATGGCATGCTAGAGTTAAAACCTACTCCAAATACATCACATTTCTTTTGATCAAACTATTAATTACATTACTGCATTTTGCAGCCGCTTTTATCTATAGAAACATTCAAGTATACCAACTTAATGGTTGGAGTTAGAATACAGGATCAACCATAATACAGATCACATGGATCAATGTTTTGCAAAGTGATCCACATTGGTAACTTCAGTAGACATGGTATTTACACCTCTAACATTCAGGCTGCTCATCCCACATCCCTAACCCCTGAGTTTTCACACCCCTTCATGCACATAACACATCACACACATAATATGCTATAACATAGCTACTGATTACAAAGGAGTAAGATACAGGCGTGATTCTTACTTACCCTGTTCAACACCAGTTACAATGGAGGCAAAGTTATCGTCCAGAAGAATCATGTCTGCAGCATTTTTAGCTGCATCAGATCCTGCGATGCCCATTGCAATACCAATATCAGCCTTTTTCAGAGCTGGCGAGTCATTCACCCCATCTCCTGTAACTGCCACAATTGACCCCTTGGAGGGGTTTTTGGAGAACATTATTAAGCACATTACACAAATCAGTACAGATAAGCTCAAAAGTCTTAATCATTTTTCTCTTTGATTGTAACTGGAGGTCTAGTTTATAAGGTTGAGTGGGGTTCAAATAAAATGTAATATTAATACTTGTGGTTTATACTAGAACATCACACTGTATATTTTTTAAATTAAATCCATTTTGGTGTAAATTTTTCTAAACCACATGTTGTGTTTGTCAGTCGTCAGTACTGAGCTCTCCTAAATTCCACAGGTACTAAACAGGTCAGCTGCATTAATAACCTTAAATGTGTAATCAAATAAAATACCTAATATGTACGAGGCATTTAAAATAACAGTACACACACGTATGCACACATGTCTTACCAGGCGCTGACAGCTCTCAACAATGATGAGTTTCTGTTGAGGAGACGTTCGGGCAAACACCATTTCTGGGTGATTCCGTAAAGCATCGTCCAGCTCTTCACTGCTCATTTCCTTTAGCTGACCTCCGTTGATTACACATGCACGCGCATCACTGTTGGATCAAGGTTGAATTTAACTTGTATAAACATTTAAATCTTTAAAATGTATTATACAAGTTCAAAAGTATTTTGAATTTTTTTATTTAAATATGATTACAGTGCAACACTCCAACCACTGAGCGAGCACATGTACAAAAACAGTAAATGTATTATAAGCCACCTTTCATCGGGTCATTTTGCGGACAGTTTTCATTCATTCATTCATTATCTTCCGCTTTATCCTATATTAGGGTCGCAGGGGGGTTCTCCATGCCCATCCAGGGTAGAACGTTTCGGGCGCTGAGTAGATACACCCAGCCAATCTATCACTGGGCACACACTAACAGACACAGACATGCACACAAACACACTCTATATGGGACAATTTGGAGAACTCAATTAACTTGATCCATGTTTTTGGACTGTGGGAGGAAACCGGAGAACCCGGAGGAAACCCACACGAACACGGGGAGAACATGGAAACTCCATCTAGATGAAGATTCGAACCGGGAATCCCTAGCGCTGAGAGGCGAACGTGCTGACCACTAAGCCACCGTGCCGCCCCTAATGCGGACAGTTTTATACAAAGTATTTCAGTTTGACAGTTTGAATCAGAGCCCAGTTATACAGCACCACTGGACCAGAGAAGATTAAGGGTGAAAATCACACTGACTCAGTGATTTAACCCTCAACCTTTTGACTGCCAAACAAACTAACCATAAAGCTATACTTAACTAACCATAAAGCTATACTTAACTAACCATAAAGCTATACTTAACTAACCATAAAGCTATACTTAAATAGTTGAAGTATAAATGAAGTATGAGAATTATGGTATAGCACCTTTACCTCTTTTTAACCTGCTCCACTGGGATTCTCAGTCTTTCAGCAATATCTTCCACAGTTTCACTACCTTCTGATATGATCCCGACATTTGCAGCTATTGCTTTGGCTGTGATGGGATGATCACCCGTCACCATGACAACCTAAAAATACAAGTTGCAGTAGCGGTTTTTGACATGGTTCTTATTTTAAATAAACCTGAATGTTACTATTTGAGATTTTGGCTGCTCCCTTTAGGGTTTGCCCCAACTTTGTTTAGGACCCACTCTATGAATGTACTGGCCGCTGTGATTCCTTAATCTTTTTATATAACACTCTGTATTTGCTAGCTTTCAGTTATTCGTTTAAACAACCAAAAAAAAAAAATACAAAAAAACAATTGTCTTACACGTATGCCAGCTGTACGACATTTCATAACAGCATCAGGCACCGTAGCACGAGGTGGGTCAATCATGGAGATGAGGCCAGAAAAGCACAGGCCAGATGTGGTGAAGTTCATTTCATCTGTGTCAAAGTTATAGCCGCGTGGGTACTCCCTCTCATTCAGGTATAAGTGGCAGAAACCTGAAAATGTTTACATTTTAAATAGTGTTCTTTTTTTCAAAGGTGTTCTTTTTTTCCCCCATGCCCATCCAAGGGAGAATGTTTCGGCAGATACACCCAGGACAGGGCGCCAACCCATCGCTGGGCACACACTCACTCACACACACACACACACACACACACACACTCACACTCTACATGGGGCAATTTGGAGAACTCAATTGACTTGATCCATGTTTTTGGACTGTGGGAGGAAACTGGAGAACCCGGAGGAAACCCACGCAGACACTGGGAGAACATGGAAACGCCACCCAAATGGGGATTCGAACCGGAAATCCCTAGTGCTGAGAGGCGAACGTGCTAACCACTAAGCCACCGTGCCGCCTGAAACAATATATTCCAATATAATAGAAACAATATATTATAGTAAATGTATAAAAACTTACCGAGTACTCTCTCTCCCAGGCCACCGAGGTCCATGTAAGCTGTTTGAAAAGCCTCCTTCCACTGTTCATCCAACGCCAGCTCCTGGCCCTTTATCAGGATGGTGGAACATCGTTCCAGGATCCTCTCTGGAGCCCCCTTCATGACCAGCAGGTAGCGCATATCCAATGGGTCCTCTAGCTCGTGTATTGACAGCTGCTCACCACGAGGAGGCGCATGAACACAATACAATGAGGAAAAGAAGGTACCAGATTTTCATACTTTCCAATGCTTGCAAGGAATTTAGATAAACATTACCGAATTATTGTTTAGCTAAATTTACCCAAACTATAAACAGAAGAATATAATGAAAGAGAAAATGTATTTATTATAATTTATATATTAATGTAATTTATTTTACCTGAAACTTGTTGGTGGAGTTAAAAGGTAATTCACAGATCTTTTTGAATCTCGCTCTGTAGTCTACAATGTTTCCAATAGTGAGCTCAGTGAACTTCAGTAGAGCTGTTTCAGAAGCATCACCTACCACTTCTCTCTGTTTAATCATATTTACAAAGCAAGACATACCACTGTAGCATTATTCACAATATCATTTGTAAAGTTATGACATTCCTTTCCTTTTCTTGTTATTTTAAGTCCTCTGGAGAAATTAAAATATGTTGTCTATGTGCCAGTATGTATCTAAAGCTAAACAGTTGTGCTTGGGGTACTTGAACTAGCAATTTGGGTCATTATTGTTATTAATAAACAAAACCATTTTCGTAAAAACTTCAGTGACCTATAGAACGTGATTACTTTATTAGTTACAATGTGTAAAGTCCAGTAACAGAGGGCAGTGTTTTAAATGCCAACTAAAGTTTTATCTGATTTCTCTGACATTCTCTCACCTTGGGAATGGGGACTGTTTCCTGATTGGGTTTAAACACAGCACGATTACACAGACTCGTAATCCGTCCTAATGCCCTCCACGTGTCTGAAGACTGGTCAAAACTCTGACCTGTACAAAGTCAAATGCTATAAAATAAATAACACAGTATCCTGAAAATATCTATGTACGTGCTTTTTGTTGTACATGTGCTTTTTCATTCAGAAAGTGTAACAAAATAATTTAAAGCAAGTGCTGCTGAATATAACACATATAATAAACAATCAAATCATAACATGACTAATACATATAATAAATCTAATCATATTATGGAGACTTAATCTCATCAAATGTTGTTACTATTAATCTGACTCTAACCATGAAACGTCAGCACGAAATATTTCATTCATTCATTCATTATCTCCCGCTTTATCCTCTAGTAGGGTCGCGGTGGGGTTCCCCATGCCCATCCAGGGGAGAACATTTCAGGCGCTGGGCAGATAGACCCAGGACAGGGCGCCAATCCATCGCTGGGCACACACTCACTCACACACACACACACACACTATATGGGGCAATTTGGAGAATTCAATTGACTTGATCCATGTTTTTAGACTGTGTGGGGAAACCGGAGAACCCAAAGGAAACCCACGCGGACACGGGGAGAACATGGAAACTCCCCCCAGATGGGGATTTGACACGAAATATTTATTTTTCAAATATTTTTATAATTATAACTATTTTATGTTGGCACACGGCAGTATCACCAGAATGGAATTATACTTTTCAGTCTCTACCAAGAAATATATATCTGAACATGTCATTTCTTTCACACAGTACCAGTAAATAAATAATAAAATGTATATGGATGATTGCTTTAGTGAATTAGGTCTTTGTTGGATAAAATGAAAAGATGCTGATCCCTCACCTGATTGGTCCTCTGTTGTATCTGCAGCATGGATCATGTTGTCAAACCAAAGGTGAGCCACAGTCATCCTGTTCTGTGTGAGGGTGCCAGTTTTATCTGAGCAGATAACCGATGTAGAGCCCAGAGTCTCCACAGCCTCCAAATTCTTTACAACACAGTTTTTCCTGGCCAGACGTTTGGCCGTAAGGGACAGACATACCTGTGAAAATACAGCATCAAACAATGTGTAATATCAACCATTTTTGTAAATAACTTATATATATATATATATATATATATATATATATATATATACACACCATATATATCATAAATTGACAATGATGATCCTTTTTAGTTCTTAGTTAAACCAATTAGTGGTGTTTTTTGATATTTTGTATGAACTCACAGTGACTGTAGCCAAAAGACCTTCAGGAACATAAGCAACCACGATTGCCATGAAGAAGATCATGGCCTCCAGGAAAGCATATCCAATAAACATGGCAACAACAAAAAAGGTAAAGCCAAAGAAAATGGCAAGGCCAGCAATAATGTCAACAAAATGCTCGATCTCAATGGCAATTGGAGTCTTTTCGTTGCCCACTCCAGAAGCCAGGCTGGCAATTCGGCCAATGATGGTACGGTCACCAGTGTTGATGATCACTCCTGTGGCTACTCCTGTTCAATCACAAAGTAACAAAAACAAGCATAATGACACAATTTAGTTAATTTTATTATCTCAGTCAATTAGTCATACAGATCTGTGTTTTATTATGATTTAATGTAATGGTTTCCAGTCATTAGGAAAATAACAAGTAATAGCAGTGGATTCAAATGTTTGAGAACTGTTTAAAACTTGAAGCTGTGTAGTTAGACATACCTTCTAAACAGGTTGTGGAGAAAAATGCAACATTACGTGTTTCCAGTGGGCTCTCATGGGTACACTCGGGCCCCCTGCTTTGGGGCTCCGACTCCCCAGTCAGAGATGAGTTATCCACCTGAGAACAGCATTGGAGCATTGGAACATATTCTCAAATTATGACCTGCTTACGTATCATTCTCTTACACACCTTACATCCCTGTGAAGTTATAATACGGACATCTGCAGGGACTCTGTCACCTCCTTTAATCTCCACCAAATCACCCACTACAAGCAAGTTGGCATTGATCTGTGTCTTTTGACCGTCTCTGATCACCAGGGCTTGCTAAGTGAAAAAGAACCAAAGAAAGTTCCAGGGTTTGCGACAAAACTGAAACTGAAAAGTCAGTGGTTGTATAGATTTCATGCTGTATAATCTAAATTATACAGTTTGAGGTCTCACCTGTGGTACCAGATTTTTGAAACTGGCAATGATGTTGGTACTCTTGAACTCTTGGTAGTAGCCAAAGCAGCCGGTTACTACCACCACTGCGATAAGAGTAATGGCCAAATACAGCTGTACAAAGGTAACAGTTTGCAAATTAATACAGAAGATAAATAAGACCTTCCACTTTACAACAATCCTTCATTAAATGATCTAATGGGCTTCAATAGACGGCACTAATACAGTGTAATTTTCACTCTAATTCTTCATTTACACCAATTTTCTTAAAAGTGAGCTGGTGTTGCTTCTGGTTGAGGAAAATATTTGTATTTCTGCTTTGTGCTTACATTGTCATAGCTGCCAAACTCATCCTTTGCACACTCGATGCCGAAGGCAATAAAGCAGATAACAGCAGCCACCCACATTAAACACTGTAGCCCTCCGGCCAGCTGCCGGGCAAATTTAACATACTCAGGAGTTCCTTTTGGAGGTTTAAGCTCGTTGGGGCCATCACGCTCGAGGACCTGCTGGGCAAATGTTGATGTCAGACCCTGTAAAGTAAAACAGAACATTGTGAGCGGTCATCTGGGACACAGAGAAGAATTGTATAATTTAAACATAGATTATGAAAATAGATGATAATTCTGGATTCACTTCATTTGCTTCAAGCGAAAAGGAAGCTAATTTATTAAACTGTTGGTTACTATTACTGTTATGTAAAATTTCATAGTTAAACAATTTTGTCCAATTATTATATCTGATCAAACAATTACCAAAATCCACTACAAAAAGATTATTGTTCAGCACCAATAGACTATCGATATTATAGATTTTATTGGGGTTACTAAAAAATAAATCTTACTTTGGTTATGCTGGTTGAGTATCTCATCTCCAATTCCTCAATTGTAATTTCATGGTCATCCTGTTAAAAAAATATATGGGTGAAAAGGTTCAGGAACACATTATACAATGAATATGTATTTAGAAACAGTATCTTAATTTCTTTTAATACAATGTCCATTTCTTTTTTCATGCTCTCCAGTTTTTCTTTCTTCTTAATCTTTTTCTTTTTCTTGATCTTCACGTCCATGTCCCCGTCCATTTTATCCATCTCTACAAACATCTCGTAGGAATCCTTTAAAAAGCAAACTTAGTCTTAGTAAATTCAGTAAACACAAGTTACACAAAATAAAAAGTGTTTAAGTAAGTAAAGTAACCAACCGTTTTATTCATGTTGAAGGATCTAGGGTTAAATTCACTGCCCAAATCAATAGATGTCCAAGTCTCTGATCTCTTTTTACGTGAAATTTTGAAAATGTCCTGGGATCCCCAGAGTCAGCCTTTTCCAAATCCCAGGAGCTCACACAGGAGCAGGCTTATCGCTTGAGCCAGCCTTATATACCTCTTCCTTTATACCGATGCCCTTCACAAGGTTGGAGAACATGCATATAACAAAGTCAATGTCACTCTTTTAAATGTCAGTTAGTATTGCTTGTTTTATCTCTATCAGTACCTTTGATACCAGATGAATTCTAAGTTGTTTGAGAACATAATGCAGGTTTAACAAATGTATTAAGAAGGTCATGAAGCAGGCAAGAACCTGAAAAATACTTATTTAAGTACTCTGAGATATAAAGTACTACATTTATTATTTATTGTATAAGTATCTCTTAGAAACCAGTGCAGTCTATTTATTCTTCACACATCACACCATGTTAATGTCTCTGCAGTGCTGATATTAATTCACCACCCACATATGTGCTCTGTTGTGATCCTAATTTAACTTATACAGTATATCCATAGTCATTATGAAACTTTGTGATTTTAAATCTTGTGGGTGGAAAGGTGAAAGTTTTATTTTTCAAAAATTGTTAGTCGGAAAGATGAATAAAATGGTCCTAAAGTTTCGGCAAGTTTTTCTTTACTGAATTTTACGCACATAGGATAATGTAACCATACAAAACTTAAGAACTGTTACATAGGCTTGGGATTTTATCTCAAAAAAGTCAAATGCATGCAAATATGCGTACATGCACATACAAATACAGCCAGACTCACACGCACACACACTTGCACATCTATAATGTTTGTGCTGCTATCTTTTGTAATGATTTGAAGCTTAGTGAGATGTGTTTGTGGTAAGATGGTGGATTCGATTTCTGTGTAGGTCTGACAAAGTATTTTGAGTTCTATAAAAGTGCTATAATGTAAATATTTTTGTCTGTGTTTGGATGTTTTTTTTTTACATTTTTCCTTATGAGTGCTGGGATAGGCTTTTGTGTCACGGATGATAAGACCAAGCTCCTGACTGTTATGCTAGAATGATTTCTTATGTTACTAATACAAAAATATAGGAAAACTTCTCTCACACACACATTACTGAATATGTGTTTTATTAAATTACACCTGCTTTATAAAAACTGCTTAAAATAATGCTGGTCCCACATTTATAGGTTTTTGTCAGGAGCTATCAGGCTTTTATAGTGTCATGATCATAAATCATAGATCACGATCTGCTATTGCGGAGGCGATCATTACTTCAGTGTGATTTTTGCCATTGCTTGCCTAAAGGGGCACATTCATTTGTTTTTATTTCATTAAATGCACTTTGGGGCAAGTATGAAGCATTAATTGTGCATCGTGCAATATATAATTACTCAGTGAACACTGTTTTACTTCTTTTTTTAGGATGAAGGAGAAATTATTTTCCTTCTTTTTTAAATAAAGCAAGAAAACAAGTTCAATCCCCCTTTTTAAAAACCAGTGGTAACAATTTAGTGTAGTGTGTTATCAGAAAGCAGCATTACAATTTAACAAAATGTCATTACAAATACAGGCAAGCTTTCTGGTATTTCTTTTGTTTTTATATTACAAAACCATGTACGAATCATGGCTTACATGACAAAGAACAAACACCCATCCTCCTCGACTAGCCAGGCAGAGATAATGTCTAAAACAAGAAAAATGTAAAGGTCATGTAAGTGTATGTTGAATTGCTTAGTAATAAAATAACCAACTGTGGTTTAATTATAGACTGCTTGCTAAATACTTGTTGTTCGGTTGGCTTACCTCTTACAATTCTACTTGGATTTATATCTGCCTTAAGTGTGAGCTACAAAAGCTGCATCAGTGAGAGTAATGTTTATGTGATTTGTCTGAGCTTTTCAAAATATAACCTGTTCTCAGAACAGCCACCCACACTGTGCGGTTTGGAATTTATGTAGATAAACCCACACCATCAGTGTTTACAGCCAGGATAATCCTACCCTGCTGGACTCATACATCATTCAGGCACAATAAACAGCAACTGACAGGTTTAATCATAACACCTTTTTGGTGCATCTATCACTTCTTAGAATTCAGTTGTTTTGTTAAACAATGTTATCACACGCATCACTGCTTTCATCTGATTGTAAAAGTAAAACAAATTTCTGTTATTAAATGCACAGCTGTGAACTTAGTTATCATAAATCTTATCTCAATGAGACCTCAACGATTTTCCCTGCTGTGGAACATCTCATCAGGTCATAAAGCGCACAATAATAGCTGAGTAAGCAGAAATGAATGTTTTTGGGAGATTGTGCTTCCTGGACAGGAGTTACAGTAAATAACCTGGATTTTAAAATTAAATGCAACTTTTTATTGAAACTTGTATCTGCTGTGTAAGAAGCCGTATGGATTTGGCAATGAAATAAATGTCTATGTAAATAGTCCTTTGAATTTCTTAATGAAGTTGATATTTAATACGACTGAAAACAAACACATTCAAACGGGTCATTCCTAAAACATTTCCTGTTTTGACATCACTCTACTCCTGACCGTAACACAGGCATAGGATTTTATTTAAATCTTATGCCATTAATACTCATGAATATTAAAATTTTATTTATTTGACTATATTACATTTTAAACTTCTCGATACACATAATATTGCTTAGTCATGACCTGATCAGCTGAAACATACTGTAAACTGTAAGTTAAATTAAGAGGGGTATGACTTTTGATTTCAGCATAAGAGATAAAATAGTGTCTGGTCAGCTGCATTCATATTAAGCACAGAATAACACCAAATTATCTACTTACATTTTTCTTTTTTGTGAGGTTATGTTGGGCTCTAAAACGTGTATTTATTTGGTTTGAACAATATACTAAACAATATCAAATTACAAGAGGTGATTTTTCTGGAATGACGATGCAGTAATGATGCAAGTGTTTTTTAATTGTCACCAAATTGTCTTAAGTGGCTCAAATTAAAGGTGTGAGCAGGACGGGCAAAAAGCAGAATAAAAATTAAGACCTTACAGATAAACTGCAAATAAATTCAGACAATCTTTAGCGTCATTGTCCAACCTGTTACAGTGACTTTAAATAGTCTGAAACCTAGACACAACTCTTTAAGTTGCATGATCAGGACTGTTAACCAAAATTTATAAAATAAAAATACATGTAGCTCATCTTGTACTATTATCAGGTTTGATTTTATAAAAGAGAGCTTGTATTGTGAAACCACTGGGTAATATTATGAAAGATCATCTGCTTTCATAAAAATATTGTTCAAAAGAATATTATTGTAAGAATCTATATAGAATTCTTTTGTAAAACTCTTTTAATGTCAAACATATAGCATTGTGCAAACAGACACATTGATATTAAAAAGAGAAGTGATCTTCCACAAAAGGATGCCAGAAGGTTAAAGGAATATCATTTTCTTACACATCTTTGTATCTTGTAACTGGATCATTAACATCACTGGAACTAAAGGAACACAACAGTTTTGCTTGATCACAAAGTATATTAAATGGCATAAACCTAAGCAATTAAGGTCAGATAAATATAATCATAAATAAAAATAAGGACATGTTTCATTTGATCCAAAAACATATTAAATGTAAAATATGATCAATTTAAAATCATTTGATTTCATTTATCAGGTTTCTTAGATTCGCTCTAGTTATAGATGGTCCAGATTTTTAATTTCAGTCAGGACGCTCATAGAGCATCAGCTGATAGACGGTTTTAAACTCCATATCCACTCTGTCTGAACATGCACTGTGTTTCCAGACTATGAACTGATGTAATAAACTGGTTTAAAAAAAAAAAAGGAACTTAACTTACTAAATGTTCTGATACTCGATTATATGTTATAATAGTTTGTATGTTATACGGCTATATTAGTATTGCATTTTAAGAATAAGAACAATGTATTAAAAAATATGCCATGCATATTATGATGAAACTATAACAATAAAAGCATTACACAAATATTGGACACCATGAGCAAATAAGAGCAAAGGAGGAATTTATGAACAAGTTAAACAATGTTGAAACAACGTCAGTCAGTATAGCAGTATGAAAACTATGCAAGTATTTATCATGGACCCTCGAACAGGGTTAAAACAGTCATGGAATAAATTTGAACTGCTAGATTAATGCCTGACTTTAAGGCCCTTTGTGTTTAAAATGCCACTTGGGTAGAACAATAAAGGGAACCATTGTTTTAAAATACAGGTTTCTTTATGTTTCCGGTAAAAAGTGGATCTTAAAGTGGGTTCATGAATGGTTATCCTATATTTGGTACTTCACCTATTGTAAATATGTAATTTAAATAGTAAAAAAAAAAAATATTCAGTGATTATAAGTTAGTTTCCATGCTCTCCCCTTGTCCATGTTGGTCGCCCCCAACCCTAATCCATAGTATAGATCAAGCAGAATGTGTTTGCAAATTGTTTGAAATTAATTCATATCTGGATTATGTATATAACGATGATATGAGTTAATACAAGATAATTCATGCATTATCATAATACATTATCATCTAACAGGAAATTCTAATGAATTAAGTGTTTGAGAATGCAACAGCTAATGTTTTATTTAGAACTAAACGATTTGATCATATTAGCTCAGTTTCTTTAAACACATAGTACCTCCTGGTAAATTTGGGTATATTGTAGTTTTCTTTCATGGCTCCTAAATATGTTTGTACCTGAGTGATCTCCGTGAGTTCTGTAATCCAACACATGAGGTTCCATTGCATACTTCAGGGTTTCTTTTGGTCCCTGAAGTGAAAAAGGTTACTGCTGGGGAAGAGCAATGAAATGGCCTTTTATCTGAGACTCGCACATCACTCACTCTCTTTAGAACTAGACTTAAACGTGTTAATTCACTTATTATTTTATGAATGACTGGACTGAATGTTTGTACATATTTTAATCTAAATCTTCTAATGGCTTCTTGAATGTGGTCTTCCTCTTAGTAACACTGTTGAGGTGATCTTCTTATACTTTGATGTTATGTTTATTTTTTGTTGAGAAATAGAATTTTGTATCATAAGAAATGCTATATCATTCCAGCTAAATTGAACTGGATGTTGTATAAATCAGAGGTTTAGATAGAATAATCTCACTATGGTGTGTCTCTAAATGTGATTAGTTTTATAAAGTTAAACATTAAACTGTACATTTATTAGACACTGATTTATCAAGCAATTATTACTACACAATATGTCAAAGACTGACTGCAAATAATCTTGATGAAGGACTTTGGCTTCAATCATGATTGATAACAGTAGTTGCAGAGACGACGAAGATTATGATGACAATGACATAAATGGCAAGTCCGATGCCCAGAGAACTGTGGTTAAGGGTACGTGCCAGACGAGAACTTCTCTCTGCCCTTCCTCCATCACCGGACATATTAGCCTCACGAGTCTTCATGAATATGAAAAGAAAGAGTCAATTAGAATATTAATTTATTTCATCTACAATGCACTTATATTAATATCTGAATATTAATGATTTTTTTTTAGAGACTGGAGCCTGTAAACACCCCCACGGCAGACACACCGACATACAAATACACCAGTTCACACCAAGATCCAATTTAGTATTTTCAGTTCATCTGACTTACAGCACAGCTCTTTGAACATCAGGAGGAAATGGGAGCACTTTGGGGAATTTGTGACACCACTATTGTGACTGAATGTGAAAGCTTTTTTGTTTAAATGGGAACATCACAGTTCTCTATCCAGCCTGTTGATGCACTCTGTTTCATATTCTTTCATTTGCTTGTTCTAAATGGTGTTCCATGGAGTACTGAAAGCTTATCCCTCATGAAGGAGGTACAGAAAAATACTTTCACCTCCAAAAACACATGAGGCTATTAGAGTGCAGTATTTAGACTGCACTATTTTGTTAGTTTTGAAGATCCTTAGCAAATGATCTTCTTTTTTCAAATAAACACAGACACACAATACAATATGATTGACCAAAGTATGATTATGATGTTCATTAGATGCCCAGGATGTGTTATTGCCTGTATCTGATATTACACACACTGCTAAAATGAATTTATCCAGAATATTGTACAGGAGGCAAATTCCTCTGCCTTTTGTGTGATTGTATGTTTTATATAGAAAATGAGATTACATGATGTTAAAAGAGTCGGTGGTTTTATGTAGACAGTTTACTGTACCAGTTTATTCGATTCTACAAAGGAAGGCCATAATGAACAATGAGACTGCACTTGCTCTAATGGATTCATTCAAATGTTCTGACTAATGTGGAACCCACAGTTCGAAACAAACAAAGTGGATAACTGAGCAACAACAAAACATAAACCACAGCGGAAGAAATAATGCAGAAGCAAATAAGTGGTATTTGTTGTTCCTTAATCTAGTGATTTACAGTGGATCTGAACGTAACAGATTTTGTTAAGGGGTTACAGAATTATTACAGCTGAATTATTATTACTTGTGTTATACAATATCATATATTATTGAAGCATGCTCGGCCACAATGAGGACTTGTTGTACGGTAATTTATTTTGTTGCTATAAATTCATACAAAGAAAACGTTCTTTAAAGAGTGCAATTTATCAGTATTAAAACTTTAGGTTGTCTCGCTCACAAATCACTTTACCCATGTACAGTATAATATACAGTTAAAACAGCTCTTTTTAACACTCCAGTGCTGCCTGATTGCAAAGTATTTGTTTGTAATGATTTGTGTCTCATTATTGTGATCTTTACTCATTACACAGTTCCTGCAGTCTCATTTTTATTGACTTTGGAATTTTAGATGGCTTTTCAAATTTGATTAAGGGTTTTTGCTTCTCCACCCACCACTGTGCACAAACTAATCGAGGTAAATGAACATTTTGACCCAGTATTCAATGTTCATATATTGGGTTCCTTTAATTAATGTGTGTCTAATATTATCTAATCCGATAAAAAAAGCAGTTTGTGTGCAAGGCTTCATGCCAAACAAACGTTAAAACCTGGGTTTGAACCTTTCGTTGCACTGACTGATCATTTAGATCTAGATTTAGTTTTTACCTAAACACAGGAAGTCCAGTACAGGAAGTGGGATACACACAGCCTTATAGATTAATACATTTAAAATAAATGATAGTTCCAGATACACCGTTATTGTGGTGGTGTGCATGTGTGTGACTGTGAGTGAGTTTATGCCCAGTGAAAGATTAGCAACCTGTCCATATTTCCCAGAAATGATGTTCCTTACTGGATGGGCATGGAAACCTCCCCCCCTCCCCCGCGCATGACCTTAGTATAGGATTGTGCAGAAGATAATGAGATGAGATTTTAAATTTAGAATTTTGTTTCTTTTAACATTTTGAAATTTTATAAACCTTTTAAAATAAAACAATATTTGTGTTTCAGCAAAAATGAGGCAAAGCTTTTGTGCAATGGATGAATAATATTCTGCAGAGAGTCCAGCTGAATATCTCAGAATACAAGCTTTAAGAAATCATTAAGATACTGCATATAATTAGTTCAAATATAATTTATGTAAAGTAACAAGATTAAAAATGTAAACTATAACTCTTTACACAGTGGGCTGTACCTGCTTTGTACTGAAAACTCTAATCTCTTAATAACACGATGAAATGGTAAGCTGGTTTCCGTTTACATTAGGGAGTGGAGACATGTTTGTTATAGGCTTATAAATGAGTGATTCTGGTATTCTGGTCATTTCATATGACACCATTGTAGTATAAAGGTCCTCTGTTGTCAAAAACAAGGAAATAAAATTTCCCAGACACAACTACTCACAACTCCCAACTATAACCAGAATGTGAAAAAAAAATCAAATGTCTACATAAACAACATAATGTTATTTTTATGTTATTCGTTAATTTCCATATTTATTCATTTCATAAACTTAATTTATCCATCCATTATCTTCCACCTTATCCTATATTAGGGTCGCGGGACCCTAATACACCCAGGACAGGGCGTCAATCTATCACTGGGCACACACAGTGATTTGAACTGGGAATCCCTAGCGCTGAGAGGAGAACATGCTAACTACTAAGCCACCGTACCACTAAACTTATTTTAATTGAAGTTAATTTAATAGGACCTGTTAGTAGGAATTTGGTTTCCAGTTTTGGGATGTTCTTTAGTATACAGTACTTTTGTTTAATTAATGCCATACCATTTCACAAAGAAACAATAGATAAATAATTAATAGGAAAATTTACAGCCATCAAAAATAAAGTAAATAAACTAATTCCTGATTTATTTATCTGATCCCAAATTATTTTAAGTATTACATCAAAGCTTAATCTTTTTCCGATTATTTTAAATTTATATGAACATCTAGCACTTTAACTCTGCCATGTTACACAAAGGTCATGAGTTTTGTATAACACCCTTGTGTTTTAAAACTTATTTAACAATTTATTTTTTGACACAAAAGTAGTCTTTGACACAAACCATATATATATATATATATATATATATATATATGTATATATATATATATATATATATATATACAATAAACATATGCCATATATTAAAATAAGTTTCACACAAGAAACAACAGGTCCATACATTTTCTACTTACATTAATGGAGTAGATGAGCGCCGCGATGCCCAGAGGAAAACAGCAGCACAGCAGAGTGAAAATAGAATAACCCAGATAATCAGGGAAGGTTTGAGAAAGAGGCACAGCAGGCACATAGACTGGCTGAACGGTGACAGGGGGCTGTCCAGGGTACAGACCCTGACCCATGTATGGCTGACCTCCATATCCCTGAGATCCATAGCTCTGAGCTGGATACTCTGCATTTGGAGGGTAAACTCCCTGAGTCTGGTTAACACCTGGAGCCGAAGGGTAGTTGACATTAGCCTGGTACGCAGGAGGCTGATTATCTATGCCAGATTTCTCAGGAGGGATATTTGCCATCTTACTGAGTGTGTAGTGTTGTTGTTGAATTTGCTCTGAAATCTTGTGTCCTGGTCCCTGTCTCTCACAGTCTGCCTTTGTGCTCTGGCAATCGGAGCACTTATTCCATTTGACCACACCCGTTCTTTGGAAGCACAAAAGCTTCCTGGAGGCTTACATTAAGGGTTCAAATGTTGTGTTACAGGAATACATAACATGGTGGCTTTGCACATTTCTACAGCCAAAGGGGAAAACTCATAGATACATAGTGACCGGGAAAAATGACAGGATTTTTGACTGACCGAGATGAGCTGCACAGTTTATCACTTTTAAACTACACTATATTTGCATTCCTAATTTTATGTGACTTAATAAATAATGAAAAATTATTAAAAATACTTTTGAGTGTCTGTACACATCCATTTACTGTGAAGTTATATTTTGGGCTATTTTCAGATGAATGCATAACAATAGGACTTAACATACCAGACTTCCACCCACCAAACGAAATTCTTATATTATATAATAATAGCAATCAATGGGCTTTTGTTTTAGCGTAATAGTTTAATATGTCATAAATAACCTGTACAAAGCGCTTTTTAAATACATCTTTAATAATCTGTCTCACACTGGATTTTAATAGATTAAGTATTTATGATAAGTTCTTATTAATATATTATTAGGCTGTGCTTGTAGTCCTACATCATTTAATCATCTCATCATCTTCAGCTTAATCCTCTATTAGGGTTGTGGTGAGGGGGGGTACCCATCTAGGGGAAATCATTGTGGGTGCTAAACAGATATACAACCCAGGACAGGGCACCAATCCATCGATGGGCACACACTCACTCACACAGACACACACAATATAAGGGCAATTTAGGTGAGAGCGATTTAGAGCAGACAATTCACCTTGAATCCATGTTTTTGGGGAGATACGGGAAGAACGTTACAACTAAACCCAGATCAGAATTCGAACCTGGATCTCCAGCCCTGAGAGGCGAACATGTTAACCACTATGCCACCGTGCCGATGAATTATTAAACACTAACCATTAATCCCTGATGGAACAAATGTTGTTTTGATGTAAAAAAAAAAAAAAAACTCTTGAGAGAATGGAAAGAAAAATCATGTGTCTTTCAGTTAATTGATGCTGGTACATTTCCCAACATCTCTGTATTGCATTACACACTGTGGCATTATTACATTTCAAGCACCATTATCAAGACAATTCACAAAAAAGCCACAAAACTATATGCATCACAGAGTTGTCTTAGTTAGAACATAAATCCTAGGTACTGGTTGTGATGCCAGCTGTTTTACTCAGTTTTCACCACTGACTTGATCAACAGACGGTCCTCTTGGTACTTCTTGAAATTTTTTAGGGGTTGTCATAGTTTAAAAGATTTGCAATTTCACGTTGGCACGGTATTACACCAGATGTCTTTCCTGATGCCACTCTACACCCTTTGTGCATCTGGAATGAGCACTATGATTGGACTAATACATACACTCCAAATTCCTGGGGCAATTTAGTGTCTCTAATTATGTGAAAGGAAACCGGAGAGCCCAGGCAGGCAACAAGAATTCCGTGCAGGAATTAAACCCAGGACTTTCTTGCTGTAAATCAAATGCCTGTTTATTTGTCACTTTTAAAGTCCAAATAATTTAGTTCTTTATTTTTACATTTCTGTCTCATTGTAACCGAGTACATGTAGCTGTGTAAGTGTAAAAAAGACAAACCAAGTTGATTTAAAAAATAATCAAATAATATATTTGTTTTTACGGTTTTATTCTGACACAGATGACTAAACAATACGATTTTGGACGTTTGTTTTTATAAAACCAGGTTATTACAGAGAACACATCATGTAACTAATTTATTGTTATTGGTCATTTCTTTATCTATGAAGCATCACATAACACTGCATATTACAGAAAGAATCTATTACTTTAGCATTAGAAGGAAAAAAAATGAGGCTATATTGCTGTACTTTTTGATTAAAAGCTTCGTCAAGAGGTCCAAACGTATAAAATAGCGTTTAAACCTTTTTAGTAAACACATTTAACACACAACTCAAAAGCTGGCAACTTAAAACGGCATTTCTGATAATCAGATCAGTTAAAATAAAACATCTGTTGAAAAAGCACATGTACAACCACAAGAACAAGTCTTCAGGCGAACAGGTGGTAACAATAAAAACTACCAGGATCTGCATAAAGAAGAGCTTGTTTTTTTGGACCAGCACTCCTGGGAATGAGGAGAAGGAATTCTTTCTTTATTCTCTCTCTCCTCTTCAGTCAGGCAGGCAGACAGTGAGTAGTTATGTTCAGGATTTTAACATTCACTCGCTTTTGCTGTAAGAGAAGAAAATTCTAATTAGTGTCCATTACGAATATATGTTTACTAATTTATAATGGCTAAAAGGCTGTATGGCTGAATGCATGAGGCCATTAACATCACATATATAATTACAGCTTGTTGTAAGTACAGGACTAGTTCTTGTACTCTACACCAAACTCATTATATAATATTATATATTGATCTTGATCAAGACACAGTGATGCATAAAAGAAAAAAGAAGGGAAAAAAATTGAGGTGTTTAATTTAATGGCAAACTGCAAGAGGTTTGATTTGTAAAATCAAGGCACGTTCAAAACGAACAAAAAACATCTGGATAGAACTATTGCGCCCTCTGCTGGTCAACTAGGTGTCAATGCAATACAGACAAAAGTGAAGATTTGACTATTACTCTTAAATATTGTTAATATATTCCTATTGTCACATGTCTGTAAATGTACCCACACAGTCATGTATTTTGGACAGCTGTATGTTTCCTCTTCTGGTATCCCTTTAATAGTGTGTACTGACATTGTTCTGCTGCACACACTCTTTACCCACCAACACCAAGTTAGCTGGTGACAATATGATTGTGGTGCTCATCAGCAACAACCATATACAGAAATATGTGGAATTATGTGTCTACAGCATCCTATTCTGTGTGAATCTGATCTCATTGAGACGCCTTATTATAAGGACGATAAAGGACAAGGCACACTTGTCACAAGGTGGCGACATTGCAACATAATAAAAGCCAGAAAGACATTATAATTGTCATATTATAATTTTTGTTATAATTGTTTAACTAAAATTTTACTAAAGTCCTCAAAATAAATGTATAATGTATTTGTAAAGGGCAGCATGGTGGCATAGTGTTTAGCACTCTCTGCATCGGAGATCCAGGTTTGAATCCCAGTCTGGGTGGAGTTTTCATGTTCTTCCTGTGTACTTGTGGGTTTCCTCCGGGTTCTTCGGTTTCCTCCCACAATCCAAAAACATGGATTTAATGTAAATTGGCTGCTCTAAAATTGCACCTATATAGTGTGTGTCTATGTTGAGTGAGTGTATGTGCTCAGCAATAGATTGGGGTACAGTAATGCTGAAACATTAAATAGCTCTTGAATTTAATTTTTACAATGTTAAAAACATACAGGTCTAGTTGCTTTATTTAATGTACCAGAAATTAAATCTACAACAACTGAGAGGTGTTCCAATACTTTTGCCCATGACGTGCAAGACAGTGTGGCACATACTACAAAAGGCTTGAAACCCATTACCAGCTGAACTTCATACAAATGACACATTTATTTACAAAAGTTGCTGCACTTTCACAACAAACCAAAAAAAAGGTTACCTTTTAGCCACATTTATAAAAACATTATTTACATGCGTGTGCAGACTTCACTTTACCATATATATTTAAAATTTGCTGCTTTTTTTGGGAACATTTTACATTATGTGGGCTCTATTTGCATTGAAACAGTGATGGAGAATAGTTTTACTGTTTGTTTGAAGAGTAATTACTTTCAAACTAAAATTCATTACAAAAGCTGAAAGCAACAAACATTTTAAAATGCCAAGCTAAATATCGTCATATGCAAATGATCAGGCTGATTTATTTTAGTTTATAAAATACTATTAACCTATCAAATTATCCAGTAAGTTGTTTTATTATACAATTTGAATTCTTGTTTTGAATGTGTCCTGCAGCCAAATATAAAAAGTGATCATAACACTGATAATTCTGCACACCTCACGTAAAGGGTGTGCAGTGACATCACAGACTTTCATTTAATCCAAGGGGCATGGCTCTTACAGGTCATTTGGTTTGTTTGTTTCCAGGGAAAACTAGTGGATCGTCAGAGAGAACATTTAAATCCAACTCTTTTGTAGATTTCATCAGCAGACCAGAGAATTCAGTCATTTTTATCTGGAACTGAGGAGGCCTAGAGCAATCGCATTCATTACTTTAATTTCCTCTTTTAGACACATTCAGAGAACTGAGTCACTGTGGAAACTATGTGAAGGCTTTCATAGAGACATAGCATACGGCCACGGTGGCTTTGTGTTTATGAGTGCATCATGGGAGCATTGGCAAAACAGAACACAGCAGATGGATCAAATACTCAGGAGACCCCTGTGACTGCCATTATCAGCCTCATCAAGCTGAACTAGACAAGGTTACTAAAGGTTATTCTGCAAGTCAGACCTTTTCCTTGCAATTTGATGCAAAGTGCATGTTTATAAGGAAATAACTAGTGTATTAATTATATTCTTCTTTTTTGCTTCTATTACTGTAATAACTACAGCATAAAAAAAACATGATTATTTTTATTTTGTAGCTGGAAAAACTTTACCTGTGTCATTAAGCATCTGTTGAGTGGCTGCATTACTTCCAGTCCTTCTCCTAAATCATACGATATGATGGTTAATAATAAATCATATCATATATAATCATTAATAAAATGATGGGTACATTTGTAAATATTAGGTTATACCTTTTATCCTGGTTAAATTTGCATCTGCAGTAGCCACCTTTACAATAAAACAATAGATGTTTTCAGTTGACAAATACAGTATTGCGATTTCATAAGACAAATTATTAAATCCACAAAATCTTTGTAAACACATGCACATATTTATCTATTTAAAAAAAATATATAAAATTTCTAAAATATCATGATCTGCTGCTGGACAAAAACCTTATTTGCAATCAACATATAAATTCTGGGCCTAAGAGTCATCTCAGGTCTGGTTTAAATATTTCTATATTTGTACTAATTGACTTTGTAGCCATGGAGATGGATTTGACATGAACATATCTGAGGCTAATCGCTGACTCGGCGCCAAGTTTATTTATGCTCGTCATTAAATGTTCGGCTCGGGTCTCGAACTCTTTGCTGCCACATGCAGCATACAGCCCTATATCTGGCTTTGTTGAGCTGATCTAAAGGGTATTGTGCAGGGTGTGTGCTGTAAGACACTGAGACTTGTGGGTCTGCAAGGCCTGGAGGGTCTGAAGTGAGTACACTGTAAAGGAAGAGATTTTCCAAAGTGCCTTAGCAAGGCTGGCACCTAACATGAGTGAACATAATCTAATGGACCTTTCTTTTTAATTTAGTTTAGTTTAAGGTTAAGGTTGAATGGTACTGGAGCATAGAGTATAGCTTATCAAGGGTGTTAAAAAGTTTAGAATTTTTTTGATAAAAGCTTCAGTAAATTATATAATAAAATAGTATTTAGAAACATTTTCCATAGTGACAAAGCACTATGCAATATGACCACAAAATAAAACTCACTAAAAAGTATAGTGATGCCAATCAGACACAACACCGCTGCCACGGTCAGCCCTCCAACACGAAGTCGATGGTAATCTACAGGACAGCAAAAGACAAAATGATGAACCCTGAAAAAAATTACAGCCTTACAGAAAATAATTTTAATAAATTACTCACCAAAATTAAACGGGTCCACTGACGCATGAAAAGAAACAGGAAAGGTTTTTAATATGATAACACATCTGCGACCAGGCAATCTATTATTAATAATACTGTATATGGACATTCATAAACAATAATAAAAACTTTACCTTGCTGCTGGTCTTCGGCCCAGACGAACGTCACAACTACAAGTAAACAGCAAATCTAATCAACAGTCCTCAAAATCATTTATCTGTCCTCTGTACATTATGAATGCAGTGTATATAGATGTACTGATAATCTGTGGCCTGCTTTAGTAAAATTCATTAAATACAATTATGGTCTTTATTTAGCTAGTCCACGAGTTCAAAGCTTCAAAAATTCTCACCTTCAGATTACAGCCTCATTTAAAAAATAAACAGATTCCCAGAATAAACATGTGAATTATTTTTAATTAGCAAATACATTTTAAATTCTCATATAAAAACACTTGGTTATATCTTGTACGGTTTTATAAAATAAAGGACCATCCCTGATAATGACAGCAAAGCAGCTGTGCTGTTGCTAGGCATTAGTTCAACCATGCAAAGGTTTTTCTTTCCATCAAGATTAGGTACAGAGTCGACTTGCTTCCAACCACTCAGTGGGACAGATGGTCAGGGAGACCAAAATGATCTAACAGTTTTTATAACAGCAATTTGGTAAAAACAACTCTATGGCAAATAGGGTGCAATTCTAAAACCCATTATTTAATTGGCTAATAAGCTAAACACACACATTTGTACTACATGTGAAATGCTACAATATCTGTGAAATCATAAAAATTCAGTATGTTTATAAAAAATTCTAACATTTGGCTAGACCTCCAGCCTTAAGAGACATTCAAAGAAATATATTCATTTACATTACATTGTAAAATTTAGTTGCTACCTACATTAATTATTTAATTTTATTTATATTATTTTTATAAATGTTGTGAATTGTTTTTATTTTAGATTACAACCCCATGGGATTTGAGTTTTCAAATAGTTTAACCATACTTTTAAACTTGCATTATGTGTGGGAGTATTTTGCTGGTATAACAAACGTCACACAGGACATGACATCATTGTGACATCACAGTGACTTGAGGGTGTGGCAGGCAAAGAAGAATCAAATCAGTGAACACACAGATCTTTCATGGAATTAAAACAATATATGACAGAACAGTACAGCAACAAGATTAAAGGCAAAGGTTTTAAAAACCTCTGCTGAAGAACATATGAATGCAAAAGCCACAGGTTTTAATACCCGCCCCGGTCACCTTACACATTTTGACAGTAGATGGAGCATTATCTCTCTGAGCCTGATGCGATGTTCACATCCAGACATGACCTCTTTCTCTCACACGCTCTCTCCCTCACACTCGTACACACTCTCACACACTCTCGCTGTATAAAAATACATTAAAACATTACTTACACATGATTAAGACCAAAGAAAGAATCTCTGCCATGGCTCTGTGGTTTCACCTGAAAAACAGAACATTTAATCAAATAAAAGTGAACTTTGTATTATTGTCCTTTAAGCAACTGTACTGAAGCCCAGACTGGGTCACGTTTAACATTAACAGGCATCCAAATATGGCCCAGTAATTGTGTTGCAACAGTTAAGTGCATCACAAAATCCCTATGTGCCTGAGAGTTGATTTTTGATTTATCTCAGAAACCACTTATGCTCTAAATATAAAATCACTGACCTTCATAATGTCAATGTGCACAACAAGCCAATTCCATCTTCCCTTCAAAGGAAGGCAGCTAAATTAAATCACTTTGTCCTTGAACCATATTTGATTGTATTTTTTCCCCCACCAAAATAAGCATCAAATTAGGCGACATACAAGTTTCAAAATGTCGACAAATGTTTTGTTGATGTTTGCTTTTTACATTTTATTTAATAGAAAATAGACAAAAGTATCAGGACTTAGGATTACACCTTTTATGAGTGTTATTGACATTTTTACGTTGGTATCCCCCTGCGGCTACATTTTGCCCACTGATCAGAAGCAGAATCAGTCACATCTCATGTGTCAGATTGGGTTGGTTAACCATTTACAGACCAGGACACATATTAAGGATGTACAGTGACCTGGTCATTATTGTCCAATAAACGCCAACAGGGAGATGCAGGACCCCAACTTAAAGATTGTTGTTTGATTTCATAGCTGTGGAAACTCCACCCTCTCTAATTCACAGCTTGATTGATTAACGTGATTAAAACTAATGAAGCACACCAGGAGCCAGTGATTTACATTTGCTTTTAATGTTGCACTCTGTGAATTTCATTCATTCCTTTCATTATTTTCTGCTTTATCCTATATCCGGGTCGCGGGGGGGGGGGGGGTTCCCCATGCCCATCGAGGGGAGAATGTTTTGGGCGCTGGGCAGATATACTCATGACAGGGCGCCAATCTATCGCTAGGCACTCTGTGAATTTAATATTTATTGCATGTTTTTAGCATATTTTCTTATTTTGTTGTAATGATTATACTAACAAATATGTTTAGCTGTTTTATGAGTTGACATTTCACTAGTTAAATGTCCTGTTTGTGTAAAACTGGTAAGAGTCCCTAGGAATTTTAATGAAATGTAATGATATCTGTCTGATATTGTCTGATTTTTACTGTTAATTGTAGAGAAGTGAAATGACGTAGTGTTGCCAAATTAAGAGAATCGAAAATTTTATTGCAAAAACTTACATGTGGTTTCTTCAGCCAAATGTTTTCATAAAAGAGCTTGACATTTATATTAGATGACCGATGACATTAAAATTAATAGCCACATGACCTTAAAATATGTAATTGGAGCCTCTGATTCAGGTCATTTTCCATATCACCTAATTAACCAAAATGACTTGTACCTCCTATCCAATCTACCATTCACACAACACTGTACCTGTTAACTAAGGTCACGAGGAGAGAGAAAAACAACATAATGCCATCTCTGTGGACATGCTGAGCTGAAATAAAGCCCAATATTTCCCTGCTTTGATCATAGCAGGTTTGTTTTGAGCTCCATAAAAAAAAGAGGCACAGGCTAATTTGGGTATTTACAGCAAAAGTTAAGGAGATTTGAAACCCCAGGAGGTGAGACTGACCAATCCTGCTCTATGCCATCTAATGGGGAAGTATATTTTATTTTTTTAAGGTTCTGCTGACACATTCCTAGTTCATGCTGCTAAGCTAAATGCCTACAACAGACTAAATTGCATTGCTCGGTCCATGCAAATGCAGGCAAATGATCTTCTGGGTTCCAGTCTATGAGCAGAACTAAGGCGTGTTCCCATCACAATGGAATCCATACACCTGGGACTTGTCTTACTTTTGTACTTTTGAGAAATGAAAACCCATCACCTAAATCATTCTGACATGGCTCCAGATCACTAAAGCTCCTTTCATTTCCTCTAAATTCATGATTACACAAGCTGCAGGCCTTCCTCTCTCCCTGGCAACACCACAAAATGCCAAGTGGTCTTGTGACTTTTACTGTTCTGAAAGTACAGCTTAAGATAAAAAAAAAAAAGGTTGACATTTCAACCCCCTCACCTTCTGCTAATTTGGGGTCTATTTGCAATTTGCAATATTCTTTTTAAAAAAAGTTTAGAAACCTGGAAGCACTGAAATCTTAAAAAACTGGATCTTTTATTCTTTTAAATCTTTGTATAGCATATTAATATAAATGCTTTTAAAAAATGCTTTTAAAAAAAGCTTCCTGTGATAATTGAAGGTACCCAATAGAAATTGACCACAGGTGATGTTTAAATCCATGTTTGCCTTTTAATCTAGAAATGTGTCGGTCCATTTTAAAGAAAGCCTCTAATCAGACTTTTTAAGCATTTAAGAAATCGCTGACATCAAATGCTTTTTAACAAAACAATAGCTTTTAAATGCTTCTTTGTGAAATGGTATGGTGTGGTTTCTATTGCCTGTTGGGAGATGGAGTTGTTGTGTATTCCAGCTCCCGCCGAGCTTTTAGCTGATTGGTATTTTTAGACTATCGGCCATCTGTACTAAAATGAGGAAACTTAAGCTGAACCCTAAGGTGTTCTGTTTGTGTGCCTTTACTTAGTGAAAAAATCTTAACATAATAATATTTGTCACTTGTATAGAAATCCCTAAACTACACAAAAACTATAAAATGTGTAACATTTTGATTCTTATTATCGCTGTACTTTGGACACAGGTTTTCACCTAAACTGGATTAAAGAAAGCAACTGCAACAGTGCCAATTCTAAACACAAAATACTTTATTATGGTTAAGTACGGTGTTGAAGCTGTTATTCTGATAATATGTATTACTTAAACTAAATAGCCAAAAGTATTAGAACACACCTCTTAAATGATAAGTTGTTCTAATCACTCTAATTTCCACAGGTGAATAAAATCACTGTGTGAGAACAGATGAAAAAGCCCCTTTTCTGTTCCAGTTTTACTGAGTGCAAAAGGTCCAAAATAAAACAGATATGGGGTGGGGCTGGTGGGGGAAACTTGGCTGGCCCACACAGAGACCCTGACCTCATCCACCTTAAAGATCCTTGGGATAAAGGCTCTTATGGATGAATGGACCAAAAATTCCCCCATACTCACTTTAACATTTTGTTAAAAGGCTTCTCAGAATAGTGAAGGCTTTTATCATTGTACAAGGGGGGGGTCCAACCAAACAGGGATGTCATAACAGCTTCAGAAGGTGTAATATGTCCCTTTAAATAACAAGTCCAAGAACCTGGGTCCACCATGCCTAAAAGCTGTGCCAGGCCCCTATAGCTTTCACCACTAATAATGAGAGTGTTGTACTATGGCGCAGTCACAGTGAATTGCTAGTGCACGCTCAAAGCAAGAAGAATTAGAGACTTGTATCCCACTGTCTCCATTGACTTTGTGAATGTGTGTCTGCTACACTGTTCTATTTTCCCTCTTTTTAAAATCCGTCAGATGAAACTTCTCACGAGAACAGCATTCAAAGTAAAGATTAAAACACCACCCACCTATTTCAGCATGTTCTGTACTTATCAACTCCACACCCTGAAGAATAAACAGCTTTCTATACTGCTTCCTCACAGTGTGTAATAAGTCTAGTGAATAATAGAATAACTGTACAAGTGCTGCAACTACAACCTGAACAGATCTATTTAAAATTAATATTGTTATATATTGCTCATATATACACTACTAGTCAAAAGTTTTAAAGCATCTTAAATTTTCCAGTTATTAACTGGAAACTATAGTTTGTAATTGATGTCATTTTCTCACCATAATCTTGATGAGGGTATGGGTGTCTTTGTCCATATTAAGTAAAATGTGCCCTGCCAGTGGTTTTGCATTGGGGATTTTAACTCTAGTTTTTTGCTCCACATTTAAATATGTGGTGATGAGAGGTGTAACTGTATACTTTTGCATTAACCTTGCATAAGCCCATCCACAGCACTCAATCTGTGGTGCAAATATATTCTTTGTAAATTTGCTTCATATCTTCTCATTATTGCAATAAGTGGTTACTTAAAACATGCCCTTTTGCTGAGTATAAAACTGACCAGACAACCTGTAAGGGTACTGAACAAGCCAAATATTACAAGTTTAAACTGTTGGGTGAAATATGTTAAACTTGGTTATTACCTTTGATATATATTATTTTTGTCCTTTATTTTAAATGTTTTTACATCTAATTATCACCCAATTAACACCCCATCCATAAAACACACCATCAGCATTTTTTAACCAAGATGAATGTTTAGGATAGGACTTGTATTCCTATTCAGCTCCACATGATCCCAGGAGACATTAAGGTTATGGAAAGCAAGTGGTGAAGTCACTAGTTCTCTTGCGTGCCTGTGTTTGGGGGGTTGCAGAGCTTCGAAGTGAGGCAGAGTTCACATAAGAAGTTGCAAGCTCTAAAATTCAAAACAGGGCTGCCTCAGAAAGCTGTTTGTGATGAAAGGAAATTGATTTTTAGGCCCACTGAATCCCACAATCTCAAGAACATGTAAACATGAAACTGCCATGACCTCTGCCTTATCTGTTTTAAAAACTTTGCAGTTGTTAACACCATTTGTTTGTTCTGCAACCTTACAATGACGGGTCATTTTGGGGAAAAAAATAATACTAATTATATGTTAACTTTTAATTTTATTTCAAACCTTATTTTAATTAAAATGATCTAAATCTGATATATAAAGGTACATGGTTGTACAGACTTGGGCTCGGTGTTATTATAACTGAGCTCATGTGATAATTAAACTAAAATCAAAGTATTTAAGATCAAAGTCCTGTGAAATGCATGAACAATCCTTCTCCATTGTCCAATCTAAAATAGATAAAAGTACACTGACAGTGAATAGTACAGATTGTACTTCTGAAGATAAATGAGGTAAAATGAGGCACACAGGTCCAAGAAAAGTCATAGCTTAGCACATGCTTCACATGACGTGACTACGATCCATCCGTCTTTTCAACCAACAACAACAGATCAACAGAATTGTGTGTGCAGTGAGAAACATTTCTAATTAAGGCAAGAGAGATTAGTTTAATCGTCCTCCTTCTCATACGTGGCCAGTTGTGTCTATAAAGCACCAGGTTCAATTAGTTTCAGCAAAAAAACTGAACATATCCAGATTTCTGTAGTTGAAGTGTCGTACACCTCATGGGATCTGCATAAGTAAATGTAGGTTTAACTATTGGTTATGAGTATTCATATTTGGTTAGAGTATAAATCCACAGCTGTGTCCCTGTAAGTTATCTTTTGTGTGGAAAGATTATCAGCCGGCATGTTTGCACGACCTCGTGAGAAATTTAATTCTCATCAGATACCCTTCTAGGCCCCACTCCATCCTTGAATTACGCACACCATAATCACACACACCACACAATATGATATGGCACAATGATCATGGAATCCAGAGGCAGGCTAAAGGAGGAACAAGGCTCCGCCCCACAGGATAGCATGCTGCACACTTTAAAGTACATTAGCACAGGAACACACACACTTCCCTGTGTAAACACATGCTGCCTATCTAAGTCAAGAAAGAATCAAACAGCATGATTACAGGCAGTGATGTAAATGTATGCAGCTCATAGCTTAGCACGTACTTCACATGATGTGACTACGATCTATCTGTCTTTTCAACCAATAACAACAGATCAACAGAATCTACGGAGTCAGAGTCACTTTGGACTAACACACCGACTGTATAAACAGTGATGTTGGAAGTTCTTGTTACTAACATAAGCTGAAGTTCCCATTTCCTCATAGTACAAACGTGAGTCATTCTCTTCCTTAAGTCAAAGGATGAAGCTTGGGTGCATATTTTAAAACCTTGTTTCAATGTATATAAGAGTGCAGACACTGTCCTCTTTACTAAAAACCACTACAAGACCAACACAAACCAGGTACCATTTGGGTGGTGGATGAGATTCAGAGAAGAGAGGGGCCTAACAATACATATAGAGAAACAGACTACAAAAAACTATGTCTGTAATTGTAGAGCTTTAAACTTAATCTATTCTTTTCACAAAGGAGCTTTACAGAAACTAAAAACAGTAAACCAAGACTAGCCATCAAAGCAGTAGTAGTGACTTATTTAAAAAAAATTACCTAATTATAATCACATATATTATTTTAAAATTTTCAGTATCTTCATACCTTCACTTAAGTCCTAGTATAAATGGTTGTGCAAGGAAAATCACCCAGAGCCTAAGCCTCTACATGCCGCTTCATAAGTGGTACATTAAGAGATATTGACACAAGACCTGCTGAGAAGAACTAGGACAAACAAAAACACCCGGACTTTATCCATCTCTAAAATATTTGAATTTTTTTAGTTTTTTGCAGGAAAAGTAGTGAAGTTACAGCAGATATATGCAAGTGTGTAAATATATAGTCTGTGTGTATGCCGGTCCTGTCCTGTACTGTAAAGTAGGATAGAATCAAGAAGCCAGAAACTCATCCATTGTATTAAAAAAATGAACTTTGGGTTTCAATGAGAAGAACCAACAGAGGTGTGTCTAATAATAGAGTCAGTGAGGTTTCAGTGCAGCTGTGTTATCCCCTTTGTACAACAAAATCTACAGTCAATATGAACGTTACTGCTACAGTGGGGGGGGGGGGAGGATCGAATAAGATTCTGTCAGTAACAGTTCTGGGATGATGATGCCTGCCCGACGAAGACCTAATTCCTGTTCAGTAAACACTGTGTACATACAACTAACACCTGACTTATACATTCTCAGTTTTTAAGTTTTTTAATTAAGTATGTGCACTTTTGTAACATTTCAATTCTGAGATGGGTTCATTGGGCTTATTTTGGGGTCTATTTGTGTACAATGAGTGCAAATAGTATCTGAGCTCAGGCACTGATCCTAGATTGATATCCTCTTTCCAATTAAAATTTAAATTTCTGTAGCTGTACAGAAGGGTTAAGGTTAACGCTGGGGTCAGTGCAGGCCATTGGAATGTTTTTACACTAACATCTTCATGACACAACTGAAAAACTCGGCTTTTTGTTTAATAAAACAGAAATCCCTCCCAAAATAGTTTCCATGAAGTTGGATGAATGCTCTCTTTTTAAATGACTGCGGATACCGACACATGTAGTCTACTTTTTAAAAAAAAAAACATTTTAAGGAAAAAATACTCAAATCCTGAAAGAAGTTTACTGTCTATTTTTCACCATGGTGTTTATATGTGTAATTCTTTTGACTATATGTGAAATCGTTTAAATCCAAACTTGTATTTATTTAAAATTGAAACAATAACATTGACACTCAACATTAGATCATACATGGTAGGATATCATTTACACATGAAAAACATTAATACAGACTTTTAACCTTATCTATTGATGTTATTACCCCAATAAATGTTATTTTATGTTTTTATTTATATTTATCTTTCAAAACAGTGGCACACCTGATCTTTGCTATACCTCACGTATTTAAAACAAGACAAACAAATAGGGATGCATGTAGATTTTATATAATACATAAAAATCTGTAGTATGAAACGGCTGTAATCTAACAAAAGCCACTGATGGTTAAATGAACAGCAGGGAGATGTGTTTGTACTGTTGTGAGGGTGTGGTGCCTAACAACCACCGCGTGCAGTTCACATTTAGGTCAGTGTAGAACTATACGAATGAAAATCGAGTAAAAATAGTTTATTTTATCATTTCCCATGTCTAATAACCGCAGTTAAAGCCACAGTATAATGTAAACATGTAGGTTAACAGAGAGAAGTCGTGTGCTGTGAGATGAAACGGTGCCGCTGCTGCTCAACAGCTGGACCGATCTCACGGTTAACAGTCACCGAAACAACTGAACGGATCTCTACTGTATAACAAGTTGTTTTTTTTGTGCTTGTCATCGTCAAAATGAACTTAAACACGCTTAAAACTTGTATTTTTACACTCATTTATCCTACATACACAAAATGGATGAAGTTGTCAACAGGGAAAAGAGAAAAAAAAACTATGAAAATGAGTGTAAAATAAAGTCAATTCTGGAAAAAAAAATAAACTCACCTTTAGTCTGAGCGCAATGGAGTTTGAAAAGCAGACGGTTTCCTAACTTGACAGAAACACGTTGGACAAGTCGCAACAACCTGAATAACTCTGACCAACACCCCGCTCCGCTGCGCCGCGCTGACACCTCCACAGGTTTCCCAACGTGAGAGAGAGAGATAGAGAAAGAGCGAGAGAGAGAGAGAGAGAGAGAGAGAGAGAGAGGCTTCAACCATCCCGACTGAGCGGCAGAACACTCTGTGTATCATACAGCGCCTACAGCGAATTTTATCTGTCAGTTATAGAACGTTTGTGTTGGTTCTCTAAACTGTATAAAATAGTAAAGTCCGTTCGTTTTCGCGTTTACAACTCACGTATTCTATAAGTAGACAACAGACTTAGTTTTTATGTCCCGAGGTCATATATTCTGGACTCGTGTATGAATTGCATTTTAAAATGGTTTACACTGTAGTATAATCTGTATTTTTTATATATTTTTTTATTTGCATGTTTAAATCAGGACATTCCAGGCTTAGGGTTAGGATTGCATGTCTGAATGAGGAAGTTCCAGCTGATGAACTTAATTGAATCTGTAGTTGCATATAAAGCTTCCACTTTTCTACATTCTTAGTTTAGATCTTCTGTCATGTCAATAGACAGCTAATAATATTCTTTAAGTCTGATGCAAAACAACAGATATGTTGCAAAATAATCAACAGAAGATTCAATAATAAACTTAAACTTATAAAATAATAACCTTTCTGAACTGTGCAGTTTAAGCAAAGTCAATAACATTCCATAAACATGTCATATATTCAACTATATTATAAGTACTAGGTGTTTTTTTTAAATTATTATTACAGTTGGGTTTCTAATCGCTATTTAAACAGAATGCAAAAAGCATTAGGAATGAGCTAAAACAAGTTATCACCAGGTGTTCCAATGGCAGTTTAATTAAATATTAAAACTTTTGGCTTTATTGTATGCAGTTAAAATATTAATAAATTGGCATGTTTAATGAAGGAACATGTTTATCATTTTATTTTATAATCCTTCAGTATAAAAATTAAAAACATATTTCAGGGCTTAGAAAAAAAGAATTAACTAACATATATGAGTCGCATGGTAAGTTTTGGTTAAGGATAAACTATAAAGTTTTAAACGTACTTTCTGTGTCATCAAATAATCTGATTATTATTTGTTGTAAATGATCAGGTTGATTAGAAAGTAAAACAAATTATTGAAGTCCATTTTACTAATAAAATTATTAAATGAATCAAAACCAGGTAGATCATGCAGCAGTTTTAATTGACTTTAACATTAACAGATTTTAACGTCATACCACACGACTGCAATAAATTACAAGTATTTCCCATAATGCTTTGAATCAACTTTAATACCTAACAAATTCCTTGGGATTTTTGAGTGAGACATAAAATCTCCAGTTAGTATATTTATTAAGTACCAAAGCACCTTGAATAATCTTTCTGATTTGAAATTAAAGTGGCCGTTCACTCTTGGTCAAACTGGTGGCTCTGTTTTGTCTAGACCAAAATTGATATTTTCACCAGCTCTTTTACAAACAACACTTTTTGGAAAAGCGGACAAAGTGAATGTCTCAAGTGCATACTGCAAAACTGTCATAGTTGAAAATGAAACAATTTTCAAAAATTCTGACGAGGTGCTTAAATCTGACTGGCATCATCCTGTTTCCTGTAAAAGGAATAAAACAAACACCATTTTATTAAATTTACAAAAGTTAGGTATGATGACTTTAAAAAAAAAAAAAAAAAAGTATCTTTTTAAAATAAACTTCAAGAACTATAAATATAAAGAAAGCGGTCAAACATACAGACACTGTTTTATATGGAATTTAAAGAGATTAAAAACTATAACTTATATTAAAGTTTGTATTTTATTAGATTTTTTGATGAGATAAGACATCAAATATGGCTAGTATCGCTTTTCAGGTTTCAAATCAAATTTTGCAAATAAGTAAAACATTAGCAAATTATTTAAATCCATTAAATGGGACTTACTTGCTCCTTGTGCCGCATTTGTCATCTGGGGAGAGAAATTTAATATTATTAGATTAGTATGTACATACTGGTAATTATTTTTATGTAATAAAAATATTTTTGGAAAAATAAACCTGAGACTTACACAAAAGCACTACAAGGGCTCCTATTACAAGCAGGACTGTAAAAATGATGCCTCCAATTCTCAGCCTGTCATAGTCTAAAGAAAATAATTAACATTTACATTACTAATAGCATTAACATTTTTAATGGCCACTATTGTTATCATTGTAATTATAATCATCACTGTTTTTATTATATTTATTTTATATTATTATAAATATTATTATAAATGTTTTATTGTACTTACTGTAAACAAAAGGATCTGTTTAAAAGGTGAAGGACAAAAATAATTATGAATCAGAGTTAAACACATTAAAGCTATTAACCCTTTATCCAAAACAGCAGTTTTTATGTCATATAATTTTGTATTTATTTGATACATAAAATGCATTTGCTTACTTGCTTCAGTTTCACTGAGAAATGTAGTGAACACTGTGGAGAAATAAAACAGTAAGATAAAAAAATATAGTAGAAATAAGGTTATGTGAAATTAATTTTAGTCACATTTACTTGGATAACAGGACTAAATAAATTTAAATGATTAAATGATAGTATTCAAAAGTCTTTAAACAACCTTTTTGCGCTTTAACAATTTCTTATGTTATGGATCTCATGATATATTCATTTAAAAACTAAATTGGGAAATATTTTACATTTAAAAGCAGGTTACTGAGTGGCATGAAAGTGTCAACCTCCAATATTTTTTAGTTTTATTACAATTCCATTTTAAGGCTTACGTTTTAGGCTACAGATTTCATTTGACCTCTAATTGGAATCTGTGATTTAATGGAATGTAAGACTCTATTCTTTTCTATTTATTCTACACAGTAGCTCTTTGCTTTGTCTAGTAAATTATTGTTCGTTGAAGAAACATTCAAAATACGCCAAGAGTATTGTGGCAACATCACTCCACCGAACACATACAGAACCTTTTATTACATCCTATTTTGAAATACGTATCCCTTTGCAGCTATACCACTCAGCTGACAAAGCTTTCTACATGATTTTGTAGTGCATCTGTGGATGTTTAACTATTCATGCAGACACTGATGTTGGAAAGGAGGGCCTGGCGCACAGTTGCTGTTCTAGTTTACAATCAAAGGTGTTTGATGAGGCTTTGTCAGTCAGGGCTTTGAGCAGGGTAGGTAAGTACTTCACTAAGATAATTCACTGTAATTTTATCAAATGCATTTTAGTACTGTTGTTGACCTTTCTAAATGACCTTGAATGGCACAAGAGAACATTCGAGAATTTATTTACCTGCCAGGAAAACGAGCACGGTGAAACGGCTCATCTTTTTTATGATGAAGAAAAATCAAATCTAAGAACACAAACATATTCCAAGTTTACTATCATAAAACAAATCTGTAGACACCAAATGGTAATTCTCCTTTAAGAAATCAAGTCTTTTTTTTGTCAAACTGAACATTTTTTTGCATTATTATTTTAAAACTACGAGTGACAGTGATAAGTTATATAGAGGATTTGAGAAGCATGGAATGTGTGCTGAGTAGATACAGCTGCAGAGGCCACTGAGACAGATCAGCACTGGTGTTTTGACAGTAAACATGAGAACCGTGGGTCAGAAGAGCTAGGACACAGCAAGCTCCAGGATACCCTTGGCTTGTCCTTGTGGTCATGTACCAGGGTATCAGGGCTGTTTTGGAAATTTCAGGCCCCCTTGCCTGGTTAGCGAATTAACTCAGTGTGCTTTTGGATCGCAGGGCAGCCACCTTGAAAGCTTTTTTTTTAAAGTGCTAACTTGGATAAAGTTGCATGCATGTTACTGGCTTACTTATGTTGCTTATTTGTAATACACTTGACAGGTATATAGGACCTTTAGAGGTTTTTGTTAGAATTTGGTTAGTATTATGTGTTTTATGCAAAATAATAAAATAATAAAAACAATAAATAAAAATAATACAAAAAGAATAATTTTTTTTATTTTATTTATGACTGTAAACACGTCTGTTCATTAATAAAAAAATGTATATGTGTATGTATATATTTTATTATATATATGTATGTGTGTATATGTATGTATGTATTTTTGTGTTTATATATATATATATATATATATATATATATATATATATATATATATATATATATATATATATATTTATTTATATATATATATATATATATACACACACACACATACATATTGTGTGTGTGTGTGTCACAAATATGTTTCCTGTATAGGAAGCTAACTTTTTCATGTTCTTAAACTTAAACAGAGAAGGACAAAAGTTTGTACAATACAGCAGTCAAAATTAGGTATCAATTGTACAACATTGCTGTGGTTGCATGTTTACTGCCAACTTTATTATATGTTTCAGCAAAACAAGATAACATATTGCATTTCATTTAAACCTAATAAAGATGACCTGTAGGTTAGATTGCATCCAAAATTATATACATTTATTGTTATGTGTTATTTATTTCACATACATAAATTATCCTGATTAATACTCTTTTAAGTTTAAATGAGTATAAATAATCTGCGTACATTAACCTTAAGATGGGCCCACTGTCAAGCATAGAAGGTGATGGTGGACAATAATGTCAGCAACACAAATAACAATAAATTGCAATCATCATTTTAATAATATTAAAATTATCCTACCGTTCCAGAGAAAGCAATGTCCTTTAGGTTATGGATGTGTTGATCTACAATGGATGTGACACGGCAAATGTACATAGACATGACAAAATTTTCCTTATACTTTGTAGGATAACTCCTCCTTATTGTGTACACATTCAACACAAAGCATCAGATTTATATATGCTGTGTGACCTGCCCTGCATCATTTCTTTGTTTTTTCCTAAACAACCTTTGTGTGTTGATGCCTAAAACAGCTTTGTAGGTTTCGAAGTGTTTGGAAAAGTGAACGCTGATCCAGCTCCATTCATCAAAAAGCTTTTTTATATTTCCATCTGATTAGTATATTTATGTAAATGATATAATTATGCATTTATATTATTTATACGACTCCCAGAAAAGCAGAATAATAATAACTATTAATTGGGCATTAATTTTTTCAAAGGCTGTCTGTCTTTGATACTAAAAATAAGTTTGTTCATGGTTTTTATATTTTCCATGAAAGTCTCCATGGCGTGTGTACCCACATCCTCCGTCTTGTTTCTTTTACCATTTTTAGTTTCATTTGACTTACATGGTGTATTTTGATCGTTATCAGACAGAAACACCTCTTTGCTTAATAAACAAAGCTTTAAGGTCAAACAAATGGGGTGCAGTCATGGACTGGTCTGTCTGCATCTGTATCCTTGTTCATGATAAATATGGCTTTTTAGGTCAAGGTTTTGTGAAAAAAGGCAGGTTCAGCTGATAATAAGACAAAGTGAAATTGTGTCTACAGAAAATGCAGTAACTTGTCTTGCTGGCCACATTTTTGTTAAGCCCTAGAAACATCCCAGACTGGCTCGTTGAGTCTCCTTGCCAAGTTTGTAAGAACAGGCCTGTTGATTTTGAGCTGGTTTCATTCTCAGTTTGCCATAAGCATGGAAAGTAAATAGCAACCAATTTAAATACTGAAAGATTTAGGCTCAGAGTATACTCAATAACAGAGTATATTTTAAGCATTTGTTTTCTTAGTAAGGGTCACGGTCAATTTAAAGTTTAGGTTTTACTTTCACAGCTTTTTAGCTGTAAATGTCAAAAAAAGATAATCATTGTGCAATAATTGTTATTTGTTACATTGAAACCTGCTTTTTAAGATAGTGAGGCATGTCAAGAGTAATAAGGATTTCATGCCTTTAGTTCACCCCATACAATCATTAGGAGAATATGCAAACCCATCACAGAAAAGTCCCAGGCAGCCTTTTAGTGAGTTAAACCAGGTGCCGCCTTGATTGGTAAAAGTGCTACTCATTGAGTCACATTGTAACAATAAAATATGTATTTAAAGAAATACCTGCAGAAAAAATACTATAATTTTTACTGTCCCCTGTGAAGCTGGATTTAATTTAAATTAATTTGCATTTATTATTTAAACACAGCTTATAATGATTTTACAAACACTTCATTTTCTGTTGTATAAACTGCCTGTGTCATAATTTTATTTACTTTCTAATCATTTTCTTAGTCTAAAGAGGGACATGGGGTGTCGAGCTAACCCCGGCTCTCAAAGTGTAAAAAGCAGGAAAACATAATGTACATGTTGCCAGTCTATCACAGGGCAGACATACAGACAAACATCTTCACCCCAAAGTAACATTTGGTATTTTCAGTACATCTAATTTTCAAGTCTTTGATGTACAGAAGGGAACCTGAGCTTCCAGGGGATATTATGCAAATGTGGGGAGAACATGCCATCACATCCTAACAGCAAGGACCCTGCCACCCACTACTTTATTCCAAGTTAATTATCTCAACCCAAAGTTTACAAAGTAATAATAAGAGAATATATAGGACTGAGCTATGTTACATTTATTTTATATTGGCAAACAAATATAATCTCTTCACAGCTTACAATATACAGTAGGTTTAAAAGAATACAGATAGAATTTGTTCAAAGAGAAAGCATTATTTCTACAGTGTTTGTTTCCTTCAGAAAGTGCATGGTCTACCTTTCTGCACTATGATAAGAAATAAATTGGATCTCATCACCAGATGAAGAAAGTATTGATGCCTGCATGTAAAACCAAAAAAACAATGCTCACTGAATAATCTTACAGATAGAATGAACAATAAAGTGCTACATTATTTAAATTATTCATGTCATTGTTAGACAAGCAGGTAAGGCATGTTACAAAACAAACATTGAAGTGACATTTTAGAAACATTAAAAGAGCTACACATAGCAGCAACAACAATATTACACAGAGCAGCACATAAATATTGGTCTATTAGCTGATAAGAAATGAAAGTTTATCTACATTCCCTTAATCTTTTCTAAAATATTGACACTTTGTGTAGTGTAATCTGCAAATTGCCAACCTAACTATTGACTAGAAAACAATTTCATGTAAACGCAAAAAGAAAAAGGACAGTTGGTCAACATTTACAAGAAAGCCAAAGTCTATTAAACTTCACTATTGCTTTTACATCAATTAAGAATTCACTGAAATGAATGGGGAATCATGATGTTAGAAGCAGGCCTACCTCAGTGGATGAAACTGCATCTTGATAGAACTGGGGTGTCCAATCATGTCTGCATAAGGCTCCACCTGATGCCATGGTTGCCTTCTAATGTAGAACTTGTGCAGCTATTTATGTTATTTTAGTTATATTGTTCAGAACTATTCGCTTAGAAATGGTTTTCTAATTATAAATAAGGGGAGGTGCTTTAGTAAATTAAGTCTCTATTCAAAGGCTTACCTTTGGCCCTGATTAGTGCAAATCCAAAACAGTGATTTGATTTCCCATAAGGTTTAAAATGCAGAAACTCCACTGAAATCATTCTAAAAGTATATACAGAACCTATTAATCTGGTAACTATTGGCAAAATGCTGATTTAGAAGTAAAATCATTTTATTTCGGCTAATGCTATACAGAGTCCTTTGATAAAACTATTTCCCTAGCTTTAAATAATGTGACTTTACATTTGAAATATTTTAGGTAATGGCTTAATGTCACAAATGTGAATATATATATATACAGTTTATGTCACCGACTCAAATTATTTTATGGGCAGTATGGGGTTTCTCTTTGGTGGATGAGCAGAGAAATCTCTTATAACTAACTGCAAATAAGTGCAAATGTTAGCCTTATTAGTTGGAGTGGAAAGGGGGCTCTGCATGAATCAGTACTCCTTCGTGGCTGTAACAGTTGGATCTTCGTCTTCCGGTTTGCCCTCTGAAAGAAGAGAGAGAATTTTTAAAATTGTGTCATGATTATACAGGATTATAGGTCCATTACTTCTCTATTCGACTTAATGGGCTAATTATGTTGTAACTCATATTGTGTTTAAGATCTGTTCATTAAAAACTATAATGAGCAATAAATCTATATCCAGATGTTTTTTTGTGTACCAAAAATAAAACAGGATTAAATCTAGAATGTCAGGCCACACTTACTGAAACACTCCTGACATCTCTCTGATCTCTTCAAAGCAACATAGGTCACACCAAAGACAATCAAGATCCCAAAGAAGCCACCCATGACGCAGCCGAAGAGCATAGAGAGGTACTTGCTGGTGCCTAAATAAGTGAGAGAAAGATCCGAAAAAGAAATGAATACATTGACAGTGCTGTGTATGACATCATAACATCATCAAATCAAATGCATGAAATAGTTTAAATCACTAAAATGGACATCAATTATTTCTAACATGCTTATTAGTTAAACACCTTTGATTATCTTAAGGTTATACTGCAAGAGTCAGTACAGACCGTTCCATTTTAAAATTCACTTAAAGCAATGGTATTTCTTATGGTATTCCATGGTATTCAAATAATATGAGCATTATATTTATGCTTAGAATTCACTGCAGAATTTAAATCCTTATTTTGAAATGAAAAACACGATTAGAGACCCTAGGGTGGTACTCTAATTTTCCACATTGAATCAGTTTAAGGATTTTCAGAACTGAAATGAGCCTTGTTTTTTTGTGGAACTTGTGTTTTTCTAGGGTTACGGCTAGCCTAGGGATTCTAGAGTTAGGGCTAACTCTAACTCTACCCTTAGATAAACCCAGACAGCCCAAACTGTCTGACTTCAACAATCCTAAAGTAATTTGCTGGTGAGAATATACCTGAAATGACAAGGTATCCAATGGTTGTATTCAGAGTGGGGTATCCGCATATGAAAGCAGTGTTGTTGAAATCATTAGCAATGTTGGAAACCTGCCATGTGCCGGTGATTATTGGACTAGCTACATCACATGTTCCAGTCAGGGACTGAAGGACAAAAAGACTAGGGTTATACAAGAAAGAGCAATAAGCATGACATATTTTTGAGCTGACATTAAGTTATTGATAATTATTACACTTTAGGACAAAGAGACTGTTCGAACCATGGATGGGTACTTGACTGGATTGCCTGGGCAGATTAGCGTGTAGTTCATGTCAGGTCGCTGAATGATAAAAGTTAGGCTGCCTGTAGTGGAACCCTGATTGACAGAACAAACTAAGGCAGCTGATTTGCCGAGGGATGCAGAAGTATTAGTTAGCATGACTGAATAGTTGGCAGCTGCAGGCCCAAGAGAAGAAGAAACAGGGAAAAAAACAACATTAGAACTTAGAGCATTGTGTCAATCGATTTTGCTTATTTGACTAAGAAATGGGTAAATTTTTGACTATTCTAATTTTGACTCACCCAAACAAAACTTTTCCTAGTACACACCCTTTCTGACCACTGAATTCTGCTTTTTTAAATGAAAACCCCTTACAGATCATTTTTTATGAGTATGAATTCTTAATTATTACATTAATAACATAGTGTCAAAAATATCTGCTAAAAAATCAAGTTTTAAAGAAACAGCTGGAGTTTTAGGTACATTAGAAAAACATAATATCTGATCTGGTGTCAGATGGATTTGGGGATTTAAGGTACATTATCTGATTGGAATGACTTTCTCTTCGTCATTAACAGATCATTTATAGAGAACAGGTTTTAATCTACAAAACATTTAGAAGTAGTTCTGTTTGTCCCCAATTTAACATTGAATCTTGATTTATTTTAAGAATATGATCATTTTTATATAGGTTATTTCGTGTAATGAAAATCGTTGACTCCTCTGGGAGTTCACTAAAGTTAAACACTGGTGTTGGATGAGATGGACTGGCTCTGTAGCTTCAGTCTAGTTCATCCTTAATGTTTTCTGGGGCTTTAGTCTGGATTTAATGAGAGCCAATCAAAATTTTACAAGCCAAACTCACTTACCTATGATTTGATGGATATTCCATTGTGCACTGAGACAATTATCCACACAATGCATATAGATGCATGATTTTATACACTTTTTTACACACACACACTTGCTAACACAGCTTTAAAACAGAATTTAAGTAACAGCCTTATTATTGACATGTCAAAGACAAGAGGTTGATCCACACATAGCTATATGATATTTTACTTCTCTTTTCAAGTATACATTTGGCAAGTTTTGCTTGGATGAGTCACATTAATTAGCTGACATACATTTATAATGTGAACAATATGACATGGATATTAAATATGATTTAAAAAACAAAAACATGAAACCTACGTGTTGCAGCAGAAGTTAGTTGAAGTACAGAGATGAAAAGCCATGCCAAACTGGCGAATGTCACTCTTAATGTTATCATCCTTTCCATCTTAGATGCGGAGGAAATCACCGGTACAATCAGATATCCTGAAGGGCAATAAAAGGCCCAATCTGCCAAGATCTCAGTCCAGAAAACAAGCAGTCACTCCTGTACAAGTCAGCACAATCTTACTTAAACTTCCTGAGCTGGTGCAGTGTCAAGCCAACTAATACCAAACTGCTCATTTGCAAGTGAGGCCTCTGAGAAAACGTCCTCGAACAGGTTGAGCAGGCACATCCCTCAGCTCAACTTTGGAGGAGTGTGTCCTGTGTTACTTTAAACTTCCTTTTGTAGCTCACTGGTGATTTCCGTGTTTCCCCATTCACGATCTTCCTCTGTGTACAGGACATTTTACTTCCAAAACATCAGGAACAGCCCATGAATTTACATGAATTCCAAAAAAACGCAGCACTAGTCTTGGGCCAGTCTCTGAAAAAGGCTTTGTCTGTAGACACACTTCCGTTTGGATACTGTCTTCTTCTGGGACCACTAATTAGGGCCCAAGTGTTAATCACTTTATTCATGCTCAGGGGTTTGTAGTTCATCAGACTGTGAATATAAATGTGATTTTCATTCCAGTGACCATATTTGTGATCTTCAATCGTCATGCTGTGCTAACGACATAGAATCTACACGTCTAAATCCCAATCTAGGTGAAGTTTCCATGTTCTCCTCATGTCTGTGTAGGCTTCCTCCGGGTTCTCAGAATTACCCTTATATAGTGTCTGTGTGAGTGTAGATTACATGGTGCCCTGTCCTGGCTGCATCTGCCCAGCTCGTTGAGGGAATGTTGAGGGTGCTCCATGCCGAAGTTGGAAGAGACAATCCAGATTGGTACTATGAGCAGTGAAAAACCCAGCAATAGGTATGGCATGGCATCAGTGCTCAAGGCATTCGTCCCTTGCTTTTGTGTAAAGGCACATTTTATTTGGGATTTCACAGAGATCTTATAACGTAATATCTATTGCTAGACGTATAAAGATCACAGTAGCATAGCGTTGCACTCTGCCGCAGTTAATTAGGCACAGCACAGCATAATTAGCAAATTATGTTCCCAGCAATGATTTAAAACCCTGTTCTTGGTGTATCTGCCCAGCACCCAAAATGTTGGATGAAAATAGATTAACTAGAGTAAACCATCTCAGGTACAGGAAGAACATGCCACACAAATGACCTGGGAATCAAACATGGGATATTATTGCTGTCATTTTAATATACACACCTATTTAATTATATTTAAATCTGCTCACCCTAATTAAGGTTATTGTGGGGGTGGAGCCTAATCCAGTCCTTATAGGGTTAATGGCAGGGAAATGCTCCATACAGATCGCCAGTCCATCACAAGACAGCTATATTAAAATGTATAACATTTATTATGAACAAAATTTAAATGAAGCATAATTAAGCTAATTTAATCAATACATTTTAACCCAATCTTCTTTTAGTGCCTCTGTAGTCTGGAAAAAACCTATAAACACAGGTTTATAATCACACAGGTAATAGAGATTCAATCATATTAATTAATTTTAAAAATGGAAGTTATCAAAATAATTTTTTAATAAAAGCTATTAAAAATATGAAGTCACTATAACAGTGTCTGCAGTGCAGCTGTGACAAAATGCCCCTTATTTTTACAAGCTGCTGAAATTCGCAGACTTCATTTACGTCACACAGGAGATACATTTGCATATACACACTGTGGTTCACTGAAATCAGGAACTCAAAATCAAGAGCGAAAGGAGTTTCTAGACTTCTTGCATTTTCACATTTTTTAAGACGGGCAGTGGTTTTAATGTAAGACACAATGAGGCCATTTATGGGTTGACATAAAGTAGTATGTTTATGTCTCTCTTCGATACAGGAACCCACTGATTCAGCCAAAAAGCTGCTGGACAATAAGGTCTCTTATCAGGTCATGTGGCATGGTGGTGTAGTGTCTCAGCGCTGGGGATCCAGGTTCGCATCCCGATCTGGGTGCAATGCACATTGCATGCCTCCTAGTCATACAATACATACAGCTATCAAAGCAGTCGTTGAGTAGCAGTGGCTTACAGGGGCAGTTAAGCGATTAGCAGTGAGAGCAGCAACAGCAGGCAGACGGAGCATTTTCATAAAATATGCACTGTAACATTTAGAGGCCCTGTTCTGTGAGATGGTGTGGTCAGAGTTGCTGTTACTCATAAATGTTTCAACATCCACGAAGCAGTTCATCCTGTTGGCAACTTTGGTACTTGGGACTAAATGTGGGAATTTAAATCTTACAAGTTAGTCATTTAATTGTTCAAGCAGCACCAGGATGTTTACTATTCACTATTCAACTATGGCCTGTAGAGTCCGAGTTGTAATGTTTGGGTTTTTCGCAGTGTCTCTGGGTTTGGAAGTTTTTGACATTTCAGTGAATTTGCAGGCTGTGTAAAAAAAAAAAAAAAAAAAAAGACTGTTAATTGTATTACACCCCCCTCCCTCTCAGTACTCTGCACAGTAAAGTGCCTTTACTGTGCCATTTATGTGCTTATACTCTACCCAATATGTTAAAATGAATAAACGATAACATAAGGTGCATAAGGATTTACAGATGCTTGTGTCCTGTAGCAGATCGGTCGTTTACTTTTCAAAGCCAATAAGACAAAACCTTCAACATATAAACTGTAAAGTCAGACATACCAACCCTCTTGGCTGTAGAATTAATTTGCATTATGCTAAAAGTTACCCAAGAAGCAACTTAGAAAGGGACTTTAGAAGGGAATGTAAATCAATTCATGCACAAAAAATAAAAACACACAAGACAAGGCACTGTGTCACTGACTGTACAATCAGTGATGAGCTATAATGAAGCAGATCATAGTGCAGTACAGTAATTGGAATGGAAAAGTTCAATGCAAATGCAAACATTAATAATTCAATAATAAATGCCCTTCTCTTCTTTTCTGTTCCTGTGGGGGTTGCCCCAGTGGAGAGGATCCACATATTCAACTTTGCAGTTTTACACCCTTCCTCACGCAACCCTTCCAAGGCCGGCACCATGAGTGCACTGATGCCCCTAATGGAATTTGAAATGCATGTTCCACACACCACACAGAGAGGACAATGTGTGGTTCCATCCACTGGGAATCAAACTGTGGCCCTTTTGGTTGTGCGAAATGTAAGACTAATTACTATGCCACCTTAACACCGCAACATTAACACATTTATGGCTCAAAAATACTGTACGTTATAGATGGCTGCATTTTTCATATACACTTTAGGGTAGAGGAGAAAAAAAATATTTTTGGCTTTATATTTACAATGCAGGAAAGGTTAAAGGACCTGCATGTCCTTTAACATGAAATGTGGCACTAAGAAGAATACAACAGATGTTTGTCTAAAAAATATAATCTATCATAATATCTATAGAACATTTACATTAGTGAACAATAGGACAGAATTAATTACCATGCAGTAAATCAGTAAATACTGTGAATATAAACTTATCTTTGTGCTACATAAATGAAATACATTAAAACGTTAAAATTAATTTTTTTATTTCAATGCATAACATCATAGTTGAAAAACAATAATAAAAACGAAAATGACACAAACGACATGAAAAGGGAACGACACCATAATTGAACTAATGCTCTGTCTGATGAGCCTTCACTCTCATCAGCTACTAGAAATAAAAGTGCACATATGAAAACGTGATCACTGATGCATAATTCTCTGATGTGGAGCAAATTTAAGCAAATAAAATTAAAGCGCAAACATCAAATCAAGGATCTCATAAAATAATTTAAATATGCAAGAGTTTCCTCATTCCTGCCTTGTGTTGTTCCATCTTAAGCTTAAGGTCAAACAATCTGTGTTTAGTATCTCTTTATGAAATGACTATGATCGCACATCTGCATGTTTTAATTACTAAGGAAGCTAAAAACGCATATAAACATAAACGTTAATAACTATTAAAAATTCCATTGCATAGTAATGAAGCTATATATATTTACATTACATAACAGGCAACAATACTGACTGCCATCCCATAAACTTAGCTGTTTAACATTCTTTGGTTTACATTACTTTCTTCTGAAGCCAAACAGCATGACAGGTCCAGACTACATAAGAGTATAATAATTATTGTGGGCTCTATGGCAACACTTCATATACACTCACTTCTCACTTTATTAGGAGCACCTGCACGTTATATATTACCAAATGGGGGTGGATGTAGCCCATCCACTTTAAGGTATGTAGCATCATGCATTCGTACAATCTGTTCAAGATAACTGACTCATTCTATTATTAGGACAGTTTGGTGTAACATTCCCAGGATTATATCAGTTATAGAAATATTCTAATCAGCCCGTCTGGCACCAACAATCATGCCACAGTCTACAACACTGAAACCCAATATCATATGTTATCAACAGATCTCTATCTGCATGACAATTATATTGGTGATTTTAATAAAATGCTTAGTAAGTGTGCGTGATCTCTACTTTAATCTGTAATTTAATGTTTTATGTTTTTGTTAGGGGGGTGTAAATTTTGGTTCTGTTAAAAAGATTTTTTATTCATTCATTCATTATCTCCCGCTTATCCTCTATTAGGGTCGCGGTGGGGTTCCCCATGCCCATCCAGGGGAGAACGTCTCGGGCGCTGGGCAGATAGACCCAGGACAGGGCGCCAATCCATCACTGGGCACACACTCACACACACAGACACAGACACACTCTATAGGGGGCAATTTTTTGAGAATTCAATTAACTTGATCCATGTTTTTGGACTGTGGGAGGAAACCGGAGAACCCGGCGGAAACCCACGCAGACACGGGGAGAACATGGAAACTCCACCCAGATGGGGATTCGAACCGGGAATCCCTAGCACTGAGAGGCGAACGTGCCAACCACTAAGCCACCGTGCCGCCAAGATTTTTTATTAATAAACATTATTATTAAATTTTAGTATTTATTTAAATTTCAAAACATGTCTTTTAAAATTCATTCATTCATCATCCAGGGGAGAATGTCTCGGGCGCTGGGCAGATACACCCTGGACAGGGTGCCAATCCATCACTGGGCACACACTCACTGACACAGACACACTCTATATGGGGCAATTTGGAGAACTCAATTGACTTGATCCATGTTTTTGGACTGTGGGAGGAAACCGGAGAACCCAGAGGAAACCCACACAGACACGGGGAGAACATGGAAACTCCACCCAGATGGGGATTCGAACTGGGAATCCCTAGCGCTGAGAGGCGAACGTGCTAAACCACTAAGCCACCATAGTGGCTTAGACGGGCAAGTCTTTTAAAATGTAAAGTTAAAATGGTAAACATATATGGGGCAACATGGTGGCGCAGTGGTTAACACTGCCACCTTACAGCAAGAAATTTCTGCTTTTTATTCACAGACAGGGCAGTCTGAGTCTGTTCTATGTGGTACTTGGATGTTCCCCCTTACAGTTGTGTGGGCTTTCTCCAGAAGCTAGAGGTTCCTCCCATAATTAAAGGACTTGTACTGCAGATTGGAAATACTGAGTTGCTTCTAAATGTGAAATATGTCTCTCCTGCCCCTTTTTTTGGACAGCGAGTGACATAATACAATCCAGTAACCGCTGCTAACCATAGACCAGGGCGTTTGGAAAAAATGAATTAACATGTATAGTGGAAAATAATTCATTTGCAGGTCAGACAAAAGTTGTTATTAAATAAGTTCCAAAACCCAAATGATCTCATACAAGAATCCAAAACTGGTTCTTGTATGACATAACTGTAAAGAATCTTTGCTGGCATTTTAAATTTTAATATGTACATGCAGGACGTAAACAAGCCCAGGGATTTTGTCCCACTTTGATCATATAGTTTTACTATCTCACTGTCCTGTACTTGTTTTAAATGTCTCTGACATCACGGCTTTATTTCTGTCAAGGGAAAAAAGCAACACAATTATCTATACACTTGAAACTGAGTTCATGTAATATTCCTTCTCATTCTGCAGACTGGTTTTCCAGCCTAATAAATGCATCACACATATCAAAATCTTCACCACGTGTTAAATTCTGAAGTTGAACTAAAGAATTTGTGGATAAAACCTTTAGTGGATTTTGTACTGTATAGGGTTTTTATGTAGCAGTGTTGGCGTGCCCATGTTAAATCACTTAAACCTTTACAGAGATGAATGAGTCATAGGTATAAGATGGTATTAAAAAAAACTTTGACGGTCATCAGAACTCATGACATCACCACAGGGCTGCTGTTCCACCAGTGTCAGGTCTCAGGTGACTATGCAGTGGCAGCACGAGCCATTTTATGGACTCCTGGGGAATTCTCATATGTCTAAACAAACAAGGAGAGAGATAGGTTAACAGAATAATAGATGGATAATTAAAATATATAGTGTCACTTAAGAAATATGCTGATCATTTATACAGACAGCTTTTAATGCATTTAGAATTTGAATAAAATGCAAAGCTGAGGATTTGTAATACACTCGTCAGTTCTGTGACTGCTGCTGGGACTCCACCCTCCGGCTCTCTGCTCCTCGTCATCAGGTGCACTTGTGTGTCCTTATTTACGTCACTGCTGCCTGTGTATGTACTACTGATTTACCTGTATGCTTTGCAAAGTTGGGTTTATATACGGTCTGTGTCGGTGTTTATCAAGCCATTAACTTTAATTCATCAAGTATACTGCTGCTGTGACTACAATCTAATTGCCTCCTATCATGTTTAGTTAAAGTTACTAAATAAAATAAAAGATTTGCTGTATAATAATGAATAAACATACATTAATAACACTAAACACTAACAATTAAAATTTAAGTAATAATAATGGAGGTATTATCTAACCCTCATGGCACTGGATATCCAGGGCAGGAAGCGGGACACTCTGGTATAGACGCCAGGTTTCTTAGCCATGGCACAGCCTGTGCCCCAGCTCACTACACCAAGCAGTCTGTAACGGCTCGTCTTTGATAGACAGTCCGCGGCAACAAAGGGACCACCACTGTCCCCCTGGCACATGAAGAACATACTCAATAAATTATAGAAATAAAGTGCTTAATGAAATGAGGATAGAATACTGCCACCGTGTGGCTGAATTATGCAGTGCTGTCACGTATTACCTGGCAGGAATCGGTTCCACCCTTCTCATAGCCAGCACAGAACATCGTGGTGGTGACCTGGTTGTCATAGTAATCGGGTGCATTACAGACAGCATCGCTAATAATTGGGATGTGGGCCTCCTGGAGGATGTTTGCTTGTGTGCCTGTGAATAATGACGTAGTGTACACATGAAATTATTTAAAATAAGATAAATAGATTTAAAAAGCCCTATTTAAAAAACCATTTAAAGGGCAGGGTTATGATCAGACCTTCTTGAACATCAGTATCTGACATCACACATGTGTTTACAAACAAAATGTCCAAAAAACATACGGTATATAAAGGTAATTTATAATTCATGATAACATGATATAATACATAACACTACAAGAATACACAATTCTTAGAATTTTTTAAACCAGTATAATTCAGTTTTTTAATTTAAACTAAAACCCTGTTGGATGCATTCTTTAAAGCCCCTGTTAACCTGTATAATGATTACTTCTGAGCTAACATGACAAAGATCAGACATGTGACCTAGCACACGAGTTGTCTTCAAACAGGCATCACCACGCCTAAGACGTTTTGCACACAATTTGCTTGCACAGAGCTTGTGTGCCTTCGAAAAAGACGTCACTATCATGTAACATTCGTCTCCCAGACCTCTATGATTGAAATTAAAATAGAACTCAAGCAGTTTTTGTTTTTGAAAAATGTAAATGATGCTGTTTTTAAAAAAATGTCTGTAATAAGATGTAAAATGTAAGTAAAACAGGAATCTTAGTCATTTACATGTTTATTTTCTTCAGATTTCCTCATAATGTGATGCAGCAAGTTAACTGTAAATTGAAAACAATTTAAGTTCACTTACCATAGTACTCTACATTTCCCCAGCCAGTCACTGTGCCTATCTGACCATCAACCAACCGCTGGCCATAGGTGGGTAAACACACTGGCTGGATAAAGTCTAATTCACAATGAAAGAGTTGTAAGAGTGTGACAGTAATAATTATGTTGAGCAGCCTCAGGGAATGAACACAACTGGACATGTTTACAATGTGCACAATAATCACACTTTATTGATCTCATTAATATTTGAATTTTGAAGCGGCACTGCCCTGAACTCCCTCTTCCAGATTTATATTGTAATTTGACTTGGGCATTTGTCTGCATACACTACATGAGCCTTGTTCTATTGTGTAGATTGCTGTTTATATCTAGCACGTGGTTCGTGGAGGAACTGCACACTGCATTATTCAATTAAAATGACATTAAAAACACATTTCCATGGCCATCGAGGGGGGAAAATTTCGGGCACTGGGAAGATACACCCAGGACAGGGCGCCAGTTTATTGCTGGGCACACACTCACACAGACACACTCTATATGGGGCAATCTGGAGAATTCAATTGACCTTGATCTATGTTTTTTGGACTGAAAGATTTATTTAACCTTTTTTGTGAATCTGTTATTTACAAAAAATCAAAAAAGCTAGTTTAATTTTTCATGAGGTATTTTATATATATATAAGGTCCTCATGAATCTCAAAAAGGGAATGCATTAACTAAATGCATTAACTAGCTCTACATTAAATTTGTACAAACTTACAAATACAAATTTTCATAATGACAGTCTTTAAATCGCTGTACAAGCACAACAGGCCCAGTCTAAGAGAGGGCAGTCCAGATACTGAAAATCCTCCAAACTCCAATAGTGACCTCTGCTGATTGCTGGCTGAGCAAAACATGTGAGGATTGAACTGCATGTTGCGCCACGTTTACTTTAAAAAGACTATTGAGAGATACTGTGTCCTTGCTGCCCTGCAGCTTATTCAAATGATACTGCTTTGTATTTTATTCATTTTAGTTCAACCCTGTATTTAAGCCTCTGGTTAGAACCCATAGAAAGGTGAATATCTTGGGGTCCGATGTCTGAATTCTGGCGATCTGAGAAGGTTGATGCCTTTAATACTTGTGTATTAGGAATGACAATAAAGCTCATCTATATAATTAAAATCTGACTTCTAGTTTACTTTCCCACATTATGCATCATGCATGCAAACAAGTATTCTGGTATGGGGTCCTAGTGTGGTTTCAGTTTATAAAAATGATTTTGAAAAATGACTTCGTATTTAATATCGAGTTAAAATAGGAGAAAAAAGCCACCCAGCATCGCATGTAACATCATTTGACCTTTCACCTTACCAGTGAACTGTAATGGTTTTGTCAGGGCCAGGACGGCAATATCACGGCTGTTGTCATCAATATTAGCATCAACGAAGGGCAGGTAACTGCTGTGATAGACAACTGTCTTGACTTCTGCAATCACTACATTCTTATGGACAGGGGTGTTATAAATAGAGCCCATCAGGACCCTCCATCTCGAAACATGTCTATATCTCCTAAAAATACAGAAACGATGAGGATTTAAGTATTACCTTAATATATATGGACTTTATATAACTTTGACATAGATGTTTGATCTATAAGAGTGTGTTTTGGGTTCTATTTATGTTCTGGAGTCTTTTTTTATACTTTAATTAAAGTTTGTAATCATAAGACAATATAGCACAGGTTTAAATAACAAACATTCCCTTTACAGCAGGCCACTTACTCTGGGAAGCAATGTGCCGCGCTGATGATCCAGCGGTCTGATATGATGGATCCTCCACACTGGTGAACTCCATCATATTGCAGGCTAACCTGCCAAGGCCAGGAGCCCTGCCTCGCATCCACACCACCCACAATGCGCTCCTCAGGGAGCATGCGACGGCCACAATCTACACACCAGCACAAAAAAACATTTAGCTGAAGTTACAGTACATGAATTTCTGTGCTGCTGTATATATAACCACCAGACACAAATGACTCATTGGTTATTTTTACCTTGACAAAGCACTTGAACAATCTGTCCTTTGTCACATTTGCTAAAAACAAGAGACAGGAAATATTTAGTACAATATAAAAGTAATAATTCTGATGTTTATGACATTTTTCATTCTTTAGATTCATTCATTCATTCATTATCTTCCGCTTTATCCTATATTAGAGTCGCGGGGGGTTCCCCATGCCCATCCAGGGGAGAACGTCTCGGGCGCTGGGCAAATACACCCAGGTACCCAGGACGGGACGCCAGTCTATCACTGGGGACACACTCACTCACACATACACACTCTATATGGGGCAAATTGAGAACTCAATTGACTTGATCCATGTTTTTGGACTGTGGGAGGAAACCGGAGAACCCGGAGGAAACCCATGTGGACACGGGGAGAACATGGAAACTCCACCCAGATGGGGATTCGAACCGGGAATACCTAGCGCTGAGAGGCGAACGTGCTGACCACTAAGCCACCGTGCCGCCCCATCTTCAGATAATTTTCCTAAACAATTTTGCAATTAGGCTTTGGAAATGTTACAATTATACTTATATTATTAAATGCAATAATTAAAATCTGGATGTTTCTCAATAAATACACAAATATGATGATGTATTTTTACAATTTCTACAATCTGATCATTTAAAAACACATACATTATCAAAAATCCAAATTTTTATATCAAATGTCATATCACCATGGGAACAGGACCGTGCTGATCTTTTTGCCGTGGGTTAACTCGTTCTCTTTAACACAAAAGAATTCATGGCCGTTGCTGCTCTCAGGCGCACAGGTGACAGAGAAATTTATCGCCCTGGAAAAAAGTGTAAGTAGTTCAGATGGGAACGCAAATCTTTCTAGTTTATCATCCGTTCCTCGTATTTATACCTGACAAAGCCCATCTCTTCACAACTGATGACAGCGAGCAGCTGATTGACACCTGAGGAACAGACGTGTCTCCACCGTCGCTGAGTAGAATCAAATACGCGCAGCCTCTGGTCTGCCACGCTTACTTGCACTGAAGTAAAATATAAAATAAAACACAGAATGATTTATTGCGCATCACATGATGTATGTTTTGGCATTAAAGTGTTGCATTAATTCAAAATCTTACCATCATATAAACCCATGTCCTCTGCGGTCTTTAGATAAGTAACTAAGAAAAACCATAATGGATTAAAACAAATTAGGATTCAATATACATTTATGTGTAAATGTTTTTACACCTTTGAAAACTGCTTCTGCGTATACTTCCTTTATAATTATTATTATTATTATTATTATTATTATTATTATTAATTGTAATTTGAACAGTGGTGATGTGGTTAGTGTCATATCTCATAGTAAGATGGTACAGTTCGAAAACTTAGTAGTAGGCAACTTAGCAATGCAAAATCAGGTGTGAATATGCATGTAAATTTGTGTGTCCTTTAATGAACAGGTGAGCTGTCCAGGGTGTCACATTTTCAGTGCACCTTTCAGAGGTGTGCTCTGAGTCTTTCTGAAATACCTTCTCCCTCTTTAGATAAATAGGAGATTATCTGAGACCAAGTCTTATTTCATATATTAAGGATCATCTGATTGCAGCAGTATGCAGCTTGTATTATTTACCACTTAAAAGGTCTGACACAATGAGTAATGCCTTTGTTGTCAACAGTAAAATAAGCCCTAATGAAAACTTCAGCATAAATTCGATCAGAATCATTGTGAACTGAGATATGACTGACAGGATAGCACACACTGTTACAGTAATAACTGTTATAATAAGCCAGAGTAGATTAAACTCAATGAGTGCATTATATAAAATTTTATGTAATATAGATAGATAGTCTGGACTAATTAAAAAGATGAAATCAATTGTCTGAAATTTTAGTGTTGAGATAGCAGATATGAAAAAGCCAATCAGTTCTGAGTGTCAGACAGGTGACAATGTTTCCAACAGTCTTGCGGTACATCTCACCCAGGGCCCAGATGGCAACTCCAATTCCTGCCAGCACAATCACAGTCAAAGCCACAGCAACAGTCGCTCGACATGGGCTACATAAGGCCATACCTGGTGCTCCTGTTAAAAAGAAACCACATACCCTTTTGAACATTGAAATATGAAGAATCAATAACAAATGAAATTGTACTTGAACACTTCCTACTGGCTCTGTATATAAAAAAAACGTGTTATGCTAGAACAAATTCCATTCAGCCATTTAAAAAACATAAATCTGACATGGGAAATAAGACATGCTTGAGCATGATGAGACTACAACTACCACAGAGGGACAAACGGCAGGAGAATAAGATCAATAGTCCAAAGTCAGCACTTTCACTAACGCAAAGTAAACTAAGAATTTAATAACCAGTGCCATATTCTACTCACACCCTCTCTTTCAAACGCACACACAGCAGATGGTAAGTGTCAAGCTGTCCCAGGATAGGATTTGCCAGATCGGGCCATGGGGCGGTCTGTTACATAAAGAACTATGTACATCAACATTTCAATCTTCTTGAGCATGTGAAACACAGTCAATGTAAATACTTTACAATTTTAATTACTTGCAGCACAAAATCCAGTATAGTATCTTATCTTTACATCACATAATTACACCTTTACACAAACCCACATCTGTTTCATTAAAAGCAGACATATTTACTACGCTGTTAAACTTTACATTAAAAGCCAGGATAAAGTTGAGTCTCCAGAACCATGTGACTTCAACAGAACGTGACGTACAACTGAGTCACCCATGGAAACCTAAAAACTCTTTCCAGCCACTTTAACTTGCAGCACCATAATTACTGTTACCTTACTGCATAGAACCAAGCACAAATATGCAGAAATGGTCACCAAGTCCTGGATTTTTCAGGAAAATAAACATTTTTATTGCAGTAAAGGAATCTTTTCCATTTGATCTGATCTATAAAAAAACCCTAAACAACAACAACAACAACAGAAGGATGAGCAACACATTCCTGATGGTAACATGGGAAGGAAAATCATAGTGTCTGACGAGGTTTGGTTACAACTTTGTTGACAAATCTTTTCCTTTCAAGTGAGATTTTCTAAATGATTATAATAATTTAAACCAGTTGACACAGATACATTAATCATTGTTTGTTAGGCTTGTTTTTATGTCCTCTGGTTTTAAATAAAATAAATACAGTGTGTGATGCATTATAATTATAATTAACTGTCTGCATTAGTTTTGTAGATGATAATAACAAGTTCTCACTAATCCCTAATGAACATGTCATGGCTTCTATCTTTTGGCCTGTTATCATTGATTCAACTCTATAAATATCATTACTAAACATTTTCCTGAAACTTCAAAGCCATATAAAACACAGTATTACTGTTTTATTGGTAAACATTGCACTATTTATGCTGTAATAGGAAAGGATGGTTCAATGCTCTAATGTATGTTACCACCCACTAATGAAAAGGCCTGGATATGTGAGGTGAGGAAAATTGTTGTTCGAGAACGCGCATGGACATTGAGAGACAGGTGTAAAGGCAACACCTGCTGTATGGTGGCGGTGCTTTATCAAAGTCACATGGTGCAGCTATTTAATATTAAAATGGCAAATCATAAAACACTGTCTCATATATGAGAAGTGCATAAGTGTAACAGTAAAACAAACCTGAAACTTACTTACCCCCCACCACCCACCCTGTCGGAGCTGGTAACCTCACTGCTGACCCATACAACCACAGAACAAGCAGCATACATATTTTCATACACATGTATATATATAAAATGTAATGGTGAGTGCAATGTAAAGACCTTCGCCTTCCATGAGTGAAGTCATGTGTAAGAGTGTTTAGTCTGCTGCGCAGGTTACTATGGTAACAATGTGTGGACATGCGTGCACCCCACATAAGTCACAGATGTGAGTCATAATTGCTGATTCAGTTTCAGTTCTAGTAATCCGTCTTAATGTCATGATAGGAGAGCAATCCCTGCATGAGATACTCATGTAAACCACCACAACTCCAGAATTTTATGCTGTCAGTAGCTATTACAGAATTACATTTTCCAACTTCTATATTTAATTTAACACAGGTGAACACAGCTACATATGAATCACAAACCCACCTAATGTTATAGTTGTTGGCATAAAAAAAAAATTATATTAAATTATGCATCTTAACATTGAACTAGTATGCTTGGGTCTATGTCTAACCTAAAGCAGGGTGATTGATTTTGATTTGACCAAGTGTGCCGTTTAAAGAATGCAATGCAGATAAATGTCTGATTTTACTTTCTGTTTTAATTCTGGTTGTCATGGACATCAATATTGACTGTGGCAACGAGCAAAGATTTTTCATGTCCCCCGCATTATAACTGAATATATATTTTTTGCAAATTCTCTAGAGAAAATCCATACACTGGGAAAACATGGAAGCCACCCAGATTGGGATTTGAACCTGGATTCTCAACGCTCAGAAGCGACTGTGCTAACCACCGTGCCACCCTGTTGAAATCTGCAATGTAAAATATTTCATTGTTAAAGGTACTTTAAAGTTCAAATGTTTTTACTTTTTTCAGTTTTTAGCAATGGTATTATTAAATGATACCTTTAGTGTGTGTAGTGACCTTCAAAGCTCTGGGACATGGAATTGTGAAAAAAGCACACAAAAAAAACCTAAATCGGAATTCCTTACATGTTAAAGGTTTTGAAGTCTATTTTATGTCATATATGTTGAAATTAAGGTTTGGCTGTAACATAAGACATTTTTAGACAGCTGGAAACAATCATAGATGCTAAAACAACTCCTTCGTTTAAACTGTGGAACCACAGGAGCTTACTAATACCACAGACCTTAAATAACTGAGTGGAAACTGCTGTCGTATTGTAGGCGGTATTTATCTACAGTGCTGTACTCAGCACTGAATACAGACACACCTTTGTTGTCAGTTTTCTGCTGAGAACGTGCTAAAGTGTCGTCTGAGAGAGCAAAACTTCTTAAGGTAAGTCAACATTTATTTATCTTTCAGACAGTTATACCATAATGCTGTTCACATGAGTACATGTCATAAAGTTAGAAAGAAATCAGTGTTTTTTATGTACAGTCCTTAAATTTAGTAAGCATTAATGTTCTGTATCAAATATTGAGCACATGTGCCAATGGCAGAGCATGAACGTTTTACCTGTGAATGTGTTATCATTTATGATGCATGTGAGATAAACTGAACATAATTTTTTAACGAAACAAATTGGCAATGATTCTGTTTTATTAATTAAAATCTTTTGTAAAGCTCATTTTGAAGAAACACCGAAAGGAAGCAGTCAATATTGTCTAGATATTAAACTTGTCTATGTGAGTTTGTTTCCATATTACAAAGTTAAATGAAGTGGATATATACTAATTTGTCCCTGATGTGGAAGTCTGTGTTCGTATGTCTGCCCTGTGATGGTCCAGGCAATGCACCTGGTGTGTCCCTGCTTTTTGCTCAGATAGCATTTGTACATGTTGCAGCGTGGATACTAATCAGAATGAGTTGTATAAAAAATAAATGTGTTTTCATCTTCAACACTACAGGTTCATGTTAATCGAAACCAGTGGTATGAAAACCATCTGTCAGAACACTTAGCCTAGTTAAACGCATCGCCAAAAGATCCCATAATCTGACCTGAATTTACTTCATGAAGTGGATTATATCCAAAGTTCTGGTTCTGGTACAGCAATCATTTGCCTTTACTGACTGTTGTGTTAGTTTAAGCAATGTAAAAATTAAACTGTTCATATTATCCCAGGCCTTTTATTAATCAACATGTTAACCCTTTGAACTGACTTTAGTTTTAATAATGCTACTCACTTGCAGTACCATTGATTCATCTACCTTATGCAATTTTCCAGCTAAGACTGCATAATGATAAAGTTTCAGCATTATCACTGTGTTGTCATCATCCCCAACAGTCATATCAGTGTAATGCAATATAATGAAAAGAATGCTTTGTAACACCATCTAAACACACACACACACACACACACACACACACACACACACACACACACACACACACACACACA